>CAMAPF010000011.1:7467500-8068846 GCA_945859915.1 Cuscuta epithymum | reverse complement strand
TGGAAATAGAGAGTACGTGATAAACATGAAGTCCCTATTTTATTAGGGAGACCATTTTTAAAAACTGCTAATTCAACAATCGATGTTTCTAGCAGACGTTTAACTATGGAATTTAATGGAAGGAAAATAGAATATAACATTTATAATTCTATTAAAAATCACTCTCCCTTTAAACAATTAATTTTGATCATTGATGAATTACTAGATAAACCACCGGCGGTTGAGGTGGTAGCAAGAAAGAAAGCTCAGCCTTACTGGAAAAGGCCGAAAAATAAAATTGAAACATGGCAAACAAGGTCTTGAAAAAGGATAAAAGGGATGTTCATGATCCCAATTAAATCAAAAAAAAAAATTAAAAATAACGTCATGCCGCGACGTTAACTAAGGCGCTTCGTTTTGCTGGAATGAAAAACGAAGTATTGCTGTTTCTTTTTTCTCCGGCTGCTGCTGCGGTTTAAGTGCTAAACCCTAGTATAGTACTCCTTTGATTTTTTATTGACTTTTAGAATAAAAAGTGAGAGTCGTGTTTTGTTAAAGAAGTATGATAAAATTACGTTTTTAATTACTCCGTACATTGCTTTCAAATTTAGAATAAATCATAGGGAGCACTTAATTAAGAGGCCGTTTGGTAACACTAAAATAGGCTAAATTGGTTGATTCTGCTGAAATTCATGAAGTTTTGTGTGAACTAAATGTATTGGCTGATTCTCCTGTTTCATGAAAAAATTATGTTAAAAATATTTGTTATTAATAAATAAAATAAAAAACTTTACGAAAAAATAGCTAAAATTATCCTCTATAGTAACTTTAGCCAATACAGTCAGAAAAGTAACTTCAATCTTACTTTTTCTGCTTATTACAGAATTCAGTGTGTAAATTCAAAAGTTACGTGTATGGTAAAAAAGCTGACTCATAAGCCTGATAAATCGAAAAAATGATTTACTAAATGGGCTCTAAATAGAATATAATCGTTTTTTTTTTGAAAGATTATGTTCAATACTTAAAATTGCTAGAATTAAACTTTTTTTAGGCACAGTCGATCACGGATAATTAGGACGGGGCTGGGAAATTTGGAGGCAGCGCTGCCCAAAGAGTAGTATAAATGTACAATTTTTGAAGTAAAAGGCATAAAAATTCTTAGACTAAAAATACGGTTGGATACGGTTTGGAAACAATACTACCAAATTCAAAACCAAACTGCATATGGTCCGGTTGCAGTTCGGTTTGGTACGGTTTGGTTAAGCCAAGTCATTATGCCCACCCATGGTACCAATGGTCGAATGTACTAATAAAGTTCGAATACTAATAAAGTTACATAAAAAAGAAGCTGAATCAGATTGAAATCAACGTCGAATTTACTTATTTTTAGTATTACACTCTAGAGCGTGAAATCAAAATGTATAAATTAGTTGATGAGGTCGATAAGCTGAAAAACATTATCACCCAAAACAGTTCATAAATTGGCTGATATGTCAACAATCTGACGGCCGAGGGTCACCTCAATCGGGGTGGCATCGACACTCGCATGTGCACCGCATTAAATGCGGTGGGTGGATGTGACGCCGCATTGAATGCGGTGGTTGCTTGTCTCCAAAGGAAGCTTCGTAGAGCGTAGACTCTTCGGCCTGGATCATATGGCCGAAGGCTTCATGTATGACCGAAGGCTTCATGTATGGCCGAAGGCTTCATACGGCCGAGGGCATGACATAGCCGAGGGGTACTGAGGGGTACTGCCGACACTACAAGATAAGTGCACATAGACCGCACATAGACCAACTTTTTTTTTGCAATGGCCGCATAACTGTCGTTAAAAACACTATTAACCACACATTTTTTTTATTTACCACATACAAAATTGTGTTAAAAGGTCAGAGACGACAGTTTTTAACTGTGGCCAATGTTACGTTTTTACCACGGCTGTTGTGGCGACGCACGTAAAACGGACGCAAAACTGTCGTAAATGTTCCTCATGTTTTTACGACAGTTTTGCGATACTTTTACGTGGATATCAGGCAGACACCTAGCAGGGGAAAAGATTCTGGGATTTGATTGAGATTGGTTTAAGGGCGCAACGAGGACGTTGCGATCCTAAGTGGGGGTGATTGTAACACTTGAGATTTAATATAAATGGATTAATAGTACTACTCATACCAACAAGATGCATCTTCTTTTTAAGGGAGCTAATTACCCAAGAACTCCAAAGTTAAGCGTGTTTGCACGAGAGTAGTCTTGGGATGAGTGACCCCCTGGGAAGTTTCTCAGGGCGCGCATGAGTGAGCACAAAGTGCGCGGAAAAGGCTAGTGACGGTTTGTGAGGACAGTACTAGAGGTCTGGAGTAACTACCTCGGGCCCTACGGGGAGGGATGTTACAGAAATAACTCAAATAAACAAGGAGCTGATCGTGTAAATAATACGGAGTAATACAGTAAAACTTTTGTCTTATGGGAATGATAAAACTTTTGTTTGTCACATAGTAATAGCAATAACAATTCTCATAAACCTTAAGTAATGTTTTTACTTAAATGGTTTTTGGTCTTAGATCAAGTTAAACAAATTAGATCGGACTACACTTTATATTTATAAAATGCACACATGTCACACATTTATCAGATCAGTTTAGACATTGTACAATATTTATACAGATCACATTAGACCAGTAAATTTTACTCCAAATAAAAATATCCTAAGAGAAAGCTGGCAGTACGTTCACGATAAAATATGTCTATCTATCTATCAGACTAACACTAACACTCCACCTGCCCCCATTGGTCTTGATATGGACATAGGCTGAAGCTTACGTATTGTTAATTTATTTGATACTTAATTAGTCGTGTACTAGTGCAGCATGCCAAACGAGATAAATTGTTCGATTGAATTTATTAGAAAATTAAAGGATTATTAATTTCATCTTCCATCCTCATCAAGTTTGGACAACTTGTGAAATCAATATTGACATCATTAAAATTTAGAAATAAATCCACTAACTAATTTTGTAAGATCCTTCATAAATGATCCTTTAATATGTAATCATTAATAAATGATCCTTTAACATGTAATCAATGCACAAGTAACAAGAACTACACACATCTCTACCATGAAGTATATCTCTACATACTATGAAGTATATACATCGATAAATATTTAACAAAACTTGATACTAATTATCATGAACAAATAATTCGATAAAAATTCACTCAGTTAGAACAAGAATTAAAATCATAGATTAAGCTAGTAAATTCTGAAAGCTGGGACTAGAATTAAATTTATATACTTGCATGAACACCAAATTAAAATCACTCTCAAGATAATAGTTTGTGCGTCAATCTAGACATACGAAGTATATAACAAATGAATGACATACGAACTTATGAACAAATCATGTTAGTAACAATACAGTAATTGTAATTATGGGATTGATAAAACTTTAATTTTGTTCGTCCCATAATACGAGTAAACACAATTCTCATAATCGTAACCCTAATTTATATATGTGCCGACGATTCCATGCCTCGAACCAAATTTGATGGGAAAGTGGTATGGCCGTATGTGGCTACGAAAGCAACTCTTGGATCATTGAACTCACATCTTCTTCTCTGAGTATCTCCGGCTGAATTGAAGGGTCGGAAATTAGGCATGGCAATGGGTCGGGGCGGGGCGGATACTGCAAGACCTGGACCCGCCCCGTGACCTGCACGGGTCCAAACTTTTTGGCCCATGACCCGCCCCATGCGGGCGGGTCCGCCACACCCCGCCCCGTCAAAACCTAATTTGCTATTATGTATTTTTGTTTGTGGGAAGTTGTTACATATTGAATCTACATAAAATTTATCTCTAAATAATAATTAAAATTAATATATTAAATCAAATTCATGATACGCTAAAAATTTCAAAAATTAAGGAAAAATTACTCATACTTGAATAGTTAATCTGTTTAATTATATTAATAATTGAATATACTCTGTATGTATTAAAATGCTATATATAAAGAAGACATTGATAATCCGTCGTTCATCTCATTCTAATAAATATATTAATATATTATAAGATCAAAAAAATTATGATTTATTGTATATATACACATATGTATGTTGAAGTATATTTGTAATATAATTTAAGAAAAAGTATGTATACTTATATAACGAGCGGGGCGGGTCGGAGCGGGTCGGGGCGGCACGAGTCAATGCTAATACCCGGACCCACCCCATTGTATAGGCGGGGTGGGGCGGACCCGCCCCATTTGCAAAACGGGGCGGGGCGGATCCGCCCCAAATATCTCGGGCCAGTGCGGGTCATTGCGGGTCGGGTTTTTTTGACATCCCTATTGGAAATAAGACGATCACCCGGAACAGAGGACGGCGGCGAGGAATATTCTGGAATATTCTGCAGTGAAGAAGGATAAAAATGTAAAGTGATAATAATGTTTCCTAAAATATGACTATATAAATCTTACGGATGGAAAAATGATACTTGAGTCCTCCTTTTGTAAAGACGGTAGCTTTTGGTCTTATGAATAACAATTTTCTCATTACAAATTAGTTACTCCGAGTATCACTAGGATTCGGATTCTCCCAAATCCCAACACATTTTCTGCTGGTTGGACTCATTGCTTTGTGGTCAAGTATGATGTATTATTCGTCAGTCCTCGTTGTTTATTACAACGTCTAATATTACAACTAAAATCCCTTACAACGTCCATTAATAATTTTACTTATTACGAATTATTTAATCAAAATTTTCGAGGGAAATTTTACTCATTGCGATGGAAATGTTTGCGTATAAGCATAAAACTTAAAGTAATTTATTTTAATGGAACTTTTTTATAAATCAGGTTTTTCCCTAATCTTTAAAACTTTTTATAAAACTTTTAGAGTATTGAATTAAAATCAGGTTTTTGTATTTTTACCCTTTTAATAAAAAGGTAAGGTGTTCTGATCCCCGGCCCTTATCCCACTTCAGGTGGATTAACACCATGTTTAATAAAAATTAAAATCAGATTTTTTACTTTCTATTTTCTTTTTCAAAAACAGACTAGCTAAATATTTCCTTTCAGAAAAAAAGTAGATAAAATTGAAAAAAATAAAAAATTGAAACCAGATTCTATATATTAAAAAAAACACAATACAATTCTTAAATTTTCATAAATAAAAAAATTAAAGAAACTAAAAACTAAAAGTAATGAATATATGTAAAATAAAAATTGGAAACAATTGAAAATATTGAATTTTGTAATTAAGAACTTTTAATGATTTTATAACATTTAAATATTATTAGTATTATAATTTGGATGTTAATTTTCGTTACACATAGTTTCTCCCAAAAGGCTATGTCTAGTTCCCGCGACCGTGTCCAAGAAAACCTGTACAGAGCAGGACCCTCCATTGCTACCATGGCCGACACCAACTTCAACTCAGACCGGGTCTGATCGATTTCAAACGGTTGATTGACCCTGGCGAGCCATCCAATCCGGTCTGTCCCCTCAAACGCGGGTGGCGCCAGAGGCGTGGTCACAGACCCTGGGTTGGGGGAGTTCTGCGAGTCAGTCGTGCCCCCATATCAGATGAACATTGAAATTGTTCGATTGAATTAATTAATTAGAAAATTAAAGGATTAATAACTTGCATCTTCCGTCCTCTCAAAGTAAAGTTTGGATGACTTGTGAAATCAATATTGACATCATCAAAATTTAGAAACAAATCCACTAACTAATATTGTAAGATCCTTCATAAATGATCCTTTAACATGTAATCAACGCACAAGTAACAAGAACTACACATCTCTACCATGAAGTATACATGGATAAATACTAAATATTGATACAAAACTTGATACTAATTATAATCAACAAATAATTCAATAAAAATTCACTCAGTAAAAACAAGACTTAAAATCATAGATTAAGCTAGTCAATCCTGAAATTAAAGTTGGAACTAGAATTTATATATAATTTAAGAACATAACTAGTTATTACTTATCTTCTAATATTTGCTCACTGCATGTAACTCTATTATGTAGTATGGAAAATACACGTAGTATGAATTCATTCATAGTCCATAATATTTCTATCAACTTGAGATTGAGTTATTTGAGATGTATGTGTTAGTGTTCTTAGTTTAATTAAATCGACTAATACTGAATAGAGATACAGTTAAAACAAGAATTAAAATCATAGATTAAGCTAGTAAATCCTGAAATTAAAGTTGGAACTAGAATTTATATATAATTTAAGAACATAACTAGTTATTAATTATCTTCTAATATTTGCTCACTGCATGTAACTCTATTATGTAGTATGGAAAATACACGTAGTATGAATTCATTCATAGTCCATAATATTTCTATCAACCTGAGATTGAGTTATTTGAGATGTATGTGTTAGTGTTCTTAGTTTAATTAAATCGATTAATATTGAATAGAGATACAATTAAAATTTGATAATAACATAGAAGCTAGAAGACATTTTATTAGTAATCAACCAATATGTCAATGAAATTCCCGAGTATGCTAAAACAAAAAATGAATCATGCATCTACTAAATAATAATAACATCTCAAATTAAATAATTTGTGGAGATAATAATTTGTGTATACATTTGACAAAAGAATGAAATAAGGAACTGAGATCATGTAATACATACAATAATTGGCATTATGATCGAGCATGATTATATATACTTTAGTCCCATAATTAATAATAGCAATTCTCGATGATATAAACCCTAAAGTCAGAAGAGAGTAAAATTGATGGCGGGATGAGTTCAAAATATAATAGTAAGGCCCTACGACCACAGCAACTCTTGGATCATTGAACCCACATCTTCTTCTCTGAGTATCTCCGGCTGAATTGAGGGGTCGGAAATAAGATGATCACCGCCCTGCAACTCTTGGATCATTGATTCAATGTCTTCTCCACTAATTAGCCAATCTTCTTCCCAACCAGTCTTCTTCTCAACTGGTGAGTAGCCGCAGGGCTCAGAAATAAGATGGTCACCGGCCAGAACCGAGGACGGCGAAGGACACCCGCCCTGCAGTTGCGCCCCTCGGATCACCGGATCACCGGACAACGGCGAAGGAAACAGAGGACTGCCGCTGCCCTGCTCCAAAATCCCAGTTGGGTCGCCATACACATACGGCTTTCCCGCCGGAGAGAACACCACCGCCGCAACTTTAACTCCGGGGAATAGGCGGCACAGATCCGATGCCTTCTTGAACAGCCCATTCCTCCGCTTGCTGAAGCATACATTCCGAGCTGCCAGTGACTCGATCGGTTTAATCTCGATCTTTGATTTCCCTCTGCCCATTTTCTCTCTCTGTGCTTTTCTATCGATATGATCATAATACTGAGAATAGTTCCTTCTACGGAATAGAATTTAAACATTCCTAATTGCACCGCCTACGATTGCACCGCCTATCAAATATTTCCACTTTTTTATTTTTTAATTAAAACATTTCGTCTGGATTGTTTAATTGTTCTACAAAAACATACGCTCATGCATTCTCTCTCATTTTGCCTCACATTTTGTTAAAACCATCTTTCCTAAAATCAGATTTAAAAAATTTATTTACACAAATATAATTAATTGTTATTATAATGTAATGAAATAGTAACTCAAGAATACAAATTGAACACAAGTTACTATGATTTTATATTTTTATTACTATTCTAGTCATTAGTTACATTTTTGTGAACAATTTTTATTTTAGTCATAAATGTGCAAATATTACTTTTTATTTTTAATTGAACATACTTCCTTAATGTGTAGATTAATTTTTTTTATCTTTTAGATTATGACCAAATCTTGATGCACAATTTGCACAGATTTTTTTAATTTTTTTGATGTTGAATTTTTTTCCTTTTTTTTGTACAATTTAAGAAGTAACATGATTTGATATTGGGACGACATCGTACTGCCACGTTTATAATTATGATCGTACAGAACTGCTTTAATTTTGGGACCTAACCATGCATACTGTGCAACTAAAATAGTTACATTGTTTCGATCAAACCAGAGAAAATTGGATTTAAATTGACTAGACATATATAGATAGATTAGACCATATTAGACCAATAGTAGATTTAGAAAATATCAAAATGCACATACACCAAACATTTATCGGACCAGACTAAAACCTGGTATACCCGATCAAAATGGATGAGACTAAACTAGACCAGATTTCCTTTCAAAAATTTACATATGCAATATTGATGTCAAACGAAGTTATATATTGTAAGAACTTATGTAATTTAATATATTTTTTGTAAAATCAATCTAAATTTGATCATTTGGGTTTGGGTAAACTCCAGGGCCAAAAAATTTGTCATTTCATAAAATTTAAACCGTGATTTTGGGTAGTATAATATTATGGAAATTAAAAAATTTATAATGAAAGTGTTTACAATAAAGAACATTTTGTAAAGTAAGTAAAAGTAATGACAAAACTGGCAGTTCGTATATCTATCACAAACACTACATACCCCCATTGATCTTGATATGGACATAGGATTAGATATAGTTAATTGATACTACCTCCGTCCCTTTTTATTTAGCCAATTTTGACTTTTCCAGTCAAAGATGATAAATTTTAATCTATTATTTTATCTAATATATTTATGTAAAAGTTAATAAATTTATACTTTTATGATAGTATTTTTAACAAAGAACATTTTCATACGGAGTATAATTTTCATATTATCAATATTATCTTGCATAAATATGTAATCGATCAAAGTTAAACAACTTTGACTTGAAAAACAGTGTTTGACTAAATAAAAAGGGACATGGGGAGTACTTAATTGGTAGTGTACTGGTGCCGCATGCCAAATATCTAGTTTTCAAATCAAATGGCGCCGGTCCGGGCGCGCGGTTACTTATGTATATAAATCGATCGGTGGAGGATTTGATTTTTATGGATATGATGTAGAATATTGTACATATAAGTATGTATGTAAATCGAGTAAGTCATCACCGCCTATACATGATAGTTCAAATTAAATTATGGAGGTCTAGCTAAATATGAATTGATATAATTTCTTGAATACTTGAAAGTGTACAACATGAGATTTGTGTAAACTCCAAGTTGGATGTATCGATTGACGGGTGCGTAAATTGTGAGGTTATTGAGTTATCAAATACTCCCTCTGTCCCGAATTATAAGATAATTTTCGGTTTACGATGTTTGATCAAATGAATAGTAAAGATATCTTATAAAATGGGATGGAAGGAGTATGAAGTATTCAAGTTCTATGATATGGTATGTATGAGATTGTGTGCAGTCATGCAGATGAAAATGACAATGACATAAAGATAATTATATGTAATGTTCTAAGTTAGCCGTGCCCCCAAGTAACTATCTGAGCTGAGTGTAGCGGGAGATCCTCTCGCGGGGAGTCCCGGGGTTACTTCTGATGGGATGTAGGCTAGCTATCTGAGGTCATCGGCGAGGGGCCAGGACACGAGCTACATGCCTATAAACTCAAGGAACAATTGATATGCACTAATTAGTAGTGCATAGATGTATGTTTTTATGTTTGATTTGTGTGTATTGTTTATCGTTTTATTTAGTTTGTAAACATTTGTGTGATTTTAGTTGTAATTGTATTTTAATCTTCATTTATAAGTTGTAAAGTAGATTTAGGATTTATGGTGTTGGAAAAGAGGACTTTGAAGAGAAGAAAACAAGAAATTTGACTGCCCAGGAGCAAAACCTGACCGGGTAGAAATCCCCACCCGGTCGGGTACGATTTAACAACCGAAGAAGCAAGGAAAGTGCCAGACCCGGTCGGGTCCCCTACCCCACCCGGTCGGGTCAGACATGACCCGGGACCAAACGACGTGCAGAAGCATGAGAACATGGCGGATTATTTGATTTTGACATGCACCCGGTCGGGTGGGCACTTGACCCGGTCGGGTACCCGGCCCAAGGTGTTGAAAAACACCTATAAATAGCACATTTTTCCTTCACAAACATCAATACCTTCTTCCTATACTTAAGCTCAGTTTAGAATAGTTATTTCTTATATTTTTATAGTATGTTTAGTCTCCAAATGAGGAGCTAAACTTCCATTTCTTGGTTTTGCTCTTGAAGCTTGTTGATTATTAAAGTTGTGAGTTATTTTCTTACTTTCTCCTCTTGATTATTAATTCTTCCCTTAATCTCATTCTATATTAATGTTGGAGGGTTGCTAAGTGACGATTAGTTAACGTTCCAACATTAATTATTACTAGAAACGATCAACGAACCGATGGTTAATCGTTGATGGTTTCACAAGTAAGTAACTTCGGTTTATTAATGCACGGTCGTGGTTAATAAAATTAAGAGGGATTAATTTTGTTGGTTAAACCGAAACCATTGTGTTGAGGTTATCAATCTCAATTGATTTCATCAAGGAGTTAAATGCTACTATTATATCGGTATACGGCGTTGTTCTATATTTGATAAATAGTAAGGGTTATTAATGAACGGTCGTTGTTAATAACTACCCTCGATGAATTGGAGATACTCCGCGATTGAGTATTCGAGAGGGGATAAGTTATAGATATAACAATGATCGACTAAAATATATCAACAAGTGGAAAGTAGCAAGACCAAGTCCCTTTTATTCTTGAATTTAATCTCATATAAGTCATTCATCTTTGTGTTTAAATTAAATTAAATCATTCAACCCAAAAACCCCCCTTTATTTACTTCTTTCATTAAAAATATAATTATTCCTTTCCATGTGGATACGAGCTCTACTTCACCTATACTACGTATAAGTGTTAGTATTGAATTTATTTTGACGCACCGTGACAAAGTGCCCGTCAAATTTGGCGCCGTTGCCGGGGAAAAACAATTATTTTTCTTTTTTTTTTTTCTCAAAAAAAAAAAATTACTCTTCTATTTTCTGAGCTTACATGAGTATATGGATACCAAGATATCATCCCTAGAGAGTCAAATTTCCGTCTTAACTTCTCTAATAAAGGAGTTTATTTCATGTTCAAAATCTCAAGAAGTCCATACATGCAACATTTGCATGTCACATAGGCATCTTACGGATTTTTGCCGAGAGCTTCAAAAAGAATACTTTGAACAAAGGGGTGATGTTGGTTTCCAAGAGAGGTATGATTCATTTTCCAACACATATAACTCATACTCAAGTTCTTATTCCAGCATGTCCACTGAAGACATGATCCGAGCTCTCACTATCAATGTGACAAATATGCAACAAAATATGTCACAATGCCCGCAAGAAACAGTGTCCAACGAACAGAACTTGGACAATCAAGTGAAACAAATGCCAAGCGTTGTGAACCACATGGGCGAGGAGGAGGAAGAAGAGGAACTTACGGAGAAAGCTCAACCGGAGGAGGAACCTCAAAACTCAACTCAACCGCCGGCCATTCCTGAGATCATGCCACCATTTCCTGAGGCTCTAAATGAAACGCAAAGGGTAGAGAAGGACAAAGATATCTATGAAATCTTCAGCAATTGTGAGTATAATTTAGACTTCTCTTTGTTCACAAATAAGCAAGGAATAACGGTGGAGTTACACAAATATTTCATACTCCCTCTTATACCACCCGGATCAAAACCTCTTCCATTGACCATGCTTAGTGAAAATCATGGACCCTCATTCTCACAATATGAAGCGATAAAAATCCGGATATTTGATCCCGGAAAGATTGTCAAAATAGAGGGTCGAAAAATAATATGTTTCTATAAGAGTCACCCGGGTGAAAATTTGAAGAAGATGAGTTATCACGATCCAAGCTTGAACGATTGAACACAATGATGGCGTCGTGCCGCGACGTTAAATAAGGCGCTTCTTGGGAGGCAACCCAAGCAAGGTATGTTTTCTGTTATCATTTTATTAAGTAGAGTGTGTGTGCAAAAAAAATCCGGGATTAACTATTATCCGACCGGGTAGACCCTAATACCCGCCCGGGTGATCTGGCAAAAACTTTCTGCCTCGGGTGAACAGCTTACACCCGACCGGGTCAGTCACTATACACGGCCGGGCGGTCGGGCAAAAGCCCGATAAGGGGGCGGGCGGGCAGCTTTCTTCCCCATTTCTTCTTCTTCCCCACGACCAAAAATCCCCCAAATCTCCATTGTTGAGCTCCAAAGCTTCGAAACCCCACCATTTCTACACCAAATCCATCAAAAACCCCATTTTCTTCATCTCCTCATCACCATCTTCACTCCTACACCCACAAAAAAACCACCCGAAATAACCAAATATCCAAACCATAGCGGGTCCACCCATAGCTCAAATATATCCAATTGCAGTTCCAATTCCACCACCCATCAATGGCAACTAGTATCAACGCACAAAAAAACTCAGGTTGTGAAAGCCAAAACTTTGAATGTTTATACTACAAGTACAAAAGTTTTGCATATTTCAGTGTACATTTTCACAAACTACAAGTTTTATGCATATACAATACAACCTGGGATTACTTTGGCATTCTATTTTGCCATATATGTCTTATTGAATAACATCTATCAACTACAAACCCTTGGTCGCTAAAGAATCAACATTGCGACTTGCGAGTAATAGTAATAATATGAAGCATTATTGGAATTTGATAAAGGCACATGAAAGAAGCGCTATTTTTAGAATTTAGATAATCACAAATAATAATAAGACACGCCTTCGATCTTGAACAACCAAAAGTGAAAATTGGAAATTGATGAAAGCATGGATTGCAGATCCCAGACGTGGTGGAGTTGCAATTTGAGCATCAAGGGGGTGCCAGGCTGCTGTAGATGTGTTTCAAGCCGGGGCATGCAACTCGCAACTTCCCGATGCTCAATGGGCATATCTGTCACAAACCACAAGCAAGTACAATATGCATATTAAATATTGTCGAACCAATACTAGTAGTGAAAACATAGATAAAATGGCCTTACCTTCGGACAAAAGCGGACATCAAGCGTCTCTAGCATGGTACACCCGAATATAGCAGTTTCAACAGCTTCCTCATCAATGTTGCAAGACTAGTGATTATTAATCCAAAGCAAAAACCAGACAAATCAAAACAAGGTGAGGCAAGACAGGATAAAGCAGGAGCAAGATCGCGAGAAATAATAAATAGTACACTGTATATCGACTTCCTCCACCCCAATTTAAGGTTCCATACACTATTGATGCCGTCTATCTGTGTATGTAACTTTCTTTTAGTGACTGATTTTATACAATAATTTTGTATCACATTGGAATTTAATTTTTGAGGTTAAATAGAACCTTTAGTATAATCTCTAAATATGTGAGCTTAAATAATTAATATTAGTTCAAATATTACCAAAGAGTTAATTTTATACTGAGAACCTTACATTGGGATGGAGGGAGGAAACTTTTATGTTGCACCGACAAATAAACACAAAAAAAAAATGTAAAACGAGAAACGTAACATGGAAAACGTTACTTGTTCTGAAAGGCAACAGTGGTAAGAAAGGTTTCAATAAACTTTTCATAATGGTTTATGATATGATTAAATTGTCACCTACCAATGCCACCTACAAACACCCTAAGTGATTACTTGCATCAAAGATACCCCCTAACAAAATATTAAATGGAAAATTCACACTTTTAATCTTTCATTGGTTACATAATGTAATATAGACCTGCCATTCAGGTTTTGTGAATTTAGTCCCTTGATAGTTACACCTGAGATGAAAATTAGACCTCCGTTAGAATAACGATTTAGTATGGAGTCTATGGTTTCTGTGACATTCTTGGCAATATAGAATGCCGAGAATTCCAACATATATCTGACTGCCTCCACCCCACTATCACTGGACATGAGAAAGTCGCACACATATTATGCAAACTGCAAAGCAGAATAATGTGGTTGATACTTTTTATATCTAAATTATACTATCCTCTGTTTCTTTTTAGTTGCAAAATTGACAATTTGGCACTATTCACATTCTCTACTTTGACTACATTTTATTTATTAATGTATGAGACTTTTTTTAAATATTGTTGAATTAATCTCATTACAAATTTTAATAATCTGATTTTTAATTTTTTAAATAGAGAATAAAAATAATGATGGTCAAAGTTGTGTGTTGGCAAGGGCAGAAATGGGAATGCTGCAACTATAAATGAATGGAGGAAGTAACAGTTAGGGACTAAATTAACAAATATTGGAATACATGTCTCAGAAACATGTTTCAAAACAATTAGAGGGATTTAAAATGCAATTTCGCCGTGATTAAAAGCTGGAACATGAAAGACATATTCACCTGAAGGAATAGGTTGCTCAATCTGGGACACTCAAGCTTCAATATTTCCAGAGCACAACGGTTGCTGATAATGAAGAAAAGAGTTGATCAATAGTAATCGTATCGTTCAGCAAACACGGCGAATAACCAGTACTAGTCATACTATGGAAGAAGATTAGTGTACCTTAAATTGAGAGAAGACAAGTTGGAAGCAACATTGACTTCCTTCAGATTTGCAGAGAGGGACAGATTTAGTGATGACAAAAGGAAGCATCGCGCCATGGGAATTACCACCTTCTTGATGTTAGGACAGCCAACAAAGTTGAGATTCTGCAGCAAACGATTTGTTAGCTGTTTGTTTGTGATGCGGATGTCACATACAGCTGATGCAAATGTCGACACTGTATGAGAAATTCCATTTCGGCCCCAATCCAAGTCATGCATATTTATGCACCCATTCAAGCTAACGTGGGTTAAATGTGTACAGAAAGCAAGCAATTCCTCAATGGCAGACTGGCAGTGTCCCATATGACAAGTCCAACTCGATCAGGTCAGGGAGAGCATTTTCTTTGTAAAGAGGTTCCAAAGATGTATCACTAAGATACTTGCATGCTTGCAATTTCAATACCTATATGAATGATCGCAGAATAAGGACCAGCAGTTTATAACAAGATACCAATACAAAAGAAAATATAGCACTTTTTGTCCCCGAGGTATATCATTGGTACACTTTTTAGTACGCAGGTTGCTATCTAGTGTCAACATTTTCAGTCCTCCACTTGCCAGATGTAGCTATTTAAGTACTCCTCAATTACGGTTTTGAGATTGAACACTGAAAAGGTCCCTTTGAGAAAACTTAAAGGACTGACAAAGGAGAGTTTGTGACATCACATAAGGGGTATAACTCAGAGACAAAGTGTCATCTCTATGTGCAGGGCTCTTAAGAGAAATTATAGACTTCACCAATTCTAGAAAATTTTCATCTCTAGATATTACAGCGTACAAGACAATTCAAGAAATAATTACTCCTGTGAAAAATCTAGACTTTAAACACTATTTGGTTATTCTAGAAACTAAAGACCAAACAAAAGGGAGAATACTAATAAACCCAACCTAGTGGGAACCAAATCATGTTTAGTTAGTATTTGAACAAGAGTGCAATGGCAGAAGGGTTCCCTAAATGTAAGCCTTTACTATGCAGCCCACATGTGTATATAAATATCTAGATATAAATAATAAAAATGCATGTTTAATGATTTAACTGCAATAAAAACATTTAAAAAAAGGTCCGCGGAAAGAAAAGTACCCTCAACTGCAAGCAAGAGTCATAAACAGGCTGCAAATTGACCAGGAAGGTGTAGTATAGGTCAAGATAAGTCAAATCTAGAAGCCCGCGTAAAGACAAGAGTCCATCAGAGCCGACTTATGGGCATGACATTAATACCAATGACTTATTGAGAGGACACAAATTTGTTGCAAAAAGAACCAAAACGAGCAGTAGCATCATCAGTATGATACACAGGGACACAAAGTTAGTAATAGCCTAACAAGGACACTCTATCATAAAAGGCACTAGGCAGAGATTAGTAGGTCCTAGAAATATTTTCTCCTTAACCTTTTGTGTAGACTTCATCAATTCTAACTTCTGAGTTATGTATAAATATTGTGTATGACAAGATAAATTACAGAGATAATTGCATATAGCTTAAGAAAATTAGTGAATAATAAGTAGAGAATTACTTAGGAACAGATACAGGACCTAAATGACAAGTCTACTTTGATCATAGAAGTCTTTAAAGCTAAACACCTCAAATTCAAGTTATGACTTATCAGACACTTCACCCATATGTCAAGATATAATTAGTCAGTGCCTAGGCCAATTGATGAAGCCTAGCACCACCTAGACACTTCTAGACTTTACCAAGAGAATGTACCAGAAAAGTAACAAAATGACCTGCAAAATGAAGCATCCAAAGCAGTCAGGACTGAGCAATTAATTGATGCTTCGGAAAGTACACCACAGCCCTTCAATTCAAGTGATGTCATATGTGGTGCGTCAATATGCAGCAAACTCAGTTTGGGACATATACCAAGGTTAAGAGATCTAAGTCCAACCTGAACAAGGGCATAATAAACATTGAGAAACTTTGTATTATGATTTAGGATCTCATCATAAAATGTCAATTTGATATGAAGGGTAGCCTAAGGTTGTACTCAGTATTTGTTTGTTCATATTTTTAGTTTTTACCCTTGTCTAATGTGGGGTGACTTTGACATTTTGGAAAACATTGTCAAAAAACAAATTTTATGAGTGTGTCATATAGAAAGAGTTAGTCAAAATAGAATTTATGGAGGCAGTGTGGGCCACAAGATGAGAATAATTATTGCTTAAAGCATATTAAGATCATCATCATAACCCAAGTGCCGCAAATGCTCCCACCAAAGGTGGGGTAATGGGGGTCGAATGTACGCAGTCTTACCCCTGTACTAAAGAATAGAGAGACTCTTTCCGGATGACCCATAGTGAAAATCGCGTCGAAAATTACAAGACTGACTGCTGCTTCATAACAAAGAAGCGCAAACAGTTTAGTGAGTCATTTTGCTTTATTCCATCATATTCCCAAATCCCAAGCCAAAAAAATAGTGAGTCTTTGGCTCCATCGCAAATTAACACACTTGGTAAAATTGTACGCATCACTTTAGAGACGGGTAAATAAACATCACATTATACAAATAACTATATACGGATGATTCCACTTACAGGACAAAAGGAAGCTCTTTCAAGATGATCACAGCCATCTAATGAGACTTGCTGAAGATAAGGGCATCTGAGTTCATGTGATTTTAAACCTCGACAACCAGCTAGGGAAAGAGTGTTCAATTTAGTACAGGAAAATTCAATAGATGTCAAGCCCTGGATCATTGCAAAACAAATTTAAGAAATTGAAAATTTTATCAGATATCTTGAAGGTGCAAATTAAAAAAAGTACTCCCTCCGTCCCATTTAAAGGTTCCCACACGGTTTATGGTGTTTGACTGACCGTAAAGTTAATTGATCCCTGTCATTAATAAGATTATTTTTAGTAAATAAAATTTACATATTCAGAAACTACATTAAAAGTTTTATAATGTCGCAAAAGAAAAGTTAAATTTGATAAAAGTTGGATATATATAAAGTAAAACATTACGAACAATTCATGTTGACCGGAGAATAGCGGACGAGAACCTTTCAATGGGGCGGAGTGAGTATTAGAATTCAAAAACGAGCCGACCCCAAAATCTTTTGGGACTAAGGCTTGGATGTTGTTGTTTGTTATATTAGAATTCAAAAAAGAAAATATAAAATTGCTTGAAATAGAAAATAGAAGCAGGAGAAAGGAGAGCGCATCTCAAGTCCACACATTACCCTCACTGACCACTCATACCAGTTGTACTGAAATCACATGTTTACACATTACCTCATTGATCACTCACGATATTGTATGCAAGACATGATATAAGATTACCCAAAACAAAATACTGGATGTACCACAATTTGGTGCGCAATATGGTACTCATTGATCAGTTATTCAGTTCAATAATGATATAAGCAAAATGAGTCATGGGCCCCAACAACATCTAGCAAAAGCAAGTCAGGTAACCAGGGTGATAGGAACAATGACAAGAAATGCTACTACAAACCTCACAATTATCAAGAACAAGGATTTCAGATTAGGGCAGCCACCATCTTCTCTGAAAACTTCACAGACAGAATTTGTCAGGCATTCACACTCAGCAAGGTCCACTTCTTGCAAACTGGGACATTGCAATGCTAAGGTGATTAAGCATTCTTGTTTTTGCAACACCAGTTTCTGCATACACAATTAGTAATAATTAAATCACTATTACAGATGTTCATGACCAACACAGGATATTCTCTTCGACTAAAATGGAACATTCGCAAATGCTAGACACCTTGAGAGAGTTTGAAGTGATGCTAATTTGCTGGAGCAAAGGACAATTAGAAATGGTAATTGATGATAGCTTATCACTTCGTAGGTTCAGATCAGCAAATCTGAAATGAAAACAAATCAGTAACAAGGAGAGATCAGAGCCACCACAAGGGAATGCAAATTTGACATATAACTGCTTGAGAAAGAATGTCCATTTCCCCAAGGGCTATCAGGAAAACGAAAGCATCATACTTGCGGCAATGCACGAGTCTTATGCTTTTTAGCATAGGAAGATCCAAAGACACTGTTGTTAACAAGTTGCAGTTATCAAGCTCCAGAACCTATACATTTCCAATATTACAATTTGTTAATCATTAAAAAAACAGTTTACCAAGTACCAACACTACTCTCTGTCACCAAATGAAAATAACATGGTGGATTTTGAGGCTTGACTGATGATAAAATAAGCTCTTTACTGACATTATTATCACTAGAATGAGAACTTAATATCAAATATTCTAAGACATCATAAAATTCTATGAAATTGCAAAAACAAATTTAAATATGATAAAATATAATTATTCCAATAAATTTGTATTTGTAAAAGACATATAATTATGGTGGGGAAATAACTTTTTATATAAAGTTTGGGAATATATATTACATATAAAGTTCTAAGAAGAGTATATTTCACTTACCTGGTCTTTGGTGAGAACTAAATGAACAAAAATAGTTCAAACAGGACTAGGTAAGTGAAATATACTCTTCTTAGAATCTGGTTCCTATATTGCCACTTGAACAGACACCCATTGACGTGCCGAACTAATTTCCTTATTTTGAAAAAAAATGCACAATAAACTGCTGCTGCTGCAATGATCAAGAACAGAAATTCAAGTGTCTTCCCCTGTGGTAAACCTTCTTAATGAAAACAATCAATCCCATGCAACAAGAATGTAGTCCCTCTATATGTGAGTGATCTGTTATGAGTGCCAATGCACCATAAATGGCCTTGCAGTTCAAGATCTCCTTTCACTCCGGCTGTTTCCCATATAAACTTAAACAACCCCAGGGCCCGATCAAGCTGCTTCACTCCTCTCAAAAGCATTTTCTCTTCATATGATGTCAATATTTTCCCCATGCACAGGCGGAACTTATCCCCATGACCAACAGCATATAGTCCCCCACGAACTTCTACTTCAATATCGCTTACGCTACCATAAAGATAATACGTGAGAAGTGTAAATAAGCACCGAGATGAGTGGCCCAGTCTCTTGGTTAATATCTTTTGTACTAAGCTTTCTTGATGGCGGTTTTCCCTGTATCCAATGTTTTTATCTATCAGAATATCCCTTATCTGATAGAGACCTTCTTTCATGACCTCTATCTTCCTAACCTCTAGAGATAATTTTGTTACCTCACTCAAGCAGTCAGCAAGATCAATGAACATCTCAAGAATGTCTTCCCATTTGTGTGAAGTGGGAGGTGAATTGGCATCTCTTGTGGGTGCAACTCGCATCCATGAACTGGAATCGGGGTTGTAAGAAATCGCAATGTCCAAAACCTTCAGACAGCTCAAAACAATTTGCTTTGCCATTTTAGTTTGTTTACTAGGGAACCTAAAATCTAAGTACTCCATCTCAGATTTCAACTTATTTAGTATCACCTCAAGCGCACCAGTCCATATCTGATGTTGAGTTACCTGGGGACATATCGTTGCCCTGACTACCTTCCTTTGTTGAGCTGAAACATTCAAGAACTCAGAAACCTTTGTGAGTGAATCCACGGTCATTGGTTCTCTCTCACCAGCTCTTTTAAAACAATGAAGCTGCTGGTTACCTTTTGCATTGCTCCCTAAAGACATAATAATATTTTTCCTCATGATTTCTTGAACCAAAGGACACCCAATAAAGTCTCTTGCTAGAGACTTAAAAAGATGCATGTTTTCTAGCAAAACGTCATCTTCAATTATCGATTCATCAATAACATTAACAGTCCTACCGTTAACGACATCCACATTATTCAGCAAGTGGGATAACATTGATAGCTTTGAGAAGGCTTTTTCATACCAATCAGACGAAAAAGACTCCAACTTTGGTTCCTCCAAGCAGTGGTATGAAATGGAATCCATTTTGATCACAGCATTCTGCCCAGCTGACAAAACCCTTGATCCACAGAGGAGATTTCTCACAGCTCTCATTCCCATCGCCAAACAAAACTTCACACCAATAACATTTCTATGGAACTCTCTTCCACTGAACCACCAAAAACTGGGTTCTTCCCGATACAGTTCACCGTCACATTATAATCATACTTTCGTTCACCTCATATGTGGCATTTCATCGATCAAGATAAATTGAAGCTTCACCTGCCACTAGAAAAAGTGTAAACTTTAGAAACATGTTCCTAAGGAATCCCAACTGAACATAACGAAAGAAAGAGGATATTTGTTTCGTCTGCGTAAAGAGCAGCCCCTGGGAGAGAGGATGAGGTGTCGAAGTAAAGGGCTAAGAATTCAAGAGCTACAAAAAGGCTTCAATTTGAAGACTTGGAAAAAAATTGGAAATATCCCACACCGAGAACTAAGGAGGAGTTACGCTGTAGAATCTATATATTGGGTAACTTGATTTCTTAAATCCTCACGCAGCCACGCTATAAGCACAAAGCGAACTATTCTTTCGCCTTTTACTAAAGAATACCGTGTGTTTGTAGCAATCAGTGGCATACGCTCATTTTTGGAGGGTTTCCTTTATTGAGGAGCCCAACTAATTCTAGTTCAAATTGTTTTTAGCTGTAACTATGTGATTATTAATAATGTATTATTTCTCTGGTGAGTACACTATGTACACTTCTATGATGCTTGTGTGTATTCAATCAAATAAATTTATCTTCTGTTACGAGATTAGGTTCAAAGTTTCCCTTGAATCCTTTTAATAAAAATTTGTTTTGGTGATTTCATCACTAACATAAATTGGAGCAAGTGTTACGCAATTAGGTGTCTTGGAAAAAAAAGGCATGACTGGTTTAACACTACTAAATTTGAAATTACGGGCATTGTTAGCAAGGGACTCTTAAAATTTCGAGAATATAGAATTTAGAGCATTGTAATAACTTCAATTTGATACATTATGGCTCGAGTAATTCATTACAAATAAAAAGTTATATTCCTGAAAAATTTACAATATCTATATCTGAAATGAGAAAATTTGATGTGTAATATGATTATAGTCTCAAATTTTAAAAATAGCGTGCAATTTATTCATCACTTACATGAAGTCTATAATGTATATGTCATATACGAGTATATCAAATCGGTAACTCTACTAGTCTCATTTAAGCTATCATAATCTAAGCTAGATATGAAAATTTCAACTTATATACGTAGTATTAATTATAAAGATCTACCCTTTATATTATGTATTTAGTTAAGTTTGAATCCGTGAGTTGTATTTTCTGGCTCCACCCGTGAGCTAAGTAGTTAACTCGCTACTCGATAGCTACTCAGTCAAGGGCCGAGTAGCGAGTAGGACCGATTACTCGGGATTACTCGGTGATTACTCGGCCATGTATTAATTAAATATAATAATATAGGTGCTTGAGATTATAGATATATAATAATCTTAAAATAGTCTTTAAATTGCCTTAAATTGCATAGAAGTTAATAAAAAGAAAGAAATCCTATTATCCTAATGACGGAGTAGCAAAAGTCATAAAAGCAGTCAATCATCTAATAAGTTGGTCTGATATTAATCTTCCTTGGGTTCAAGGTCGTGATTTCCTTCTTCATCATCCATGTCCCCCAAATAGATCTTCTCCAAATAGGTCTTTAGTAGCCAGATTCCCCACTTGTTCTTCCTCTTCCACTTCTGGGTCATCTAAATCAAAAGATTTTGTGTGTATTTATCATGAAGGAAAGGAGGGGGGAATATACGAAAGAAGTGATTATCATGTTCTTTTTGTTAGGTGACTAGTACATGACCCGTTTAATATGTCCTTACACTAAACCACATTAGCTAGATTTTCACAAGAGGCTGAACTCAGATTTCCAATTCTGGACCGTAAGTCCGGAATGTAAATCCGATCCAAACTGATTCCAAACTTGTTTTTTTTATCATCAAAACATGTATCTATTCATATCAAAAGATTCAGAATCATTACATCAAGCAAAGGAAAATAAAACTGACACCAACTGAAACTCCAACAATTACGACTCTAACAACTACGACTAGGCCTGGACTCGGTCCGGTTCGGGCCTCGAACTGGCCGGGCCTCGGTTTGTAGAAGTTGGGCCCGGGCCCGGCCCGCTAGTAGACGGGTGCCGGTTCGGGCCGGGTGACCCGGCCGGGCCCCGGGTCGGGTGAACAGCCGGGTCGGGTCGGGCCTGTAAATTTTTTTTTTAATGTTAAAATATACATCTTTTTGGATATTATAAAACAATCTTCAAGTGCATTTATGTGAAATAGGAACTACATTTGAGAATTGAGAACAATTAAATCTAATACATTTTGTAATAAGTAATAATAATGTAATATAATTAATTTTAAGTTTCTAACTTTCTAAGTTGTAAGTTGTAACTTGATTAATTTGAGAATTGCGACATATAAAAAAATATAATGTATATTGATTTGAAATATGAACTACAAATCTACAAGTTGACAAATTACAATAGAGAATTGAGGATAAAATAATAAATTGTAAAATACTAATCAATCGGAATCTCCGGCATAGGTAGAACCACCCTCAGTTGATTCATCCATAAAGTCTTGGGAGAGGGTGATGCTAACTTCTTGAGTTCTACGTCTTGCCTTCAACCAATCGTGGTAGCATATAAGCGTCTCAAGAGATTCGGCACTCAAACACGTTCTCGATTTAGTTAGGACGTTGCCGGCCGAACTAAATTCTTGTTCCACGGCAACTGTTGAAACCGGCATTGATAGTACTTGCTTAGCCATCCGTGCTAAAATCGGGAACATTCTTTCTTTTGACTTCCACCACTTTAGGACGTCAAATTCTTCATTTTCTACAAACTCAACCTCATAGTTAGTATACAAAGCAATCTCATTAATTGTGCTTTGTTCGCTAGTGTGAGTTGTTTTAGTTTTTTCATAAGATTGCCAAATGCAGATTTAAAAAGTGATTTTCCTTTATATGAAGATGTTTGGGTCGGGGGAGGGGGCGCGTTGCCATATTGTGCACGAAACTCATTAAATAAAGAATAGAATAAA
Source organism: Cuscuta epithymum (assembly GCA_945859915.1). Taxonomy (NCBI): domain Eukaryota; kingdom Viridiplantae; phylum Streptophyta; class Magnoliopsida; order Solanales; family Convolvulaceae; genus Cuscuta; species Cuscuta epithymum. The sequence goes on along the minus strand of CAMAPF010000011.1, from coordinate 8,045,484 downwards.
CTAATAACCTCATTGTATTCAGATTGCGGATCTATAGGGTTATCTTCATACATTGGAAAATCACCATAAAAAGATTGATAATAGAACTTGTAACATTGTTCCAAATTACCAAGTCGAAAACGAGGATCGAGAATAAATGCAATACCATAAATATGCGGAATATGTGCATAATATTTTAAAAACTTTTCCTTCATAAAACCACAAAAATAGCTCACATAATCGGCATTTGCAAATTCATTAAAAGCACCGGCGAGATTAACAAGTTCACGCATAAATTCGTTTGAAGTAGGTTTATAAACATGACTAAAACTTTCAGTTGCATTATTAAAATACATCAAAACATTACAAATTTTTTCGCAAGTGTCGATGTGAGCGGAGTTTAAAATGTAGTTATCATATTCTTTTAAAAAAGCAGGAAAATGTTCTTTATATCTAATAAGAACTCTAATTAATTTATAAGAACTATTCCACCGAATAGACAAATCTTTAGGAAAAACAACATATTTCACATTTCTTTCATTCAAATAATTTTTCCATTTTAATTTTAGTTGACCATTAGCCCAAATACGTCTAATCCCCCCCTTCGCTACCTCCATAGCATCTCCCAACGCTTTTAGACCATCCTGCACACATAAATTTATTATATGGCATGCACATCGTTGATGAAAAAATCTACCCATCAAAGTAGTAGAACCACACAATTCACACAATCTAGGTATAGCAGCAGTATTATTAGTAGCATTATCAAAACCTATAGCAAACACCTTATTAACCAAATTATACTCAATTAAAATACGCTCAATCAAAATATAAATATGTTCAGCGGTGTGACGATCATTAAATTCACGAAAAGCAAGAACACGTTTATGCATATTCCAATCATCATCAACATAATGTGCAGTCAAACCCAAATAATGTAAATTATGATAGGTGTCCTCCCATATGTCAGAACAAACAGTAACACGCCCATCATAGTTTGCAAAAAAATTGTAAGTTTGCCTTTTCCGCCTTATAAAGCCTTATATTTTCTTTCTTAACCCTTTTTCGACTAAAACTTCGAAATTGAGGATTTAAACAAGTTTGTGCATACTCTTGAAAAGAAACAGTTTCAGAAAACAGATAAGGTAAATTTTCTTCAACCATAAAGTTAGCCATACCCGTCAAATTTTGTTGATCACTGTATGAGAAATTACCATAAGGTTGGTTATTTGCAAACCTCGATATTTGTGTTTGCTTCCCCTTGCCTTTCTCAATTTTTGCGTACTCCACCTTGTGCTTGCCCATAAGATGCCTTTTGAGGCTCCCGTATCCGCCCGAAGTTCCCAAGCTATACACCTTATCACAATGGTTGCAACTTGCTTACCATTTCTCGGTGTTTGGGTCTTTATACTTTTTAAAATTATTTTCTATAATAGGAGATTTAGATTTCGTACCTGTTTGGGATGAACCACCCTCGTCCTCCGCCTCTTGCTCCTCATTCGGGGTGCCGTGACTCCCGGCGCCCCCCGCGTCCTCCTCCGGATCGTCATCCTCGAGCTCTTCTTCGTCAATGGTGTGAATCTCGTCCGGGATGTCTCGTTGATGGAAAAATCGCTCATCATTTTGAGCCAATAGTTGTTGATGTTGCTCGTCGGACATCGCATGGCCATCTCGCCATTGGTATTCCGGTTCAAAATCTTGTCGACTTTGAGAAGAAGACCCGGACTGCCCGGTATTCTTGCGCAAACTAGGATGAGTTCTCGCAATCTCCTTCTTTCGGTTGCGTTGGAGATTTCCCATATCTACAGAATGTCTACCACGGTCCATCTTAACAAATATAAAAGTATATCAAATATTTTAATATGAGTACAACAATAATAATAAAATGCAACAATTAACTAGTTTTATACTTTAATTAAAATGTAACAATTAACTAGTTGTACACTTTAATGAAAAATGCAACAATTAACTAGTTTTATACTTTAATTAAAATGTAACAATTAACTAGTTGTACACTTTAATGAAAAATGAAACAATTAACTAGTTTTATACTTTAATTAAAATGTAACAATTAACTAGTTGTACTCTTTAATGAAAAATGCAACAATTAACTAGTTTTATACTTTAATTAAAATGTAACAATTAAATACTTGTACACTTTAATGAAAAATGCAACAATTAACAAATGAACAAATAGCGAAATGACAAATGCAACAATTAACTACTTTTATACTTTAATTAAAATGTAACAATATTCTATTAACTACTTGTAGGTAATAGAATTGTATAAGTGTATAACTAATATATAATATAATGTTTATAATATATAATGTATAAGTGTATTACTATAAGATGACTAATACAATTAACTAATCAAGTAATGTTAATACAATATTAAACAAATATACTTCGAATAAAAAAGTATAATATATATAAGTATAATATATATAGTAATTCGAATATAGTATAATATACTTCGAAATTCGAATATATAATACTACTATATATAGTAATTCGAATATATCTATATAATGTTATATATATATATATAAGTATATTTTATATATAATGTTTATAGTATATAATATATAAGTATACTACTATAAGATGAGTAATACACTTATATTGAATACATTAATATATAAAGTGTATATTAAGTAGATATAAGGAATATAATATATGTATGTAAAGTAGATAATTAGATATCAAATTAAATATTAAGAAGATAATAAGTATATATTAAGTAGATAATAAATATTAGTAAAGTACTATATGTATATATAAGTAGATAATAAATATATAAGTAGATATAATAATAAGTAAAGATTAAGTAGATAAGGAATATAAGTTATATAATATATATATATATATATGTAAAGTAGATAATTAGAAGATAATAAATATATATTAAGTAGATAATAAATATTAGTAATGTAATATATGTATATATAAGTAGATAATAAATATATAAGTAGATATAATAATATTTATATAAATAATATATATGTAGAGATAATTGGAGAAGATGAAGATGGAGATGAATGAAGATTTTAGAGATTGAGATTTGAGAGAATAGAGAATTAGAAAGTAGAGAATTAGAGAGTAGGATTGTATGAAGAATGTGTAAAAAATGTATAGAAAATAGGAGTACAAATAGGTTTTTTTTTCTCCCCCCCCACCCCCCCATCCCCACCCCCCTCCAACGGCTATAGAGCCGTTTGGAGGCTCCCCAAAGACCCCCAACGGCTATTAGAGCCGTTTGACAGCCCAAAAAAAAATTTTTTTTTTTAAAAAAAGAGCCGTTAGGCCCGGACCGGGCCGGTTCAAGATTACGAAAGCCCGAGCCCGGACCGCCTGAGGCCCGCTAGACCGGGTCGGGCCGGTTGCTACAGTGGCCGGGCCGGGTCGGGCCCGAGTCCAGCCCTAACTACGACTGTAATCCTATGGTGAGACTTTGAGACTAATTCCAAACTTGTTAAATAGGCTAAAAGCCTAAAACACCAATCTTGAAATGGGTCAACATCAGGAGCAGAATCAGCTCTAAATAAGGATGGACCCGGTCCTGGTCCCGGTTTGGTCCTGGTTCTGGTCCCGGATAAGCCGGTCCCGATCCCCTATATTTAAGCCTGAGACCGACCCGGTGGTATACAGATCCTGGTCTCGGGCCGGTTTGGGCCTTGTTTGATTTTTTAATTGCAACTAATATTAAAATGTGACAATAATGTGACTAATATTAAAATGCAACTAATATTAAATTGATCGTGTAACTAATATGATAATGTAGGAAATTTAAAATTTAAGTAATATGATAATGTGGCTCATATATATATAATTGTAACAACTATTAAAATGTAACAAATATTGAAATGCAAACTACTATTAAATTAATTTATGTATATTCGTATATAGTATGTATATATATATACATATATAGTATATATATATATATATATGTATATATATTCATGTATCTATAAATATAAATAAATATATATTTGTATATATGTGTGATTGATTTGTAAGTATAAACTATAAAGTATATACTATACTTCATAAATTAATGTAATTATAATTAATGTATGTAATGAAATCATACAGTAATTGTGACAAATAAATGTAGCAATTAGTTAAATATAAGTATAAACTATAAAGTATATCAACACTTCATAAATTAATGCATGCAAGTATAATTAAAGTACGAAAGTAATAAGATAATATACCTAATATATAACATATAATATAATGTTAATACGTAGTAGTAAATAATACTACGGAGTATATAACTATACTACTATAAACGGAGTAGTATAATTATATTTAATACTCTAATACATATACACTTTTTTTCTTTTTCTTTTATTTTTGGAAAAACAAAAGTTCTATTGATAATAAAAGACAAGAGTACTGTTGAGTTTAATCCAACATGAAATAGTAAATATAATATAAATGTGTATGAACAAGCTATTTTAACGTGTAAATCAGAAAGGGAGAAAACCACGGGACTTTTTGGGTTAATGTACAAGCCACTCTCATTCTCATTAATGCTCTCCTCACCATTACATAGTACAAGTACGAAGGTTCCATTGATGGAAGTTGCTAGTTAATCTAGAGGGAGGGTGGAGAAGAAGTGGAGGGGTAGAAGAGAGGGATCCCTTAACATGGCGGGAAACCTTTTATTTATAGAGAAAGGGAGAGGGTGCATATCTACCCTAATGGGCCAAGGTAGACCTGATGGGCCAAAGTAGGGCGAATGGGCCGAAATGGACCTCACTGATCAGGCTATGTACTGGGGTAATGTCTTGGACTCCTAAATAGTAATAGGCCGGGATAATATACCTCAACAAGTACAATGCGGAATTTTTTGATTGCGATATAGTCTTCATGTTGTGGCGCCATTTATTCTTTTGATTTTTCCCATAGATTTTGAGCTGCGTATTTACTTTCTCCGTTGGCAGACTAGTGTCGATGGTGACGAATTGAGATTTGTAACAAATCTCTCTGTTGAAGTTGGTGTCCTGAATATCATCCTCATTAGAGATAGGAAGTCGGCGGTCTCTTTCACCTGCGTGGTCCCATGAAATCATATGAGAAGAATGAATCTTCTGATGGTTCAAAGCTCTCAGAGGTGTCTGAGTAGGCCTAAAGATGTGATTGTATTGGCCTAAAGATATGATCTGTTGCGTCTGGGCGTAGGCTGTCAGTAATTCTAAATTAAGGATTACTTTGGATAATCTAAATTAAGGATTACTTTGGATAAGGATGCAGTGTTCATCGTGTTCCTGTGTACTAAGAGGGGTGGATCCTCCTGCTTTGTAGTATGCAATTATGCATACTCACAACATTATAGAAATTCATAAAATCAACAAGGCTTGACTTACTTCCGCCCATAGGCATAAGTATGAAGTTTCTTTTTTCCTTGGCAATTTTTAAAAAACTACCATATTTAGTTTTCAAAAAAAACTACCATATTTGCTAAATTCCGAAAAGACACGATGCTTCCAAATCTTCATTGCTTCCTAAAACTAGAACCAGCCTTTGTGATTTGTGAGATATATCGGAGGACATGAGGGACATGGATTTTTTAATTTCGAAAATGGAAATTTTATCAGTCTTTACTGTGAACTTGAAATTTAATTCAATTCGGATGGAGTCTAACCCTTCTTCTCCAAAAAAAAAGTTGCATTTTTATAAGGTCTTGGTGGGGGTTGAATCTGTCTCGACCACAAATCTAATTTCGTCTCTAGACTGTGAATCGTCATGAAGCGAGAGTAATTGTGCTGATTTATTTTGGCCAAGGGGGAGCTTGAGATCTGATTTGGGGCGGAGGTCTTTGTTTGCTTCCACGAGGTCAACCTACGCGAAACGTTTGGAATTTTCTCTGAGAGCCATGCATCCCGGGTGTAGTTCATTGTCCGTTTCTTGCGTATGTCGTTCAGCCTGTGCATCGATGATGAATCGTCTCAACATGCTTTCCGGCAAAGGTGGGGATGCCAACGGGGAAATTGGTGGTCTCCTCCCGATTTCGCCAATCTCAGTAAGGGTTAGGATTCCAGGAGGGGATCTCAGCGGAGAACCTGTCTTTTTCCTATCGATTTTGCCGGCCTCAGTAGAGGTTGGGATGTCAGGGTGAGTTCGACCTTGATTCTCAGACCAACGCTTTTGGTCGTCCCTTTCATTGTATGCCGGTAAGTTCTAGGGATTCGGCGATTGAAATCGCGAGGGTTTTTTTTATCTTGGTCAGTTGTGAGTGATTGTAGATAAGGATTTGTAGGTTTATCTTCCATATGTAATACACTTACTACTATAGAGTGAAATATAAGTAGGTATAATATTGTTTAAATATAAATATATATAAATATGATGTAAAGATATGATTTAACTATGATGTAAAGATAGTCTTGGACCCGGTTCAGGCCACCCGGCCCGTGGACCGACCCGGCCCACTACTGTGCGGGCCCGGTTCTTGGGTCGGGGTCCGATTCAGTGCCCGAAATGGGGGGGGGCTCGGTGCTTGGTTTTGGCGACCCGGCCGGGTCCGGGCCTAACGGCCATTTTTTTTTTTTAAAAAATCCTTTAAAATTCTAAAGAGTTGTTTGGCTCTCTCGACCCACATCCCAAACGGCTATATAGCCGTTGGGTGGTACCGGGGGGTCCGGGGCTTTTGGGGGGTGGGGGGGTGAGGGTTAAAAAAACCTATAAATACTCCTAATTTTAAACATTTTTTCACACCTCTTCTCCAACTCTTCCTAAATCCTAGTCTCTACTCTCTACTCATCTTCATATTCATCTTCTCAAATTCTCTTATTCTCCATTATATTTTTATTTTACTATTTAATACTTATACAATTATTATATCTACTCATATATTAATTATCTACTTATAAATACATATACTATATTACTTATATTTCTTATCTACTTAATCTCTACTTATTATCTACTTATATCTACTTAATACATACATACTACATCTACTTAATATAAAAAGATATCCATTATATCTATTATCTACATTAGTGATGGACCCGGGCCGGGCTGGGTCCGGGTCGGGCCTTGGCCCGAGCGGGCCGGCGGTTCAGGATTGGTGGACCCGGGACCTGTCCGGGTAGCCACCGGGTCCGGTCTGGGTCCGGGCCGGGCCTCCGGTTTGGGTTTTTTTTATGTTTTCCTAACCCCCCCGCTCACCCCCTACCCCCACCCCAAACCCCTCCTGACCATCAAGCTCAACCCGGGTGGAACCCCAACAAATGAAAAAAAATCAATTTGGCCCGGACCAGGCCCGACCCGGACCCGAGAACCGGGCCAGCCCGATCCCGCACAGTAGTGGGCCAGGCCGTTCCATGGGCCGGGTGGCCCGACCCGAGTCCACCACTAATTTACATCTACCATTTTAAAGATGAAAAGTAAGTCTTCCCTTATGCAAAACAATTTTGATATGTGGAAGGACCCGAAGACCGGGCTGTGGTGGGCAACTTGCAAGTGGTGCAAGAAAGAGTGTAGCTTGCGGCGTTCACACGGATACGGGATGCGCATAAAACATATGAAGTCCTATGACAAAGGCAAAACAACAACCAACGGTGGCGGAAATTCCGATTGATATTTATTAGAAAATGTATTTCATATTGTAATTTTTTCTCAATTCTCAAATGTAATTCCTATTTAAAATAAATGCACTTGAACTTTGTTTTTAATAAGAATTTGTATCAACTATAATTTAAAAAAATAAAACATGACCCGGCCCGGCCCGGCGGGTAGCCCGGCCTGTGACCCGGGCGGGTGGCCCGGCCCGAACCGGCAAAGGGACGGGCCGGTTTCGGGCCCACGTATACAGAACCGGCAGCCCGACCGGGCCAGGCCCGGCCCAGCCCGGCCCGAATCCAGCACTATGTAAAGAGAATTAGAGAATAAGAGTAGAGAACTGAGAATAGAGAGAATTTGAGAATATAAGTATGAGAGAAAACGTGTAGGAAATTTTACCCCCAACTCCACCGGACTGCCCAAACCCCCCTTCAAACAAGAGTCAAAAACAGAAAGAAAAAGGAAAAAAACTAACCGTTCGGACTGAGACCGCCCGGTCCAGTCCCCAATTATCACACCCGAGTCCGGGCCTGCCAGAAACGGAGAAACCCAATCAGGTACCTACCTACCACTCTACCAGAACCACTATTTCAGTCACAATCTAGGCCAGCAGCCCGGCACAGTGCCGATGCCAATCCCAGACCACAAGCTGGTGCACACATAGCTCAAATATATCCAATTGTAGTTCCGATTCCACCACCCATCAATGGCAACTAGTATCAACGCACAAAAAAACTCAGGTTGTGAAAGCCAAAACTTTGAATGTTTATACTACAAGAGTACAAGTACAAAAGTTTTGCATATTTCAGTGTACATTTTCACAGACTACAAGTTTTATACTTAATATGCATATACAATACAACCTCGGGTTACTTTGGCATTCTATTTTGCCATATATGTCTTATTGAATAACATCTATCAACTACAAACCCTTGGTCACTAAAGAATCAACATTGCAACTTGCGAGTTGCGAGTAATAGTAATAATATGAAGCATTATTGGAATTTGATAAAGGCACATGAAAGAAGCGCTATTTTTAGATAATCACAAATAATAAGAAGACACGCCTTCGATCTTGAACAACCAAAAGTGAAAATTGGAAATTGATGAAAGCATGGATTGGAGATCCCAGACGTGGTGGAGTTGCAATTTGAGCATCAAGGGGGTGCCAGGCTGCTGTAGATGCGTTTCAAGCCGGGGCATGCAACTCGCAACTTCCCGATGCTCAATGGGCATATCTGTCACAAACCACAAGCAAGTACAATATGCATATTAAATATTGTCGAACCAATAGTAGTAGTGAAAACATAGATAAAACGGCCTTACCTTCGGACAAAAGCGGACATCAAGCGTCTCTAGCATGGTACACCCGAATATAGCAGCTTCAACAGCTTCCTCATCAATGTTGCAAGACTAGTGATTATTAATCCAAAGCAAAAACCGGACAAATCAACACAAGGTGAGGCAAAACAGGATAAAGCAGGAGCAAGATCGCGAGAAATAATAAATAGTACACTGTATATCGACTTCCTCCACCCCGATTTAAGGTTCCATACACTATTGATGCCGTCTATCTGTCTATGTAACTTTCTTTTAGTGACTGATTTTATACAATAATTTTATATCACATTGGAATTTAATTTTTGAGGTTAAATAGAACTTTTAGTGTAGTCTCTAAATATGTGAGCTTAAATAATTAATATTAGTTCAAATATTACCAAAGAGTTAATTTTATACCGAGAACCTTACACTGGGATGGAGGGAGGACACTTTTATGTTGCACCGACAAATAAACACACAAAAAAAATTGTAAAACGAGAAACATAACATGGAAAACGTTACTTGTTCTGAAGGGCAACAGTGGTAAGAAAGGTTTCAATAAACTTTTCATAATGGTTTATGATATGATTAAATTGTCACCTACCAACACCCTAAGTGATTACTTGCATCAAAGATACCCCCTAACAAAATATTAAATGGAAAATTCACAATTTCAATCCTTCATTGGTTACATAACGTAATATAGACCTGCCATTTAGGTGTTGTGAATTTAGTCCCTTGATAGTTACAACTGAGATGAAAATTAGACCTCCGTTAGAATAACGATTTAGTATGGAGTCTATGGTTTCTGTGACATTCTTGGCAATATAGAATGCCGAGAATTCCAACATATATCTGACTGCCTCCACCCCACTATCACTGGACATGAGAAAGTCGCACACATATTATGCAAACTGCAAAGCAGAATAATGTGGTTGATACTTTTTATATCTAAATTATACTATCCTCTGTTTCTTTTTAGTTGCAAAATTGACAATTTGGCACTATTCACATTCTCTACTTTGACTACATTTTATTTATTAATGTATGAGACTTTTTTTAAATATTGTTGAATTAATCTCATTACAAATTTTAATAATCTGATTTTTAATTTTTTAAATAGAGAATAAAAATAAAGATGGTCAAAGTTGTGTGTTGGCAAGGGCGGAAATGGGAATGTTGCAACTATAAATGAATGGAGGAAGTAACAGTTAGGGACTAAATTAACAAATATTGGAATACATGTCTCAGAAACATGTTTGAAAACAATTAGAGGGATTTAAAATGCAATTTCGCTGTGATTAAAAGCTGGAACATGAAAGACATATTCACCTGAAGGAATAGGTTGCTCAATCTGGGACACTCAAGCTTCAATATTTCCAGAGCACAACAGTTGCTGATAATGAAGAAAAGAGTTGATCAATAGTAATCGTATTGTTCAACAAACACGGCGAATAACCAGTACTAGTCATACTATGGAAGAAGATTAGTTTACCTTAAATTGAGAGAAGACAAGTTGGAACAAGCAACATTGACTTCCTTCAGATTTGCAGAGAGGGACAGATTTAGTGATGACAAAAGGAAGCATCGCGCCATGGGAATTATCACCTTCTTGATGTTAGGACAGCCAACACAGTTGAGATTCTGCAGCAAACGATTTGTTAGCTGTTTGTTTGTGATGCGGATGCCACATACAGCTGATGCAAATGTCGACGCTGTATGAGAAATTCCATTTCCGCCCCAATCCAAGTCATGCATATTTATGCACCCATTCAAGCTAACGTGGGTTAAATGTGTACAGAAAGCAAGCAATTCCTCAATGGCAGACTGGCAGAGTGTCCCATACGACAAGTCCAACTCGATCAGGTCAGGGAGAGCATTTTCTTTGTAAAGAGGTTCCAAAGATGTATCACTAAGATACTTGCATGCTTGCAATTTCAATACCTATATGAACGATAGCAGAATAAGGACCAGCAGTTTATAACAAGATACCAATACAAAAGAAAATATAGCACTTTTTGTCCCCGAGGTATATCATTGGTACACTTTTTAGTACGCAGGTTGCTAGTGTCAATATTTTCAGTCCTCCACTTGCCAGATGTAGCTATTTAAGTACTCCTCAATTACGGTTTTGAGATTGAAAACTGAAAAGGTCACTTTGAGATAACTTAAAGGACTGACAAAGGAGAGTTTGTGACATCACATAAGGGGTATAACTCAGAGACAAAGTGTCATGATCCCCATATGTAATAATTATGAAATATGAATGAGAAGTTGTAACAAAAATGTTATACTTAATGCAGTGAAAATGAATAAACATAACTACTGCAAGTACTTCTCGCAGTTACTGATGGTGTGGGGGCAAGCAGTTGAATTAAAGACTCAACTTTAGAAAGGGCTTCATGTTATTTTTAATTTGATAAAGCGCGGTAAGATGGCATCTCTATGTGCAGGGCTCTTAAGAGAAATTATAGACTTCACCAATTCTAGAAAATTTTCATCTCTAGATATTACAACGTACAAGACAATTCAAGAAATAATTACTCCTGTGAAAAATCTAGACTCTAAACACTATTTGGTTATTCTAGAAACTAAAGACCAAACAAAAGGGAGAATACTAATAAACCCAACCTAGTGGGAACCAAACCATGTTTAGTTAGTATTTGAACAATAGTGCAATGGCAGAAGGTTTCCCTATATGTAAGCCTTTACTATGAAGCCCACATGTGTATATAAATATCTAGGTATAAATAATAAAAATGCATGTTTAATGATTGAACTGCAATAAAAACATTTAAAAAAAGGTCCGCGGAAAGAAAAGTACCCTCAACTGCAAGCAAGAGTCATAAACAGGCTGCAAATTGACCAGGAAGGTGTAGGATAGGTCAAGATAAGTCAAATCTGGAAGCCCGCGTAAAGACAAGAGTCCATCAGAGCCGACTGATGGGCATGACATTAATACCAATGACTTAATGAGAGGACACAAATTTGTTGTGGCAGATAAACAGTCATCCTTAAGTTGGCTGCAAAAAGAACCAAAACGAGCAGTAGCATCATCAGTATGATACACAGGGGCACAAAGTTAGTAATAGCCTAACAAGGACACTCTATCATAAAAGGCACTAGGCAGAGATTAGTAGGTCCTAGAAATATTTTCTCCTTAACCTTTTGTGTAGACTTCATCAATTCTAACTTCTGAGTTATGTATAAATATTGTGTATGACAAGATAAATTACAGAGATAATTGCATATAGCTTAAGAAAATTAGTGAATAATAAGTAGAGAATTACTTAGGTACAGATACAGGACCTAAATGACAAGTCTACTTTGATCATAGAAGTCTTTAAAGCTAAACACCTCAAATTCAAGTTATGACTTATCAGACACTTCACCCATATGTCAAGATATAATTAGTCAGTGCCTAGGCCAATTGATGAAGCCTAGCACCACCTAGACACTTCTAGACTTTACCAAGAGAATGTACCAGAAAAGTAACAAAATGACCTGCAAAATGAAGCATCCAAAGCAGTCAGGACTGGGCAATTAATTGATGCTTCGGAAAGTACACCACAGCCCTTCAATTCAAGTGATGTCATATGTGGTGCGTCAATATGCAGCAAACTCAGTTTGGGACATATACCAAGGTTAAGAGATCTAAGTCCAACCTGAACAAGGGCATAATAAACATTGAGAAACTTTGTATTATGATTTAGGATCTCATCATAAAATGTCAATTTGATATGAAGGGTAGCCTAAGGTTGTACTCAGTATTTGTTTGTTCATATTTTTAGTTTTTTACCCTTGTCTAATGTGGGGTGACTTTGACATTTTGGAAAACATTGTCAAAAAACAAATTTTATGAGTGTGTCATATAGAAAGAGTTAGTCAAAATAGAATTTATGGTGGCAGTGTGGGCCACAAGATGATAGGTACTCAGATTTTGTAACAGTAAACTATCGATTATATTGTGCTGAATCGCAGAAAGAAGAAGATGATACAGCCAGGGCACTTCGAGAGGCCTCTACTCTCCACAGAACCAAGTTCCCAAATTCTAAAATCTGCCTACCTCCTTCCTCCCCTCCTTCCTTCTCTTATAGTATTTCTATTCTAACGGCCCAGCCCATATTATATGACATGGCCCATAATACTTATTTATACAATACTCTACTTATTTAATATCAATCTATCACTATTATTATTATTCTCTACAGCCCAGGTCCCTATCATATCTCCCCCCTTGAAAAACCACCTTGTCCTCAAGGTGGGTGATAGGACACAGCCTTGACCTTGAACTTCATCTTAATCCGAGCACCTCTTCCTTCCCAGTATCTAACTGATGGCGGAACCATGAGCTTGCTTGCCTGGAAAACACACTGATTTTCAGGATCTTTGTAATTGTTTTGTTCCTCCTGATCAAGTGGTTTTGTTTGATCTTTTCTTTCAATATCCTTCTCTGGATGCGCTGGCTGCGAATTGATCAAACTGCCAATGCTGCTAGTCATTAAAATAATGTGCCCGCCCCTGGTTAAGCACCAAGAAAGTTCTTCCTCTCTTTCATATGAGGTTCCACCTTCTGGTTTCACAATGCTTTGATGAAGACCCACAGATGCCTTAGCAGAAAAGACCAGAGATCTTGAGCTAGAGGGACTAGCACCACGTGGGAAAAGGGAAACTTCAGCGTTGGGTTCAGTGAGCAAATGCAATCTTGCTTTCTGAGAGCCAGAGCTGCTGCTAAGCATGTAATAGGGAACTTGGCCAGATTCGTTTCCAATAGCAACACTCAAAAAGTTAGTGGAAGAGTCTAGAGCTGTTGTAGTTGCACTAGTACTAATGCTTTCCAAGCTCTTCACCTCAGATACGATAGCCCTAAGGTTGAAGAACCATGCAGACTCATCATTATCAGCACCTTTCTTAAAGTTCCCTTTTTCCAGGATATAATCATTCTTCATTATACATGCAAAACTCTCATTCTGCTCTTGATAACCATTAGTCATTATCTTGATACTCTCATTTTGCTTCCCTTCAAATCCAGCACTTCTTTCAAGGTTAGAAACAATATCAACTTCTATTTCCTGGATTGCCTCATACTTTCGATGCAAACTTTTATTCAAGTTCTGCCAATGAGCTCCATCCGAGGCATCCTTTGCATAAAGAATATACAGGTTGACTGCATTATTTTGCTCTTGTCTATGGGCTTTCTCTTCAGCCTCTAACCTGTGTGTATGTTCCCTTGTTAGTCCCAAAAGGATAACATATTGAACTGCCGACAGATTTAGTCCTGAGCCACCAGCAAGTATTCCAATATTGACAATCTTAACCTCCTTACTTAAAACACTAAGATGCCCTACTAACTTCTTCTTTGGTGCAACCTGATAACTGGAGTTTGATTCAGAGCTCGGATCTAATCCACAATCCGCGGTAGCATCAGTATCTGCGTTGATGATTACCTGAAGCTTCTTTCCATCATTCTCCTCTTCTATTTCCTCAGTTTCCTCCTTGTTCTCACACATCCCTTCCTTCAAGGTCCTCCTAAATGCAGTGGTAGCTCTTAAGTTGGACTGCCAAGGTATAGTAATTCCTTCATGGACTGCATTTTTCAGATCAGCACCTAATACACCCTCAGGACCTTGAGTTCTATCCATAAGTTCTGCAGATGTAATCGGGTCTCCAATATGTGTAGCTGAATTTCCTGTACCTATATAGGTTTCAGGAACCACTTGGTTCTCCAATTCAGAAATATTTGATACAGCAATTCTCTCATCAGCAGATTCATATTCCTTGATAATTGAGGATTGAGTCACCACATAAGATTTGTCCTCTCGTCCCTCATCTTCATCCATGAGGATATCCTCAGAGAGAGGTTGCAATAGCCTGCCAGACTCCTGCGAATTGGACAACAATAACAAACTGGAAGCTTCTTCTGGTAACATCATACCTTGAAGTGAACTGCTAGCGCACGATGATGTCTGCGAACCTGTAGACACGGCTTGCGGAGAAGATTTCAAACTGGAAGAAGATATTGGCGACTGCAAATCCTGTTTTTCTGTCTTCCGACTTTGTTTTTGGAAACGCCTATTTATGGCTTCCTTTAGAACCTTCCAACTCTTCTCTCTCGTTTGAGTATACCACCATGGAAACCAAGCTAAGGCTCTTTCCTCCATAGCACCTTCTGCTACTACCACTTTATTTTTTTCAGCCGTAGCCTTGAGACGAAAATACTCTTCCATCTTAACAATCCATTTGTCAGCATTATCCCCCTTAAACCGCGGTAATTCAACCTTCCTTCCTGTATGAACAGGTCTTCTACAACTGTCGCAATCCCCACTTGAACGAGAATGATCAGAATTGGGCGATGCAAGCTGCACGGATGAGAAGTGCGACGCGAGCTGGTTGAGCGATCGATTCCTCGATCGATTTTTGTTACTGTTCATCGTCGCGATTGTCTCCTCTAGTGTCCCCAAGTTCATTGCAACTTTGTCCACCAAGGTAGGGTTCCGCTCTATGGTTTTCATTCTGTTCTCCATCTTTGGCTCTCGTCCAGACCTTCCACAATTGAAACGGAGATGGAACGAAGAATTTTCTGATGTTGCGTAACTATTCCAATCACCAGAAACGAACGTATGCTCTGATACCAATGATAGGTACTCAGATTTCGTAACAGTAAACTATCGATTATATTGTGCTGAATCGCAGAAAGAAGAAGATGATACAGCCAGGGCACTTCGAGAGGCCTCTACTCTCCACAGAACCAAGTTCCCAAATTCTAAAATCTGCCTACCTCCTTCCTCCCCTCCTTCCTTCTCTTATAGTATTTCTATTCTAACGGCCCAGCCCATATTATATGACATGGCCCATAATACTTATTTATACAATACTCTACTTATTTAATATCAATCTATCACTATTATTATTATTCTCTACAGCCCAGGTCCCTATCACAAGATGAGAATAATTATTGCTTAAAGCATATTAAGATTATCATACCCAAGTGCCGCAAAGACTCCCACCAACGGTGGGGTAATGGGGGTCGAATGTACACAGTCTTACCCCTGTACTAAAGCATAGAGAGACTGTTTCCGAATAACCCATAGTGAAAATCACATCGAAAATTACAAGACTGACTGCTGCTTCATAACAAAGAAGCGCAGACAGTTTAGTGAGCCATTTTGCTTTATTCCATCATATTCCCAAATCCCAAGCCAAAAAAATAGTGAGTCTTTGGCTCCATTGCAAATTAAGACACTTGGTAAAATTGTAGGCATCACTTTAGAGACGGGTAAATAAACATCACATTATACAAAATACAAATAACTATATACGGATGATTCCACTTACAGGACAAAAGGAAGCTCTTTCAAGATGATCACAGCCATCTAATGAGACTTGCTGAAGATAAGGGCATCTGAGTTCAAGTGATGTTAAACCTCGACAACCAGCTAGGGAAAGAGTGTTCAATTTAGTACAGGAAAATTCAATTGATGTCAAGCCCTGGATCATTGCAAACAAATTTAAGAAATTGAAAATTTAATCAGATATCTTGAAGATGCAAATTAAAAAAAAGTACTCCCTCCGTCCCATTTAAAGGTTCCCACGCGGTTTACGGTGTTTGACTGACCGTAAAGTTAATCGATCCCTGTCATTAATAAGATTATTTTTAGTAAATAAAATTTACATATTCAGAAACTACATTAAAAGTTTTATAATGTCGCAAAAGAAAAGTTAAATTTGATAAAAGTTGGATATATATAAAGTAAAACATTAGGAACAATTCATGTTGACCGGAGAATAGCGGATGAGAACCTTTCAATGGGGCGGAGGGAGTATTAGAATTCAAAAACGAGCCGACCCCAAAATCTTTTGGGACTAAGGCTTGGATGTTGTTTGTTATATTAGAATTCAAAAAAGAAAATATAAAATTGCTTGAAATAGAAAATAGAAGCAGGAGAAAGGAGAGCGCATCTCAAGTCCACACATTACCCTCACTGACCACTCATACCAGTTGTACTGAAATCTCATGTTTACACATTACCTCATTGATCACTCACGATATTGTATGCAAAACATGATATAAGATTACGCAAAACAAAATACTGGATGTACCACAATTTGGTGCACAATATGGTACTCATTGATCAGCTAAATAATGATATAAGCAAAATGAGTCATGGACCCCAACAACATCTAGCAAAAGCAAGTCGGGTAACCAGGGTGATAGAAACAATGACAAGAAATGCTACTACAAACCTCACAATTATCAAGAACCAAGGATTTCAGATTAGGGCAGCCACCATCTTCTCTGAAAACTTCACAGACAGAATTTGTCAGGCATTCACACTCAGCAAGGTCCACTTCTTGCAAACTGGGACATTGCAATGCTAAGGTGATTAAGCATTCTTGTTTTTGCAACAACAGTTTCTGCATACACAATTAGTAATAATTAAATCACTATTACAGATGTTCATGACCAACACAGGATATTCTCTTCGACTAAAATGGAACATTCGCAAATGCTAGACACCTTGAGAGAGTTTGAAGTGATGCTAATTCGCTGGAGCAAAGGACAATTAGAAATGGTAATTGATGATAGCTTATCACTTCGTAGGTTCAGATCAGCAAATCTGAAATGAAAACAAATCAGTAGCAAGGAGAGATCAGAGCCACCACAAGGGAATGCAAATTTGACATATAACTGCTTGAGAAAGAATGTCCATTTCCCCAAGGGCTATCAGGAAAACGAAAGCATCATACTTGCGGCAATGCACGAGTCTTATGCTTTTTAGCATAGGAAGATCCAAAGACACTGTTGTTAACAAGTTGCAGTTATCAAGCTCCAGAACCTATACATTTCCAATATTACAATTTGTTAATCATTAAAAAAACAGTTTACCAAGTACCAACACTACTCTCTGTCACCAAATGAAAATAACATGGTGGATTTTGAGGCTTGACTGATGATAAAATAAGCTCTTTACTGACATTATTATCACTAGAATGAGAACTTAATATCAACATATTCTAAGACATCATAAAATTCTATGAAATTGCAAAAAAATAATTTAAATATGATAAAAATATGATAAATAAAATTTCACATAGGAGGTGAACTGTATGGACCAGTGAATAGCAACTGTTACTTTCACTTTGAGACAGAGCCACAGACGTAGTATGTATTAGAATATTTAAGAAAATGAGCAGGTGATGATAAGAGTGAGACATTGATGGGTCATACCTCTAAAGTATAGCTGAAAGCTATAGCAGACATCGAAGCTGAAGTGATTCCTTCACAACTGTGAAGCTTAAGCACTTCTAATGTTGTAAGCCTAACAGACTGCAAAGGAAAAGGGGGAGTCAGTGTGGTATCCAAACAAAAAGTGTCAGTGTGTATAGGAAGGTACTGTTGGAAAATACTAGAGAAGGAAAAACAAATGATAAGGAAAGTTATTTTTTACTTTTGTCTAAGCCTTGGAAAATGGAAGGAAATATGGAATATGATTAAGGGAGTGTTTGGAACTAATTCTACTTCTGCTTCTTTTTTAAAGCAGAAGCATAATGAGAAGCAGTTTTCAGAAGCAGGTCTCCCCCAACTTCTAAAAAAACTACTTCTAGGAGTAAATTAGAGCACCAGAAGTACTTTTGCACTTTCACCCAAACACTCCAATTTCTGCTTCTGCTACCTGAAGGAGCAAAAGCAGTTTTAAGAATCAGATCCAAACACCCCCTAATTTGAAAAACAAAACATGCACTTAAATCTCTTAGACTTTGCATTACATAAAAATAAAAAAGATTAGTTTCAATAAGTATAATCTAAAATATATAATTCAGTTTTGGTTATATCCTTTATTTTACACCAAATTGTATTTTCTTCCAATTATCTTCTGTACATTCCTTCCTACTGTTATGTTTATGCGAGAAGTGGTTAGCCTAAGGCGAAAAGGTGTATCCAACCCTCAAACTTTTACCCAACCCTCAGGCTATTTGTCCCCTTTCTAAGCTGTTTCTTATTATAGAGTGTTCCTAAAAATATAATTACTTTCCTCAAGGAAAGACAAAGTTTGCGATTTTATTTTCTAGTCAGAGACTCAGAGTCACGAGCCACATTGATGGCTTCAACGGGGGGGGGGGGGGGGGGGGGGGGTTGTTCTACGTCAATCCTGAGACCATCTCCATAGCAGTTAAAAATGAACTTGGTAAGGACGAACCTTGCCTACTCATACTAACAAGATATAGACGTCCTCGATGAACTCATCTATTGCCCTACCACTTTGTTTTGAGTACACTAGCTTTGGCTCACCCCAAGAGAGAACCACTAAGAGGTCAGATTTACTTCATACATATTTATCAGACACGATAAACATCTTATGTGGACACTTTAACATGCTCTTTCAATCCTAACAAGGCTGGACAACTTAAGGGTTGAATTAAAAGACAAAACCAACCCCAAAAGGCTATAATAAACTATGGCCATCAGAGCATCAGGCAAACCACAATTGGATCAGCACTTCTACAAGTTCTACCAAATTAAAATTGGCTTAACTCATCTAGTGAGGGTCGCTTCAAACTTATATTTTATATATTAACACAGAGATGGTAAACAAACATCTAATGGATTCGATTTTGTGTTGCAATGCAGCCATTGTGTCATTGTGTGGTGGTCGACGAATATAATGCTTCAGCCAAGCCGACAAAAGATCGCACAGCGGTTTGGAGGGCACAAACATCCACAGTCAAAGCTTTTGAGCCGACCATTTCAGCACCCGGCAATAGAAGCAAAATGTTATGTTTATGGAAGAAGGCTTGCATCAATAAGCGGTTGAGGTATTTGTGTGTGTGAAGCTGGTTTGCTTATGGTAAAAAAGGGTATGCAGCTGAAGGCATAAAATAGGACTAATGCAAAGGCACAAAGAAACTTGGAATTTTACAGTGTTTCTCTCCTCAATTGCGAACTTCTTATCCGTAGCAGAATTACAACAATCATAATAGTTTCAAAAGGAAAGCAAGATCACAAAGGAATCAATTCAAATATAAGAGAGTATGAAACCGAACTATGTGGAACTTTCACAACAATCATCAGGTTTTCTATCCCTTCGAACCCTTCCACTTTTCAGTATTTTCCTTTTATTGATGTTTCCTAAAAATGCATCACCTACATTCTTTCCCTAGCTTTCTCCTCCTTTCATACATGCCCTAATAGAAAAGTATTTTGACATCAGGTGGTGGCATGCACAGAACGAATACTAAAACTGACCTCAAGAGAGATGTTTGGGCAGTATGAGGCATCAAGAACACGAAGACTCGAGCAGGTGAGGGATATTTCACGCAGTGTTTCATCACTAGCACATGAACAGTTTGACATATCCAAGGATTCTAAGAGTGAACATGAGGTTGCTGCTGAACGAATAGCAGCATCTGAGAGCTTGTGACATGAAGCTATATCAAGGTCACGTAAAAGCGGGCAGTTTAGAGCAGCATGGGGCATGGTACTTCGTTTTAGGGACAAAATTTCAAGAAGAGGACACCTGCAAAAGAAAAAAATAGAACACCTGTAATGAAAACGTTTGATGCAAGTTAAACTTGTCATTTCTTATAGATGTTTATTTACACGTTAACCTGACAGAAACTCTAAGTACCCGGCACTTCACAAGCTGAAGGCAATGCAACCTTTCATGGTAAATAGGTATTTCCTGAATACCATTTCCAAGAGTAGAATCACTAATGACTAAGGTATTCAACGCATGGCAGTCGGGTAGAGCTTGGAATAATGTTTCTCCAAATTGACCTTTGCTCAAGGTAAGAGCCTCAAGGTTTCTGGCAAAAAATCACAGAGTCAGAGTTATACATTGCATCTATCATTATTATGCACCAAAATCAAATGTCAATTACCTTAAAGAATAAACTGCTTTCAGTGCAAGTGAGTGAATAGCATGTGTGCCTCCACCATAAAAATTAACAGCAGTGGCATTTGGATAACGATCACAAATATCTTCAACTGCAAATATGAAACATGATAGTGAGGGGAAACGAATGTCTGCTACAACCTATTAACATGAAAACAGCCACGAAGAAGTTCAGAAGTAGATAGAGAGAGAGAGAGAGAGAAAGCAGTCCTCCCATGATTGCTCTCAATAATCATACGTATAAGAACAGATTGTACTTGCATAGGGTAAACGATCTTCTTCAAAGAGGTTGGTGAAACTTGACAAGTTATGTTCACATAATTCACAGATGTCAAGGAGCACATTGAATTGCATCACAAGAAGATGAAATCTTAGCGGTTTTATCTTGATTATTCATCCAATTGAGATACAAATCATATAATGTAAAACATGCTAACAGGACATATTTCCAATATCACAAATGTGGCGACGTGACCACCTCCTGTCATTGTTCAAAGTGGCAGTGGTCATTCATAGAGGCTGAGGTCACTGGTGAACAGCAATGATGATTGTGGTTGATGGCTGCCCTAAACGCCATTAGCGATGGTCAGCAGCCGTAACAGCGGCTGATGGGGGTTGACGAAGGTGGTGGTGACCGGCAATCCACTGGCAATGGCAAAACAGTGGTTGACGTTGGTGGTGGTTGACAGTGATGTTCATCGTTATAGGTGGTTGTCCACAACATCAACAGTTATAGATGGTTTGTATGAAGACAGTCACTAGTGGTATAGACTGTTTTGCATTGACAGGAATTACCGGGAATAGGAGTGGGGTGGGACACTAACTGTGGTAGTGGGGCTTCACAGATTGTTGTAAGAGTTGCGGTGAAGAATGTGGGTGGTCGTGGATGCCATCAGTGATTGGTTTTTAGTTCTGGAGAGCTATATTATGTTTCAGAGAAAGTAAAAATGTGTTTCCTAGTTATCTGAGATAAATTGAGAAGAATTTACTCTTTAAAAATCTGAAATACTTCTGAAATGAGTAACTTTCTTTTATTTACATTTGGAAACCTGATAAAGTAAACATGTTTAATGTTTTCTAGTCCCCAAAAAAACTTTTCTACATACCTAAAAAGTGAGGCAGCCATATTCCATCATCTAAAACGTTTTTTTTTCTCATATGAGGAAAATGTTTTAATTCTCCATTACATCTCAAGGATTGACAAAAGAACAGATATCAGAAATAGTTTGAAAATGCCCTCAACTCCTGCTATGCAATTTATTAGAACATCATTGGTTCAGACAATCCTCAAGGTCCTGATTCTAAGCAATATCCTTATTCACTAGACCAGACTAGGTTGTTCACAAGGATAAGTTAATAAAGATTCTAGAGGAAATCAAGGGATGGGGGTTTGATCCATCCAGAAGAACATTTACGGTTGCAGTTTATGCGTTTCGGGAAAAGACTGTACATGGTTATAAGTGAGGATTTTCATAGGATATTCTTGAAGCTTTTGTGAGAATTCCATGTATTATTGCACTCTCAAGAAAATATTACACAGAATGGAGTCAACCGAGTAGGTTTCAACCCTTATGATACCTGGGCACTTCAGTATTCCAAGTTTTTTTCTTTTTTTACTAGTTTAGTAGATCGCAGGTTATCTTAGATCAATTTGAGAAGATTATCAATAAATTTTGGAGTAATTTGGAATAACACATATTTCAGATTTATATGGGAAGACCACTGATAGGTGGGTTTACTTGTGTGAACTTTCCTAATGATAATAATAAGCTCACATTGATCAGAGGATATGAGCCTGTTCTCAAAATTGAGGTAACGCCAAAAATCTTCATGAGAGCTGGATGCCCTCCATTGCCTGCAAACCCTTGCAGCTCGACAAAGATCAATTTGGCCCAAAAATGAGAAGACCTGCAAGCACATCGGAAGTATGTTTTCAAACTCATAAGCATAAATGATAACACTGACAATAGCTAAAAAGTAGTGAATATTTATTGGATTATTGTTATGTGCACGGATATACCATGTGCAATAAGTCATCTGTAAGATACATCCGAGCTTCTAAATCCTCTACTGAACTGTCATCATTTATTTGGTCATCAACAGCAGTGAACATTGGTGGATTCTCGTCACTGACATCATGTACGGGACGACTATAACGATACTCTTCTAGAAAACGACTATCCCAATCACTGCAACAGCTCAATAGTCATTACAGTAAATAAGGCAAGGAATAATACAAACTGAATGAAAAGTTTGCAAGTTCATTTATAGTAAAATCCATTATGTATACAAACATCATATTGGCCACGTTAATTAAGAAAATATATTTTTACTTAAAAGGAAAGTGAAGTTAATTGTGAGACAAGTAGACAACCAAAAAAGGGAAACAGTTGAAGTTCATAATGGGATGGTGGAGTATTTATTGATACATTGTAGTTCAAACACACTTGCAAGAAAAAAGAACAAATAAGCATGAATGATGACCGGACTCATGTTCCCTTTCTTTTTTAATACCAACGACAGAATGAGGAAGAGAAAATAACAAGTCGGGCAGTACGCCAACAATATTTTATCATCTGATGGATTGCATTCAAACAATTAAGAACAAATTTGAAAGGGAAAAAATGATTCAAATTCATCTAGATTTATAGATTAGTAATATCTGTGATGCCAACTAAAAACTTAACCCTTTCCTTTGATAGAAGCGTACAAAGACCTGAATAAAGCATAGTAAGAGCTCCTTAAATCATCACTGCACAGAGTAAGTTTCTTTTTTCACCAGTTGTATGTTTTGGACAACTAAACTTGTTAATCTATGTTGGGATTAATACAAACTCTTAATAGACAGTTGGATTCCACTTAGACGTAGTACAACAACAATAAGAAAATATTCCTGAGACAAAACTGAAGACTCTGGATTTTATCACAATAAAAGCACCAACCAACTTCAGTGAAAAAACCTAACACTATGTATTGACAAATGAGTTACACGTGGAAATAAATAATAAAAATGACTGTACACCAGCTTTTACACCAAAATTTCATTTTTTGTCGCAAAGGCATGAGAAACTCAGCTGTGTGTACAAGAAAATGACATGACAGGACAACTGTGAGAACAAGAGTCATATATGTGCATGTCTATGTGAACCTAGGGTAAGAGGTGATGCAAATATAGTTTTTTTGTATAAATGAAACTAAATTACGCACAAATCACCACGGGTAATGTAAACTGAGAGATAGAGTGAGAATTGGGAATTACAGTGAAAAGGGTTGAACTTTGGGCCTTTTATTATGAGAATCGGAGTTATCTTGCTTTAATGCTGTTGAGGAAGAAGGCTCATCACTCAAGCTCAAATTCAAATTAACGCCCACAGCATTATGACTGCTACTACTGCTTCTTGATCCCAATTGATGATAAGCTTGCAAACTCTCACTACCAAATGCTATATCATGCCCAAGCCCCTCATGGTGATAGGCATTGTCCACAGTAGCTCGTGACAATAACTCCACTTCTTCGACCGGCTGTTCGTCCAACTGAAAACCTATTCTGAAGTTTTGAGACTCGTCATTCTCCATATCCTTACTTGCAGACCCAGAGATTCCCTCTCGCATACCCTTTATTCCTTCCCTATGCTCTTCTTCTTCTTCACCGAAA
The DNA here is from genome assembly GCA_945859915.1 of Cuscuta epithymum. Taxonomy (NCBI): domain Eukaryota; kingdom Viridiplantae; phylum Streptophyta; class Magnoliopsida; order Solanales; family Convolvulaceae; genus Cuscuta; species Cuscuta epithymum. The sequence continues at coordinate 8,021,058 of CAMAPF010000011.1, read as the reverse complement.
CACAAGCAACCCCAAATCCTCATACACACACACACACACACGAACCGTATCCAAAAGACACTGCCAAAGATCAAAAAGACCTGATTTTTACAAGCCTCAACTAGAGATCTGACACCCTTCTCCCGAGGAACCCTAGCTTCAGTAACTCACGGCTTTAATTGACCAATTCAAATCAAATTCACATAAAGATTGAACCTTTTCTTGATTGGGATGATGACAGGATGATCGAGACCAACAGAGCGCGTAATTGTATACAGTTATCAACACGGAGCAATGAGAAGTTCAGAGGGGGCAGTTTAGATCGGATCCAGGTAGGTCTGGAGTACGAAAGGCTTCAGTGAAGGGAGAAAGTTTTCTTTTTTGGACAACAATGGTAAAAATTCAGACTTTAATGCTGTTGCTGCGCTCTCCGTCTCCGGTCACTCGTCTGCGGCCTCGCTTTATGGGCTGTGATGATGAAAGAGGAATATGTACTCTAGTTCTTTGCGGAATTCTCGGGCACGCATTGTCTGCCAAAACTAACACCAAATTGTGTCAAGTAAGGGACTGGGGACTGATGTACTCCCATTGGGACATTCGCCTTGACACCGCCACTGCACCACCCATGAGTCGATGAGCAATGAATGGGTAGTAAAAACCCAAATTTGGAAATATTCGGTTTCTAAATTCCATGCATCTCAGTCAATTTCATCTATCTATAGACTATAGAGTTGGAGTAAGTAACTATTTGCTATTGTTTATACTTTTTTGCGATTGTTTATGGAATTTGATTTATTTAAGAGATTATTGGAAAAGTGATTCATAGTAAAAGTTGGTAGTGTTTAAGAATAAAAGTGATTTTAATTGAAATGTAAAAGTTGAAGTGTTTAGTAAAAAAGTGATGTTGATTGAATATATTTTTGAAATTACAAAAATAACCTTTGCAACATAAATTATAAAACCAGACATACGCTATCCTTGGAGACTACTAAAATTTATCTCGCCGCTACTCACGGCCTCCAAAGCTTCCGCCGTCCACAACTACTCATGTGTTCGTTCGTCCAGAGCTTCAGCCACTACTCATGTCCATTTTGTTTTCCTTAGAATTAGTAAGAATCTATTTGGCGCCACGTTCTCTCTGGTCTAACTATGGAATTGAATCAAATAAAATTAACAGATCAAAAAAATAGGAGGTATGAAGAATGGTGGAGGCCTTACCAGGAAGTTTTGACAACAACGCCGTGTGGAATGGAGGAGAAATCCGACGCAAGCGAAAGGAAGGGAGGAGCGTACGATCAAGGGTAGGGCTGGAAGAAGGACAAATTATTATGGTGAAGACTATCCCTAAAGTTGTTGTTATTTACAAAATAACCTGGAAGCAATTAAAAGCACCCCAAGCCTACTTCTAACTTTTGACTTACAACTGCTTGAATTTAAGCTGAAAGCAGGGAATGCAAACACCCTTTTTGGCTATTTTCTTAGAAAAATAAAACCAAAAGCACTTTTTACTAAAGCTTGCAAACACACCCTAAATCAATACCGAGTATTACTATACACGGTTTACACATGCATCGGTTACAAGCTGAAATTGAAAATGGACCAATTAAAAACATCATAAGAGCCTCCACATTTGCCACTTAAACAAATGGTTTTTTATGATACATAGAATTATTCAAAATAATCACACACCTTCTAAATTACATCATTTATAATTTCAAAGTAATCAAAATCTTTTGCGGATCCTGGACAAACTAAATCTAGTTTCACAATAATTTTGAAATAATCTAAATTCATATTTCAATCCCAAATTATTTTTTCAAAGAATCTCATCAAATTATTTCACTCACTCAATCATGATATCATAAATAATCGTCACATCATCAAATTAATCTTCTAATAATATAATGGATGGAGATGCGCTAATGGATTTTAGAGAACTTATATCTTTGATTGGGGAAAATGAATATTAGTGTACATTATAATTTTATACGCAATATATGCATTATTTCATTATTTGTGATTGAAGTAAATATTACTTCCTCTGTTTCGAAATGAGTGTCTCGCTCTTCTATTCACATTATTTCAAAATAATTCTCAAACATTTCTTTTTTGAAAAATAATTTACCAAAAAAGTAGTTGTAGTACACTCTAATAAAATATACAATACGATCGTTGTACTACAACAACAACAACATCCAAACTTTAATCTTAAAATATTTTGGGGTCGGCTAACATGAATCGATCCATGATATATTAAAAGAGCTAGAAGAGTGTAAATAAACTTCTATTTTAAACTATGAGAAAATCCAACATATCAATAATTTGGAAAGTGGGGAATATTTGACAGTAACACTTTATAAAAAGATATTTTTGTTTAAAAATTTACCGAAAAAAATACAATAAAATTAAATACTAGAATGTCATGATTATTAATTTATAAAAAGTAAATTAGTATCTATTTTCTATTTAAGACTCTTGAAGTTGACATAATCACTTGCCTTTCACTTGATTTGATCCACAAAAAGATGATAGCAAAAGATCGAATGCAATGAACATTTTTGTTACCATTAAAGTAGAGTCATAATTAGTAGGCACATCATGTGTTTTCTAAAGTCAACTAAAAAGTTGGTCTGTTCATCTAAATAATAGATTCTTATTTTGATTATTCTGATTTGATGTTATCTTGATTTTTTATCAGATATGAGCCTTCCTAATCTAGTTTGATCTCGTCTTAATCTTCCTCGTATAATTTGAATTTTCTAATTTGATTTTAACTTCTTGTGTGATTTGTATCTTTTTGTCTAATCTAAAATACTTCGAAAAGCTTGTGATAATCATCAATTTATTTTATCGATATCAAATTTAACTTTATTATTATTAGAGAGAATTGGAAATTTAGTCTAAGAAATTATGCATTGGCTCATTTCTAGCTCTTTTCTAACATGTTTTTGCCCGGTATATATCTTCTTCATGAATATTTTACTATTTCAAAAACTAGAGTAGTGATTAAATTCAGATTGGTGTAGTCTATTTAAATCCGATCTAATACTGAAATCAACACTGAAATGATGGAATGTCAAATAACAAGACAAATTCTCCAATATACTCTCATTTCTCTAAATAAATTCTTCAAAAAATTTATTGACGTAACATTAATACATTATTCTTTTAACCTAGTTCGCAAAAGATAATTGTAATGTACAATTGAAACTAAAATTCTATTTGTTAGAACATTGTCAACGTTGATTAAGTACAAATTCCAAAAAGTGAACATTGTAAATCACGTATTGATGCCATTAAAATAATATAAACTTACTCCAGTTTCTAAATAATTTGACCTGTCCCAATGGTTACGAGTTACATTGTTTTGTTTTGTTTTAGTCTCGTTTAATTAAATTTTAATTATTTGGTTCTATTTTAAATCTTCATATTAGTTTAATTGAGGGTTTATTTACAAACGGATAAAGTACTTTTTGAATGAAAAACGGAATGTAAAAAAATAATTTGATATTTTGTTATAGAGAAGTGCATATCATTCTATAAGGTAACCCTTCTTTATTAACTCAGTAAACATGTTACCCTAATATATATTCTCTGTATGATGTGAATATTTTAGGGATGAGTTCCATGTATGTCTATTTCACACATTATTGTATAAATATACAAGGGTGTGCCACATAAGTAACAAAACAAAGCCCTAAATTACATATTAATTGGGCTAAACACCTAAACTAAATATATAATACATAATTGGAGCATGTGGATCACAAATGTCCAACTTGCGAAGTAAATAATGAAACTGCTGATTGCCAATGTTTGTGAGTTGTTCTGTGGTGGAGACATGAGAAGTGTGAATGATCTCATTCTGTACCGCATCTCGGACATAGTGACGGTAACTTCAATTGGTGCATATTTATATATTTGAAGTATATAGATTTTAGCATATTATGTCGTTCCAAGTTTACAATTTCAAGAATCCTCCCAGCCATACTAGCTAACTTTAAACAACCATAATGAGTACTTCCCAGTCTCTTGCAGGTGTGTCTTTCTTTTTATATGGAAATCTCACTTTCTCTTTTTTATTCTATTAATCCAAAATTCAAATCAATTCAGAAAGGTAAAAATTCTTCATACCTTTTTTGATGAATTCTTGATACTAAGTATTGATCGCATGGTCATGTCTAATGTCCTAAACTCATTCCATAAGCACAATTTCATTAAAGAACATGATCCCAGGCCTTACGAGGCTTATTAGAATGAATTTGTTTGATTTGGTCACTGCGATTAAAAATCTATTTTCTAAAATCGGGGGACTGATCCGGCCTCAGGATCTGACCACGAGTCAATTCGGTCAAGATTAATACAATTTGTAGTAATTATTATTTAATTACTTATCAAACTAAACAAAATTAGTTATTATTCAGAATAATTAAATGGTGTTATTTAAGCCTTGGTAGTATGTTCATGGAAGATCGTATTATGGTCAATGTGCATAGCAGACTAACTATCACAACATAGCCGCACATGGTGAGGATGCCGAATACCAAGACTGAATAGGAGAGCTTTGAGCCATTCAAGTTCGGATGTAGCAGAGGCCATGGAACAATATTCGGCCTTAGCAAAAAATTGTGATACATTGTGTTGCTTCTTAGTTTTCCAAGAGATAGGATAATTACCATGGAAAGTCAGTCAACTAGTCAAAGAGCAGTGAATCAATGGACAACTGGCCCAGTCGGAGTCACACCAGACCGAAAAAGATAGATCACAACGAGAACTGGGAATAATATCTTATCCCGATGAGCCTTTCATGTAGCGCACCACATGAAGAGTGACATCCCAATGATGGCGGCAAGGTGCATGCATGAATTGAGCAAGAGTGTGAGCTACATATGGTAGGTTGGGTCTTGAGAAGGAGAGTAAATAAGACGACCAACAAGGCGACAGAAAGCCTTGGGATTCGAGATAGGTGCACTCGTAGTCACATCCAGATTATGATTCTGAGGCAAAGGAGTAGTGACTAGTTTGGAATTGAGGAGGCCAACATCAGAAATAATATCAAGAGGGTACTAGCGTTGATAGAGAAAGAGATCATTTGCATTGCGGGCAACTTCAATTCTCAATAAATATTTCAGAACTCCCAAATTCTTCATATGAAAACAAGTGCTCAAGCAGGTCTTAAAAGCAGTGAGAGCAATAAAATCATTCCTTGAAATAATTAAGTCATCAACACAAACTCGTACGTTCAGTTGAACGCTTCCACGATGAAGAGTAAAGAGAGTAATCTGAGTAAGACTGACGAAAGTCATAATCTTTCAAGGAGGTAGCTAGCTTGCCAAACCAACAACGAGGCGTCTGACGTAACCCATATAGGGATTTTTTGAGATGGAAAACTAGACCCAGAGAGCTAGGAGTAAAATCGGGCGGTAGTGTCATATACACTTCATCATAAGATCACCATGAAGAAAGGCTTTGTACATATCCATTTGATTCAGTTCCCAATTGCGAGCAGCAACAACCGTAGGAAAAACTTGGCTTGTGACCATCTTAGCAACATGATCGAACGTTTCATTAAAATAAGAAATTGCTCAAAATGAGACTAAAACATTGGCAAAATTCCAAAATAAGAGTGTAAGTTTATTATTGTCTAAATAGGACTCTAGATTACACTTTTGCCCTTCCCATAATTAAACCTAAAACCACCGCCTCAGACATATTAGAAATTAGGAGCCCGTTTGGTAGCACGAAAATCGGCTGTTTTGGTTGATTCTGCTGAAATTTATGATGTTCTGGCTGAAGTGGCTGCATTGGCTGATTCTGCTTATTTAAGAAAAAATATTTTTAAAATATATTTTATTAATAAAATAAAGAAAAGATTATATGTAAAAATAGCTAAAATGGTCATCTACAGTAACTTCACCCGATACAGCCAAAAAAGTAACTCTAACCTTACTTTTTCTGCTTATTACACAATCCAGCGCGCGAAAGTAAGGGTATGCTTGGTTCATGGTTATATCTAATACAGGTCGGAATCTCATGTCTGGGATTTGAGATATCTATGTTTGGTTTGGTGGTTTTATTTTTTGTTTGGGAATGTTACATTCCAGAATTTGAAAAAAGGAATGGCATGGCCGGTTATCTCAAACCCATACAACCCTTAGGTTAAGTTAGATTCCAGGCGTGTAATTGTTTTTCTTCCAAAAGTACTAGTGCTTCTTAATCGATAATATCATACGACTCTCAGCTCTCTTCTTCCACACGCAGCTCTCTTCTTCGCAGCTCCCTTCTCCGTCTTCCAGGTAATTTTTTTCTTAATCTATTTTTCAAGTTTCTGTATTTATTCTTCACTTCTTATACTCCCTCCTTGTTCTATCAAACCATACCATGGTTACACGATTGGGTACCATTTGCCTCTGGTTCACTCGATGGTTTCCATCGATGTCTTCCAAACAAAGGTTGCCGATTTGGAGGATGAAAGGATGCACTCATTCGATTCTATTTCAAGAGTCTTACGGTCCAAAATTCCAAATGACTTTCACACCCTATTTTCCCCCTATATAAATGGCCAGCACCCACTCCTATATCAATCATCCCATTTTCCTCACTTTATTCAAGAAGATTTAGAACTGTTTTTTCCCTGTTTATGTTTAATGTTTGTTGAAGTTTGTTTAATGTTTATTTCCTGATTTGTTGAAGTTGTTGTTGGAAACCTGAAACTTTGTCTACTGTTTTATCTCTTCTTGTTGCAAACTTTATTAAGTTTGTTTAATGTTATTGAAGTTAAATGTTTAATATTACATTTACTATATTTATACTTGGTGAATTCCCTCCTTGTTCTTTGAAACCATATTACTAGACAATAATTCACTATGGGTGATTGGGTAAATTTCTTGTTGGTTTCAAAACAGATTATACTTAAGGGTATTATGTCATTTGTTTATTTATTTTTGCAATTTGATAATAGTTTGTATACTTCATTTTTAATGAAATAACATAAATTTTTAGGTTTTTTTTTATTCTATTAATGTCAGTTTTCCCATTTTGAATTATATTACTGTCGTGTTCTATTGACATATTACTATATCATTGGCTTCTCAAAATAAATTAATCGATAGTGCTTCATCTCAAAGGCATCAAATGCATGATTCTATTATTAGTATTGATTTGAAGTTTTTGTTCTTCGATGAGTGTTTACTGTTGAGGTAGTTGTCAGTTTCATATTTGGCGATAAGTGATGGTTGATTTAAATTCTACCTGTTTTGCGATATGATACTTATGGTCCTTTTCATTGTTTGAAATTGAAACATTATTTTTATATTTTTTTTACCCCAGGGGGCGTCGGGGGGGGGGGGGGGGGGGGCTGGGGTAAACTGAGATCAATCTAACTTCATTGGAAATTGAACTTGGGACTTCCCATAAGGGAAAGTGAGTCGGCGACCACCTGGGCTGGACCGATTCCTCTTTTTTTATATTTGGTTTTGATGAGGAATCAGAGGATGTTCTGATCCTGCTGATTTTATTTTATAAGCTGAGAAGCAAAAGGATGAGAAACTTAGTACAAAGAAACTGATAGAAATTAGAAGAAAAGGAAGGAAGAAGAATTTATTTGTAAACTGAGTGGAAAGACAGAAAACTTTACACATCAGATATATTGTGCATGTTCAATATTTTATTCATTCAATATGAAATGAGTTCTGTAAATATTGCCTTAAGTTTTCAGTAAATATGTGTTCAATATGTAGAAAACTACTCTACAGTGCTTCTTTCATTCTACACCAAACTATATTACTCCCTAGAATATGAGCAATCAGAATACAATGCAGATTTGGGAAATAAGTTTATATGAGGACAATAGTTCCAATAAACCTAACTAAAATTGAAGACTATAAAAAACATTGAAACTCAAGCTTGAATAAAACAACAAAAAACAATGGCAATTAAGATGAAGTGCAAGTTTTAAAACCTATAAGCTTAAGAGTAAGTTTAAACAAAAGAGGCAATTAAGAAATGAAATGATGAACATATATGAATTGCTTACTTGAAAAGAAGCCTTACAAAACTAAGATATAAAAATCCATGTTGTTCTTATATTAGATTTACCGCCTAAAAAATTAGTATGAAGAAGATCCATTTCTTTCAATTACTTTTAGCATAAATTTGCATTGTCTTAAGTTTGGTTAAGTTGCAAGTGTATAGAAAACCTAGAAAGAGCTAAAAAAAAACTTATGTCTTTGTTTTAAACATTCTCCTCCAGAACTTATACATATCACCTTTACTACAATTTACTACTACATGTTACATTTAATTAGCAACTCTGAAGTCCCCAGTCAAAGAAACTCTGACAAAGATTGTAAAACACATTAAAACCGAAGCTTATTTGAAAACTATATTTAATTTCCATAACACTAACTAAAATCACATATTGTAAAAATCATTAAAACTCAAGATAGACATTATGGTACCAAATGCTGCCCCGATTGATCATGTGAACAATACCAAGAGAGACTTTAGTAAGCCACCCAGAATGTTGGGAATTCTGCCCACCTGGCAGTAGCTATTGTACCCCAACATTTAAAGGTCATAGAGGCAGCTACTGAGACCATGAAGACTGGTTATTTTATTCCTAATTTGATTCCTAATAAGAAGTCAGGCTTAGGCAGTTGGCTCCAAGCTGGAAAGCTAGTCAGTGGAAACAGATGGGCTGCCTTGATTATAAGTAGAATTGATGGGAGAGAGCCTTATTCAAACTATTTGTGATGATTATATTTAGGTTAGATTACTCTATGGCTACACACGCACACACATTTCATCCAAAAAAAAAGTAATTATTAAAGAATATATTAATATTTGTCCACATATTTGAGTCTTATGTATTATATAATTGTTTTAGGTTAAATGGCTCGATTGCCAATTTAAAAGAAGATGCACTTGGCCACTGTTTTAACTTTGCAAATGATGGAAATGGAAAACGTGCTTCTCATGATGATTTTCATTGCAATTTGTTTATTTATTAAGAGAAGTAATAGCAGGAGAAGAATTACCTATGCTCATATGTTCCCTAGAAGACATAACTTAAGGACACTCGATTTGTGGGAGATGGCTTTTGAGAATGATACTTCGTGTGTCGATAATTATAGAATGGATAGACAAGCTTTAAAAAAACTATGTTATTTGCTTAGAAGTGTTGGTAGATTGAGGGAAAGCAGGAACATGAGCATTGAAGAAATGGTGATATCATTTCTTCATATTCTTGGACACAATATAAAGAATAGGGTTTTGAAACGGCAAGTGGCAAGGTCAGGTGAAACGGTCAGTAGACATTTTCAGCCTGTTCTAAATGTTGTTATAAGATTGCATCACATATGTTTTAAGAAACCGGAACCAATATCAGAGACTTGCATGGATGACAGATGGATATGTTTTAAGGGTTGTTTGGGTGCATTAGATGGTACATTCATCAAGGTTCATGTTAATGCAGCGGAGTTTAGAGCGAGGTATAGAACAAGGAAAAGTGAAATTGCTACTAATGTCTTAGGTGTTTGCACACCAGACATGCAATTCATATACGTGTTACCAGGTTGGGAGGACTCTGTTGCAGATGGTAGAGTACTCAAAGATGCAATTAGTAGGAAACATGGATTGAAGGTTCCACAAGGTAATATATACATAATGTGATAAATTTGAAACAATATGCTAAGTTCAAGAGTTCTTTTATTCCGGTTTTAATAATCACTCTAAACTGGCATATATAGGGAATCACTCTAAACAATTCATATCTTTGTGATGCTGGATACACAAACGGTGAAGGATTTTTGGCACTGTATAGAGGTCAAAGGTACCATTTGAGCGAGTGGAAGCAAAGCGCCCAACCTGCAACTGCCCAAGAATACTACAATATGAAACACTCTCAAGCAAGAAATTGCATTGAGAGATGTTTTGGTATTTTAAAGAAAAGATGGGCAGTTTTGAGAGATAAATCATTTTATCCGTTAAAAACTCAATGCAGAATCATCACTGCGTGTTGCATTCTTCACAACTTCATTAGATCTGAGATGTCTATTGATCCTATTGAGGCTGAGCTTGAGAGCGATATGATGATGATTCTAGTGATGAGGAGGAGGAGTTGATAAGACATTGTGAGCCCAGTGTTACTTGGACTGAATGGAGAGACAACTTAGCTGATGAAATGTTCACTTCTTGGACACATAATTAAAAGTGTTGTTTTATTAATATCATTTACTATTTCAGCTTTATTTAGACACATACTTATTAATGTCATTTACTATTTCAACTTTATTTGGACAAAAAACTACTAATATGCTTTATGTATTCGTTTTGTATGTGTACTTTGTTCTGCTTAATTTTAATTCCTCTTTGTTTATTGAATACTTGTTCTAATTATATTATTATGTATTTAATTTATCATATTGTTGTTTGTATTATATGTTATTTTGTTGTGATGATAAGTACAGGAAATGGATCCGAAAAGTTTGAAACAAAAGACCACTGCTAGGCAACAGAAAGCAATTGGGGTCAAGAAATCAATTTCTACTAAGCACCAATGGACAAATAATGAAAACAAAGCTTTGGTGGATTCTCTTGTTGATCTCTATCATGACCCTTGCTGGAAAGGGGAAAATGGCTTCAAAACTAGATACTTGGGTCATTTAGAAAGGACGATAAAACTGAAACTTCCTGGAACCGATATTAGGGCTAATCCTCATATAGAGTCTAGAACAAAGCTAAATCATACAAGTGGCTTTGGTTGGAATGAAGATGACCACTGTGTGACATGCATGTACCAAGGATGTCTTTGATGACTGGGTTCGAGTTGAGTATTTATACCTTTTCTAAAATTGTTTAAACCTTATAATATAAGGTCGATTGTGTAATAGTTATTTACCATACAGTCGTAATATTTTTTGTGTCCTTTCTATGTGCAGAGTCATCCAAGTGCTCTTGGTTTAAGGAACAAACCTTTTCCACACTATGATGAACTAGTTGAGGTGTTTGGAAAAGATCGAGCTACTGGAGTAGGAGCTGAGACTGCAGCTGATGCGATTGAAGAGCTTGATGAAGTTGGCGAAGAAACTGATTTTCAAGATGGTGAAGTGGGAGATGATGTTCCCTTCTCTGGCTGCCACTCAAGTGGGTATATATTCAGGGAGTTAGTTTTGTTTCCTGCAGAAGAGATGAAAGAGCCAGGTCAGCCAACAAATGAGCTCGCAACAATCATTGCTAGCACTACTAGAAAAAATGCTATTTGCTGCGGTCATTTTAGTCTATTTGCTGCGGTTTTGAACCGCAGCAATTGGCAGCGCAGCAAATAGTAGGAAAAACTATTTGCTGCGGTTCCGAACCGCATCAAATAGATAATTTAAAAAAACCGAAAACTGACTTATTGCTGCGGTTCACGACCGCAGCAAATAACATTTTTAAAAAATTTGATTTTTCCTAATTGCTGCGGTTTACAACCGCAGCAAATACTATTTTTTATGGTAATTGTTTTTTTTATACTACTCAAATGTACAAAATATAGAATAAAAGTAAAACCTGTATACAAAATAACTTCACATTTATCAAATTCGTAGTTTCAAGAGAACAAAGTCATACTCCACAAAATTAATACACAATTATTACAATACAAAACACAATTTTATACAAATTTATCACTACTGTATAGTTTACAACAAATTATATCAAACGTATGTGGCTGTTTTCTTTGATGATGCCTGAAGTGCAGAAGGTGTTGTAGCGTTTGATATATCATTAAGTGCTCTTCTTCTGGCACTACTCATTCCTCCTCCTTCCTTCTTTTGATCTTAGGAGATATTGTTGTTATTAAAGTTCGTCCCAATAGATGGTCCTGCATAAACCATCAACTTGGGTAAATTTCTAGGGTTACATTGCTTACACAAATCACAATGAGATTAGAAATTTCAACTCCTCTATATATACACATATAAATTATACCATCACACTCACAGTGAAGGTTGATGATATTCTGATATCGCATGAGTTGACTAGCCCGGGGTGTCATGGTTGTTGCTATTTTCCAGAAAAATATCCTGCACTTGATACTTCACTCATGAGAGAGTAGAGACAGAATTGTTGATACAATCAAATCTATATGTACAACATACGTATTATATAACAATTATCAATACATCAGAAATTAACAAAAAGAGCCATATACATCCTCTACCCAACAAAATATTTCAGTGATTCAAAATATATTTCAATTATCACTTAATTTTATATAGTTATCCACTTTTGACACAGTGGAACAAAACATCAGAATTTAGAGAATCGACATTCCACACAAAGCCCTCAAAGTAAACGGATAATAGTCATCCTGGAAACATCAATGTGGGTGGATATCAAGTGTACTATGTACATCATTCAACCGAGAGAATTTATAGCATCTACACACATGCTTCGAAGAAAACTGATGATAATCATCCTACAAACATCAATCTGGATGGATATCAAGTGTACATAATTCAACAAAGAGAATTTGAATTTGTATAAAATTCAATGTAAACGTCTCTGCACAGATTACGAACAAATAACACAAAGGGTGTTCGTCTTGGGATCACTTTACAGAAAAAAAAATAAAGGCAAACAAAATCACATGAAAATTTTAGGAAAAGAATCTATAAAATTGCAGAAATAAGGGGGGAAATCCCATCTATAGTTCTTTCTCGAAACACGAAGAAAAATATCATCAAATTACAACAAATAACAAAAAGAACAATAAAATCAATTGATTCATTGAATACACAATATGGACTACATGAAAATATCAAAAAATTAAGTTAATAACAACTAACCTTAATAAAAAGATAACACTGAATTGTAGAGAAGAAGAAGTTGGCGGGTAAACCAGTGCGGCGGCGTCGGTCGGCAGCAAGTTACGATGGCCAACAAAAGCGATCGACGGGGAGGAGCTAGGAAGCGAGCTACAGCGGCCGGGATTGTTAGGATTCATGCGGCGGCTTCCCCGAGGACCTACGACGGCGGCGGATCTACTCTATGGCTGAGGGCGGGCAAGGAGCGGCGCTGGTATAGGCTGGGAGGGGGGCTGGGATTTTCGGCACTGCTAGGTCTGTTTTTAGCGGAGAAGGTAAGTTCAATTTTTAAGAGGGTATTAGCTGCGGTTCAGTCAACGACCGCCGCAATTAAGGGCGAAATTTTGAGTATTTGCTGCGCCGCTCTCACGACCGCAGCAAATAGGTGCAATTTTCTATAATAATTGCTTCGGTTCATCTTACCCGCAGCAAAACAATCAAAAAAAGAAATGAAAATACAAAATATTAATACTATTTGCTGCGGTTGTCAAATGACCGCAGCAAAAAGTTGAAATTTTTAGAGTATTTGCTGCGGTTGTGCCATAACCGCAGCAAATAAGTATAAATTTTGAGTATTTGCTGCGCTTTTACTAAGAACCACAGCAATTGGGTAGCAGCAAATAAGGAAAATTCTAGTAGTGTAGTGGCGGGGAAGAAGACATTAGGAAGCTGACTGTTATTCTTCCAGGTGGTAATCACGGATTACCAGGGAAAGGCTGTGAACCTTCTCCACTTATTGAATGATGGAAGTGAGGTGGGTCATGTGACTGCGGGGGTTGGGATTTGGGCTGCAAGCTAACAGTTCTTGCTGCTAATCGTAGCGAAGTGGTGACCAGAGGATCATTTAATTCAGCTATCATTCATTCAACTTCTGGGCGGTTTGAGCTTTTTCATCAGGTAACAACAATCTGAGCGCTATAGGTGTTATGAACATATGAATTATGATAAGTAAAAGTTCATTTGAAAAACACTCGTCCTTATATTTGTTGCCCAGTAATAAATACCACAACTGCGATTCACTTTTCATTACCCATTGCAGCCATTTTTTGTCTTTTTTATACAACACTTCCCAGTTGGTTTGTTTCACGTTCACAGATACAACACTTCACAGATATCAGCTTCTCAGTTAGTTTTTTACGTTGGTCTCCAAGCAGAGCTACACATTCATATATTTATTTCCCGCCCATCAATGCAAGTGGCTGTGATTTCCTTCAAATTTTCAGATGAGCTAGTTTAAGCCATCAGGTTTGAGTGTTTGACTGCCCTCGCTTAACATTTATGCTTAATGGGTCAGGGAGAAGATGCAGAACAGAAGAAGCCAGTTTTTAGCTTCAATGCTTTCAAGGAAGGTATCTTTTTTGTTGAGTACAACTCATCTCTAGTCCGCTTACAAGCATTCTCTGTTTGCATAGCAATTCTGGAAAACCTTGCTCAATCCGTGAAGGGATGAGTCAATTTCTAAAGGTGACATGAACAAGTGAGTATATTTCAATTTCACCAAAATCGCCATCTCTTGGGAGAGAGTAGCTTGAATTGTAACAACTAAATGTCTAGATGAATCAGAGTCAAGATTATTGTACATATATGCCCTTTTTGTAACCATCTCACCAACTGCTGAAGTTCTTCGACCAATGAAATGAAGAATTCAGATGGCTGAAAATAAAGAAATGTAGAAAGGTGTTTCTATAAAGAACTCCATCATTTCCCACACATATGGATTTTGAATTCTGTTTGCAAGTGTAATCATGTAGATATCCCATAGCCGTATGTGTCTTGTTATTCTGAGATTAAGTTTGGTGTTTGTACACTGGGTTTAGCATCTACAATTAAGCCTCTTACAAGTCCCAATTTCCTTTACGTTTGAATGATTGCAACCACTCTTGATAAATGTTGCTGTGCTTCACTGAATTGTGACTCCATATGCATCAAGAACAAAGTGATTTAAAAATCATTTACGGAATACATCTATAATATATCTATAATATTATAGATGTATTTAAGCATGATTTATTTTCAATTACTTCTTTAAGGTTCATTGTAGTGATCGTAAACTATTTTAGGTTCATTTTATTTCATTTGTTTACTACTTGCGATACGAAAAATGATTGGTCAGGTATGGGTGAGGGTTTATACTCAGACCTATTGGGGCTGTTGGTAGATTGTTGGGATGAAAGTAAACATGTATACATACTTGTTGAAAAGAATACTTCAATTAAGGCATTTATTTCTAGTTGGAAAATCTCATATTTGTGCAATCAAACATATTTTGCTTATAATTATTTACTAATGTTTACTAATCTTAGTCATTTGTGCAATTAAACATATTTTGCTTCAAATTAATCCAATTAGTTTTGATTTTAATTATTATTAATATGTTTTATTTTTCTATAATTTTAATTACTTTAATTTGTAAGATGTAATAAGTTTAATATGTTAAGGGACAAATATTTAAAGGGCATTTAAGTAATTCACTCAATATGCCATATAAGATATCATTCAACCAAACAACTTAATGTCACATTCTCTTAATCGTAACCAAACACAAATGAGTTACACATTAATGACATTCCCATCTATCTAACATACCCGATAATCTAACATTCCCGTGACAATCTGACATCTCTTGAACCAAACGTACCCTAAAAGTTTTATTGACAATAGTTTTTATAATTAAAAAGTAAGTAATCCTATAAAAGAATAAATAGATTTTCAAAAAGACCATGTAGAGATAATGTATCATTAGTAATAAGAGTACAATGATTATTTATACCGAATACGAGTATAGGTGTTGCTAAAATATATGCAAAAGAAATGATATTGTAAAAAATATGCAATAGAAATGCTCTTGTACTTGTACTTTTTATTCCATTAATAAATTCTGTTTTTTTAATCATAATTCTCTTTTCTTCTTAAAAAATGCTATTATATTACTCCATACAAATGAATTGTTACTATTACACAGTATTTCAAAATATTTTGTACTTTAGTTTCGAATTGTCATTTAACGTATATCAATAAAATTATCTTAGAAACCATAATTAAATTATTTGAGAAGTATATAATTATGGTTGATAAGTAAATTATGAGTACATACACATTGACTACGACTCTCCAAAATATAAAGCATATTTGTCCATATTACTATAGTCTGTGTAATATAATGAATTAGTATTTTTATGGACTATGTGTGCATTAGCATTACAAGTTTCAAATAATACCAACATCAACATCATCATCAAAGTCTTAGTCACAAAAGAGTTTGAGGTCGGCTAACATGAAAGTTAAAAATAAAAGGATAAAAATATATTAATCATCCACACTTATGTTACAAGAACTGGATCGAAGATTGACCCGGCCGAACGACTGGGTTAATGGTCAGCCCGTAGGGGTAATGAGTATGGGAGATGCCAGAGCGGATCCAGAAAAATTTATTACTGGGGGCATCAAAAACTTGTTATAGTACCCCATAACAAATGCTAATGCCTAATGTGTACTAAAATTACATAGATCAATTAATAATTGAGCAATTTTCTTTATGGTTGTGTGCGACACTTTTATCATTCTGATTGTATTCGATTGAAACAAATCTTAATTAATAAAAAATGTTACTGTTTTGAATTTTTATATTCACAAAACGTTTTTTTACATAATACATTACTCCCTCTTTCATACTAAAAATTGACTCATTTTTCCTTTTTAGGATGTTTTATTAAAATTGTCTCATTCCAAATATGCCAACATTTGTATAATTTTAGATAATTCATACTTTATTTTTACTAGATCAATTCAAAATTATCCACATAATTTTACTTTTCCTAATAATGACATTATCAAACATAAATCAAACTTATTAGGAGAGTGAAAAGTAGTATTTATAACTTGAAACAAAATTGAATTTGAAAAAAAAAAACACTCAAATAAAATAGGAATTCTTCCTTGAATGAAGAGCCTAGTCTACTCTTACATATCTAAAATTAAATTAATCAACCACTACCTTAAAAATAAGTAAATATACAACTTATCATACTAACCATTTATGTCTATAAAACTTGCAAGTTAGAAAAAATAAATTCTCGGTATTTATTTGTATAGAGAAAGTAAACTAATCATTGCAATTTTTCTTTGTAGAGATAAAAGTTAATGGGGGGGCATTTAAATTTTTCATCGTGGGGGTATGTAGCTTTATTTATATTTTTAAAATAGAACTTCTACGCTAAAACTAAAGAAAAATCAGATTTTATTGGGGGCATGTGCCCCCATTAAACCAACCGCACGTCCACCCCCGGGGGATGCCCCATGATTGCAGTCAGTAGGCACAGAGGGGCATGGCCCATGAGCCAGCGAGTGAAGCATTGGGGGCTAAATGGCCAATTGGCGTACCACCAGGGTGGCATTCTCTACTGTCATGGTGATTTATATGGCCGTGGCACAAGTGGTGTCGTGGGTGACATGAGAGCGAGCCTGAAAAACATGAGTGAGTAGGGCAATGTGAAGCAGTGCAATGCTCGGACCTAGGGGTAGCACTTCGACGAGCCTTGCAAGTTTCTTCTAATGTTACCATTGATTGTGCTTTAACTAAGTGAGGGAATGGACCACACAATTGTATGATGGAGGCAACAATTTCATAGCGAACCATAGGACGGTTCACGATGCACGCGACTAGCCACTGATTGAAGTCTCGAGATCAAAGTATCCAACATTGAGAGTTTTGAAATAAACCACAATGTTCAAGAAATTTTGTGTTAAAGAATTGATTCATACCACTTACTTCGTATGATTTTTATCGATCATCTTGAAAGGTGTTTCCACACTTGTTGAGCTATTGAGTAAGACTTAATGATAATATGGAGAAGACCATTTGAGATAGTGCCATAAAGTCTTTAGAAGCACTATGACATCTAGACGATGCTAGGTACCATTGATTAAGCCTCAATCGTAATGTGTTGAAAAAGTTGCTATGCACTAGGAGTAGAGAGGTGTTGCTTGGAAGTGTGACCCTCATTGGATGATGGACCGATATAGTCGAGGACTTGGTAGGAACAAATAGAATTTTTGAACAAATCGGCCAATGAGGGGTAATTGATATTGTCGATGCCAAGAAACTCCATTGAACATGACATAAATGTCAAGACAATTTAATGCGCCACATTCGTTCGTCATATTGACTCATATATATAAATTTTGCATATTAACCCTTATTATTTATTTATTTCAATCAAATTCATGCATATAACACTCATACAATAAATTGAACAATGCTTAAACTATTTATACTATGAACAAACGAACATGCATGTTTGTGACATTACCCAAATTATTCAAAAATCAAAACTACTGCACTTATTTTATTTTAAAATTAAATCTGATCTTCCATAGTAGTGTCACTAGTGTGTGCTTTAATATAAAGTGTTTTAAAAAAAAATTCAACACAAAGTGGTTTAGCGCATTAAACACATCAAGAAATAATACTACATGAAAATTATATACTCCCTAATGTATTCTCTAAAGGTAAATAGATTTGATTTTGAGATGAATGTAAATGTGATTTATTAAAAAATATGAGTGACTTTTTGTTCTAACAAGTAACAACCAAGTCTACCGCACAATGAACTTTGTAGTGATAACAATTTGTCATACATAACAAGTAACAATTTGTCAAAAAAAGGACAAGTTACCCATAATATTATATGAATACAATTTTGTTGTCGACAATAAACAAATTTATATGCACGAAGATATTATAAAGTGATATCTCCATACGGTGTACATGAAGGGGATGCAGCATCCCAACAAAAAACATTGCAAGTTGACGGTGCCAAGTGTCGCACTAAAGGTGCGGCTGCCCACAGCCTAGTCCTCCACCTATCCATCCTTCAAGATCTGTACAAACAAACTTGTACTTCACTCACTTTCTTCCT
Source organism: Cuscuta epithymum (assembly GCA_945859915.1). Taxonomy (NCBI): domain Eukaryota; kingdom Viridiplantae; phylum Streptophyta; class Magnoliopsida; order Solanales; family Convolvulaceae; genus Cuscuta; species Cuscuta epithymum. Next base: position 8,002,313 of record CAMAPF010000011.1, on the reverse strand, counting down.
CTCATTTCCCTCTTCTCCAAAACCCCTTTTCAGAACTTCAAATCTTAGGGCTTTTTCTGTCAATCGTATCAGCTTTCGTCACTTGTACACTCAAACTGCATCATCACTCAATCCTTACTAATTGTCGCAATTTATAAAAGAATATTCACTTTCATTCTACCGGTGAACATGAATTCAGATTTTGAAATGTCCGGATTGCATCAGAAGCCGCCGCCGCCGCCGCAGCAGCAGCAGAAGTTCATGGTGCAGAACTCTATTCCTCCTCCGTCGTCTGTATACTTATTCCCCTTGAACCCAAATCTTAATCTTCTCCAGCAATCAAATCCCTTCCAATTTTTCCAAGAGCATCATCTCATTGAGCCTTTTTCCGACCCCATGCGGGAGAGTAACCTTCAGTCTGCAGTGAGTAATGATAACCTGTTGCACCATTTGAGCTTCAGGGTCGGGTCATGCCAGGAGAGCCAGAGAAATTGTGGGCCGGGTGGTGGAGGAGACGGAGGCGGCTGCCCTGAAGATTATCTGGCATCTGGCGGCAACCGGCAAGATGGTTCTCCGGATCTGATGACCCAGTGTTGGGAGAATCAAGAAGATTCTGCTCTAAAACAACGTTTTTGGTGAGTTATTTGCGCCAAATCTGTAATATTTTTGTCACGTTTCCTTCTAGTTAATGAAAACACTGTGAAATCTCTGTTATAGTACTCATTATGATTGTTGTAGTTTGGTTAACCCTCGATTCTATCCTAATCATCCTATCATGCTTCACATCATACAGAGTATTTTCGAAACAGAAGAAGTCACTTTGAAAGTGCTAAATCAAATGGATAGAAGAAGATGAAAGTCTAGTAGGCCTCTCTACTCCTAATATTAATGAAATAGTTTTTAAGAATATAAGAAGGCCTAAAATTTTCCTAAAGCAATTGTGCATTGAAATAGTGAAACTGGGGGATAAAAAATACTCTATAATGTTGCCTTCATATGGTAAAATAACCAGGTGTCCAAAAACGTTTTAAAAGCGAGTAATGACTATGGACATATGTAATAAACTAATAGAAGAATTTGGATCTTCTCATCATATGGGCAGCATCTGAGCCATGTTCGGGGTGATACATGCATACCGTTGGCATTACTCTTAGGGTATGTCTGGTCTGAGAGGAAGAGGATCACTTCCTTCCTATCATTTGTTTGTGAAATTTGAGTCCCCAGAAAAAATGTTACCCCTATTTTCGTTCCCTATATGATATTTTTTGAATGGGGTGCTAATTTTGCTGACTTATCTGCTTGGCTCCTACCCCTGCTCATTTTGGTTCCTGTCCATTTGCTCCCATGTTCATTTGTGACTCTGCTTCTTCTCTGCTCATTTTCCTGTCGAACTTGGCTCTGGGTCTTTTAGCACTCAATTATCATGAGTTCAACCTTCAGATTCTTACAGATATTCAATCGTCTGCTATAGAGTGAAACGTAACAAATCCATATGGATAAAGAATATCTACCTACCCTCTAGATTTTTTTTCATTCTTCAATTATGGATTTAGAATAACGACCTGGTAGAATATCATGATTCATCAGTTATGTTTTCTTTATGCTAACCATAATGCCAGGTCCTTCAATTTTTTTTAATTGGCTTTAATTGTGCATTTTGTTTTCTATTATGGATATAGAAGACTTTTTCAATTTTGTTTAGAGATAAAATCTCCAATTGCTTTTTTAAATTGACAGTTGACTTTGATATAGAAAAAGAAGAATGGAATCATGAATAATGTTGTTTCCTTTTACAGAACAATGTAGTTTGACTTCGCAGGCTTTTAGGAAAAGATTATATTTTGTACTGAGTTTCCATATATGGCCCTCAATTTTGTGGTGGGAAAAAGAGAGCAATTAATGTTGTACTAAGACTAGGGCTGGGTTTGGTTTGGGTCCCGAACCGATCAAGGGTATTCAAAGACAGAACTGACATTTTTGTTATGCAAATGCTCATAACCGAATCGAACCATTCTAAGACGGTCCCGATTTATCTGTTACCGATTATTTTGTCGATTTATCCAAAACCATAACAAACCGATTTTCAATAAAAATAAATAAATCATTGAACTAATTTCCAACACACTAAGCCTATTGCCAGTACAAGTTTGAGCTCAAAATGACTTTACCTCGCCAACTTAATGTGAATCGAAGGTATCCTACAAGGTTAGAAACTTGTGAGAACGTCTAGTTTATTAAAAAACTTTTGGAGGAGGAAAGTTTCTCTTTTTCCGGTGTGGACAAAGTCTTGTTGGAAAGAAAGTTCAAAGCTTAAAATTTAAATAAAAACATTACACCTCTGGGAATCGATCCCACGATGTCCCATACCCCTAATTGCTGGGCAACCAACCTTCCAACAGTCCAACACACTTCGTTTATTCACAACAAACTCGAGCAGGTATTATACCTTCAATAAACATCATTAATTGTGATTATTATTAATCATCATCATTATTATTAATGTGAAATTGTCAGTTTGGTTCAAACTGTTTTTTTAGGTTCATAAACCGGATTTAAACCGTTTTTATTCGGGTCCCAATTTTTGGGCCCCAAATTTTACCAGTTCGGTTCGGCTTTTTCTCAAAGCAGTTCAGTTTTTTTCTTCCCGTTTTTGCCCTAACTAGGACAAGTGAAACCAGTTTTTACTGCCCCAAATATTACCAAAAAAGCAGGAGCAAACTTAAATCGGGCACATCTCCAAAACGAGGCGGAGAACTTGATTTTGGGATGGTGGTAGCATGTTTTATAACGGCATAATAGTAAGTTAATTTATACATCTCTCTCCTCTAAGGCTTTAACTAAACAAAGGATCATCAATACATCAAACCATCATTCCCTCCCCTCTAACAAAACTTAACTAGGCCCTTATATTGTCTAATAAGGTGCAGTAGTTGGACTGAGTTGATATTGTTTGAGTTTGCTCTTTATTTGAATGTAGGATGCCCTTAAGTACAGAAGCTCCTGGTGGGAATCAGAAGGAAAGCCCCAAAGAAACAATCTTCGAGGAAATGAGAAAGCAACAAGAAACGAGTGAAGAAGAACCCAACCAAGAAACTGAGCAGAACACTGCCAAACACAGCTTCTTTGAAGGTGAGCCAGAAGAAGCAGCTTTCCAATGGGGTGACATTAATGCAGAGACTACCCAAACAACAGTTTCTGGCTCAGAAGATGCAAAGGGAAAAAGGAAAAGAAAGAGGAGAAAATCAATGAAAGACGGCAGTGGTGAGTATGCATCAATGGCGGAATTCATGGAGAGGTCAGTGAAGAGGCTAATGGATCATCAGGAAGGACTTCACAACAAATTTCTGGAAATGATAGAGAGGCTGGACCGCGAGAGGGTTGGGAGGGAAGAGGCTCGGAGGAAGGAAGAATTGACGAATCTTGAACGTGAAGCCAAAGCTAGAGCTAACCAGAGAGCCTTGGCTTCTTCGAGAGAGGCTGCCATTATTTCCTACTTGGAGAAAGTGACTGGACACCGGATCAGTCTTCCTCCTAAAGAGCCTCCATCACACACCTGAGGAAAATATTCCATTTCTGGCCATTGGATTTCATGGCCATTCTCACATTTTATCCATAACTTTCATTTTTTCATTTTTGATGCATGACTTGAGTTTTTGCCACTTTTGTCCTTTCTAACCACTTATCTGGCGAAAATCAACCAGAAATTGTTGGGTAATTGACCAGATAAGGGGTCGGAAGGAGACCATAAGTGACAATAAATCTATGGTCATGAGACCAGATGTGGAAAATTGAAAGTTGAGTCCCAAAAATGTGAATGATCTATTAGTTGCGGGGCGATAACGGATTATATCCACAGATGCTTAGAGGGTCTAGAGACTACAATGTCTAGAAATTTTATATGGCTTGCGTGGGATGACATGGAATGACAGATCAAGGAAATGAAAGAAATGTCAGTCAGAGGTGATCAGATGGGTTAGAGCTGTTTGGGTGGAATGCGGAAGGAAGAATTCTGCCTTTCTGAGTATTTATGCATGGAAAGTATATAGTTTTGTTGCAGCTTCCCAGGAATCCTCAAGCAACACTTTTAGAAAGTGACATAAATCCGGCCCGAACTTTTTTTCTTTACTTTTTCTTGAAGAAATCTGTACTCCTTAAAACGTAACAGATATTTAAAGGAATAATGTTTAGGAGTACGAAATTTGAACACGCTATGTACTTGTTGGGTTTAAATGTATGGTCATTAAATTTCTTTTATATGACTTGGTTAGGTTGGTGCCTTGGTTAGGTGGTTTGGTTTTGAGGTCTGAAATAGCCAAGTTTTCTGAAAAGAAGATTAGAAGAATGTTTGGGTAAAATTCATTTCAATCAAATTTGTAAATCAAATGCTATATATTCTTTGTTTATTTTATTGAATAAAAACAATTCTCGCTTAAGTGCTTAACAAAAAGGGTCTCCTTCATACAAGCCACCACTGAGAAATATGCAAAGAACAATTCAAAAGGAAGCATGTTAGAATATTTTGAAACGCAGGGAGGAGTAAACTCCAGTCAAAGACTAGTTATTTGTGACTCAGGTGGGGGAAACTTGATATCTACAAATTATCTATAGATTATCTGATTATGGATATTTGTGTGTATATATACACCCAACATTTGGACCCTAGCCCTATCATTGGCAACTATTTAGTCTAAATGTCAAAGTATTTCTTTAGAAATCAAAGTGTCTTGACTTAAGTCTAAGATTCTTGACTTTAGCTGCATCCGTTTATATGTTATGCATACTAATTTCATATGATTAGTTTTAAATTCTAGATCTGAAAAGTGTTTATTTACTTTAAGACTTAATAGTGAACTCTTTACTTCAAGTGTACCCCTTAGTCTCCAAATTACATTTTCTTTGCTTTCGACATTAATGACTTAATTATCTGGACTATGGAGAGATGAAAATACTACATATACCGATATACATGAAAATGTTTTCCGTGTTTCTTTGATATTTTGCGGGAAACATTTCCCATTATGGAAATAAGAAATTATTTGCATGAAACAGTTTCATGTTTTTCACTTTTTGCGAGTCCATGTTATGCTATACTTCTTATCTAGATTTTCTTAAAATATTATCAAAGTAAAATTCATGGATAGAAATATAACTAAAATTACTCTGAGTGTCTTTTATATATAGTCGCTAAAAATTATTATGTCACTTTTTCATCCACTATCTGGTCACACTTATTTTCTTTGTATATTGTACAACTCTTCATTTGCCTTACTAAATTTTTCCAAAATAATTTATTTTCTTGAGAAAACAAATTGAACCTAAAATTACATGTTTTGATTTAATTCTATTAACTACATATGCTCCTTTTTACTTGAACTGTTTCTGTTCCGTCTTTAATGCTTAGGGGATGTAGTTTTCCGTTTTCGTTCAAGCTTTATTGAGATGGTCACTTTAGCTTAAAATGGTCACTTTAGCGTTACTTTACATGGTCTTACTCTTGCAATCTTTTCTGTTTTGAAAGGAAATGTTTGTAATTAAAAATTTAAAAACATAAATAAATAACCCGGTCTCATCCGTCATCGGGAAGACAATTGTGATTTGACCAATCATCACCAAAGCTAATGAATCATCATAGCTTCATCTCAAATAATCAAAGATGCGATATAGCAACAATTTTGCCTTCACACTTCTTGACAGTGACCATGACAACTGTTAGTTAGTGACCACTGTCGCCCAGTGACCCTACTAGTCACAATGACCAGTGACCACTGCCAACAAATTATACTCACAAAGTGACCCGCCGTTACAGTGATCTCACTCGGACTCCCTAGTTTGGTCTGGTTGCATCGGGATCCGTGACCTGACCTAGTGACCAGGCAGTCACTGACCCACCCTCCTTGAACAATTACCAGTTGCCCGAGATCTCCTCCGCCTCAATAGACTATAGTGACCACTGCCCCCCTAGCAGAGAGTGCTCCTGTCGCCCCGACGGTGATCACACACCGCCCAAACACAATGACCCTCCCCAACCCTGCTCAACCGCTACCCCACCCTCAAACCTTGTCCCTATCCCTTGCACACTCCTGTCACCACCGTAGCCCTACTCGGAAACTTTGGCAGCCGCCTCCCCGCCACATCTTTGTCATTGCCGTCAACTGAAATTAAACTATTATTTTTATTGGGTACCTTATAAGGAGGAAACTAATTATTATACTCTTATTACTAAATAAATATAAATTTCAATGGATTTGTTTGAAAATTCTATTTTTTATTTTATACGAAGTATGTTCTTGATTTTTAATTAAAACTAACCGTTGCCATTAAAACTAATTTAAAATTGTTGGATAAAAAATATACCGTACATATAAAATATTATGTACAAATATGAAATGAAAAACTTGAGTTTTGTTCGAGAAGAATTATATGGAGTACATTAGAATTGAACTACTAATGATTCTCGGTCATCCGTGCATCACATACATGACTTGAAGTATAGTATATAAAATGAATGAAATTTGAAATATACAAAACCTTTCAAAATATGCGTATTTAATTTTGAAACAAAATATACAAAGTATTTTAAAATATAGAATGAAAATTTCAAATCTTATGTAGTTTCCTAGAATTAACTCGATAAAGTATTCCAATATATGGAATGCAATTCATGATTAAAAAAATGTTCCAAATATACACATTCTTATAATGAAATGATTATATTTTTTGAATTTTTTTTGAAAATTGATGCTTCATTCTATATTTGGAAATCAACACTATGAATTTAGGATTTTTTGAAAAAAAATAGGATTTAATTGTAATTAATGAATATTTACAAATTGTACTTAATATCAATTAATTGAAACTTCAATTTCAATTAGAATTTTGTCCAAAAACTTTTGTGACTTTCCTTTGAAAGTAATAAATTTGTGGTTTTCTCTACGTTTTCTCAAGTAATGAAGTCTCAACCGCATAAATTTTACTTTTCTTATTTAAGGAGAATATTAAGAGCCCGTTTGGTAGCCACTTTTTTGGCTTATCAGTCTTATCAGCTAGTTTTTTCACCAAACACGTAACTTTTGATTTCGCGCGCTGAATTGCGTAATAATAAGAAAAAAGTACGGTTGTAGTTACTTTTCTGACTAAATTGACTGAAGTTACTGTAGAGTATAATTTTAGCTACTTTTTCATATTATTTTTTATTTTATTTATTAATAACAAATATTTTAAATAATTTTTCCCCCATAAATCAGCAGAATCAGCATTAAAACCACTTCAGCCAGAACTTCGTAAATTTCAACAGAATAACCAATTCAGCCAGTATTAGTCTTAACGAAGGGTACTAATTTGGAAGAGGAGCAATATGCAAATATAAAAAAGATAAAGAAAAAATGCATAAGCGTAGATCGCGGACAGCACTTGCAATAAGTAAGATAAAATAAGGGGCAATTCATAATGGGCATTCCTTTATGCACCCCAAAACTTACTTAACGCACCACTTTTAGACACTAATGCCCTCCCACCTTATTTTTCTTTTTAGTTCATACCCGCATAAAATTTTGAGAATGAACCACTTTGTTTTAAATAAAGCAATACTGCGTATAATTTTAAATTTTAAATTTAAAATAAAACACGACCAAGCCTAATAATTTGTTATTTATAGCTGGAGACTTATTTAAAACCAAATCCTAAGCGAAAATAGTTTGATCTTTATTACTTCGTAATTAATACGGAGTATAAAATATATATTTCGTATTGTGCTATCTACAATGGGAGTCCTTAATACTAAGAAACTTTAAAATATTACACACACATGTAATTTGGATTGAACGAGAAAACGTTATCAAGTGATAAATGAATAATGTGTTAAATTTAAATTTTTGTGCAATATTACTTAGTAATTATTAGTGAGCATAATTGCGTCCAAAGTTTACATTGTAGTAACTAAAGAGTAATATTAATGGTTTATTCACTTTTATCAATGTTAGTTTTTCCCGTTTTAAATTTTGTATCAAGTCAGTCGTCAACTTTTAATCAAGTTTCATGTTTACAAGGTAATATTTTTTAGCTTTATTATTTTACCTATTGTTTTAAAATAGCATCAACACGCAAAATTATATTCCAACCGGAACCCAAATCGCCTATTTGGAATTGGACTAGTGATATTTTTACTTGGACTAGAATTTTTAGTATGATCTGATATGATCTGGTTAGGTTTGGTACATGTTTGATCTCTGTGTATTTTATAATTGTCCAAGTCTGGTCTGGTCTTGTCTGGTTTGATCTGGTCTAATCTAGTCTGGTCTGGAATTGAAAACAGTCAAAGTAAAAACATCCTAGAACAACTGATGTGGAATTCTGGTTAGATATTTTTTTGCAATCGTGAACCAACGGTTGAATTTTGATTGAACGATGGAGTGGCCTAAGTTGAATATACATTATCTACTTTATTTTATTTTATGGGGCGTCCCACCATATAAATGTTCTTATTTCTATTTTAGAAAACAATTAACACTTTTAAATGATAATTTAATAATCAAATGTTAAAAATAATAAATCTATACATCACAATTATCATCAATGATCGACTTCATTATATCACATATGCTCGAATTATCTTACTTAATTATTATCTAAATTACCGTGACATTTTACGATGGAAATCTTTAAACGGGACGGATGCAGACTTGTAGTATATCTTTAGTTCCAAAAGACAAAAGAAGTACTTCTTAATAGAGTTAAGTAACTCTAAAAATGGCTATAGATTCTGAAATAAAGATATGTTTTTTTACCAATGAAATAAAGATATGTTAATTTATCAATTTCTAAGTTTTTATTAAAATATATAAATACACTTTATAGAGAAGTGTTCAAAAAATGAGAATTGTTGCTTATTACTAGTAATACGTAGTACGTAGTTAATACTGTAAAATATGGAGTAATAAGTAATAACTAATTAACTAACCCAATTGCTTAAAATGTAAATAAAAGGAATAACATAGTACGAAATACAGTTTGCAAAAAAACAGAGTACGAAATACAAGAGAAAGTTACGAACCGATGCATGGATATAATTGTCTGTCACGGTTACAAAGTAGGTGCGCAAAGAAATAATTAGGGTGCGCAAAGAAGATCCGTTCATAATCCATGCAAAAGCGCGGATGATCTATCCTAAGTTAAAACTTTGCTTCAAACGTAAGCGAGGGAGCGGTTTAAGGTCTGCGTACAACCTACGTACGTATGTGCTTAAACTTGAAGCTACTCGTTTCATCTCCTGCTCTATATATATAACCTCCATTCCTGGCATGGAGGGCCCCTTACTTACTTCTTCTCACATATTTCCACTCTTCTCACAATTTAGATCCCACACGTTCTGGCCTTCTCAGAATATACCTTTCTTCCAAGAATTATTTCCAGAATGTCCAACTTTTGCTTTTCTCCTTTTAGCTCTACTTGTAAGTCCTCAAAATGATCAATATAGTAATGTGTAGTATTTGATACCATTCATTCTTTGAATTGTTCCGGTAATAGCACGGGTTTCTGCGTTTTCATGCCTATTTGAACTTGGAATTGTATATGTTCACACCAAACAAGGTTAGTTTATAGGAAACACAACACGTGAAAATCTTTTTTTGGTGGATGAAAATAGCTCATCAGAAGGTACTGTAGTTAAGAAGAGTTACAGAACAGTTTGGGAAAAGAATTTATTTGATTATTAATAGATTTTGATCCCCTGAATGTTATATATTTTTGAGGTGAAGTAATACTAGGCTACCATAGCGAAAGGCTTACCCACGATTGAAGGCTGACCGGGCTCGCTATGGCATTGGCTGACCTCACGAAGCAGGCCGATCCGGGCTTCATGGGACTGGCCAATGCCATTAACCCCACCACATATATAGTCTCCATATTACAATCTAGGGAGGCTAGTTAGTTACTCTGCGTGTTCTAATCTGGCAAGCATCAACTGAGAAGATAACACCGTTTGAGTGTTGACACTGTATTTTTTAATACTAGTAGCATTTTAAGTTTTAAGACCTTTACTTCAATTAAAACATTGTTCATAAACATGTTTTATTATTATTTTGTGACAGCTCTCAGCCAAACATCTGGCAGCAGTAATCTGTTTGGAACAACTTCGTCAGCTCAGTCTCCTGTGTCAATATCACCTTCTTTCGGCGGTAAAAAGATTTTTGAAATACACTTGATGTTAATTGTGTATTCCCAGTAATTGTTTATTATTTTGGGGTTGATTTGTAAGGGGGGTGAACAATTGTTGCCTAGTCAGGAAAGGCATTTTACATATTCTGTTTATAAGTTCAAATGTCTCCATTGGTGATTGGACCCTGTATACATATAGCTTTGCAAGGACCACTAGTGTCTTTTTATATTCTAATGTATTAGAATATCATATTTTATTACCTTTTAAACTAACATTCTGCTCATTTTTCCTTAGCAAATCAATCATGACAGATAAATGTTGCTTGACATGCTTTAAAGCTCTGCTGCTCTTTATCAGATTCATCCTAACTAGAGTTACTACTTTGAAAGTTGAAACTATTAAGACAGGATTCTATTCCAAAAGTCACCCCGAGAAAAAAAATAGTTCAATATCTCATGCAGTAGTTCATATTGGTTTGTCGATATGAAAATCCTTCAACACGAACTTTAACTTATCAATTTTGTAAATGTACAAATCAATTCTATTTTGTTTGCTTCAAACATTAACTCAAAGGAGTATTGAGTAATGTTCTGCTTATTTTCTTCTTCTTCTTCAAATTTGTGCAGTTCTCACGCAGCCATCTTCTATCAACAATTTTGGCTGGGGAAGAGGGAATATATTTGGTGGGAATTCTACAGGTGTTTATGGAACAACTTCAGCTCCATCACAATCTCTGCCAATAACATCTACCTGTGCTGGTAAGATCACTCAAATAACATATATTCATTTCTGTCAAACTTACTGTCCTCATAATTGAGATGCTAACTGTTCTTTTACTTATCGATTTACTTCATACTACAGTCCTCCATTTTCACCTTTTCAAAGCCAACCAAATGCCAACTCTCCTTTCCCTTCTGTTCTTTCTTCAAACCTTTTCTCTCCTCAAACTCAAGCACAAAACAGTGGGCTGACACCATTTTCATCATTTGCCAGTAAACCGAATGCTAATTCTTCATTCGCCACTCTTCAATCGAATCCGTTTTCAACTAAACCGAATTGAATATGTTTACACCAAATTAACAAGGTTAGTTTATAGGAAACACAACACGTGAAAATCTTTTTTTGGTGGATGAAAATAACTTATGAGAAGGTACTTTAGTTAATTAAGAAGAGTTACAGAACAGTTTGGGAAAAGAAACTATTTTGATTAGTAGATTTTGATCCCATGAATGTTATATAGTCTGGAAGTGAAGTAATACTAGGCTACCTTACCCACGATGGAAGGTTGACCGGGCTCGCTATGGGATTGGCTGACCTCACGAAGCAGGCCGATCCGGGCTTCATAGCCTCATAGGACTGGCTAATGCCATTAACCCCACCACATATAGTCTCTATATTACAATCTAAGGAGGCTAGTTACTCTGCATGTTCTTATCTGGCAAGCATCAACTAGGGGTGGGCACCGTCCGGGATGGTCCGGGATTTGGCTTATCCCGATCCCGTCCCAGTTTTATAACAACGGTCCGGTTCGGTACGGGATAAGTCTTTATCCCAATGTTGTCCCATTTAAAATGGGACCGGGACAACCCGAGAAAAACCGGGACGGTTCGGGATGTCCCATAAAATATGCATTTGTGAAATGTGATACAAAAATAATCATAACATCAATATAAAGATGTGACTATTTTTGCAAATTTAGCTTCCCCAAAAAGTTAAGTAAAATCTTTAATTAACTATTTTCAGTTTTGTCTTGTAAATTTTTTTGGTCCCCCTAATCTTGTGTATCTTCCAGTAGAATAGTAGCGCAAAATATTTTTATACTTTGTAGTACACTTGTAATTTTTCAATACCACATTAAATTAAATATCATATCTATAAACACACTATATATTTTCTAGTAGTTATTTTGGAAAATATTAAATCTATAACAACACTATAATTTGGAGTAGTAGTTATTCCATCATAAATAGTATTCTGCACGTAATAATATATAATGGATTAGTATTGGAATGAGAAGTAAACAAATTTTAATCAAAAGAAACAAAAGAAATGAGACTACGAGAGACATGAAATAAGATAAAATTACACTAGGGGAGACTAAGGGTTAGAAAGTTTTAATTGGGTTTGACTATTACATAGCATTAGAAATTTAAAACAACATATTAATTTCTAACGGGACACCGGGATGGGACATGATATTTTTTAGCTATCCCGGTCCCGTCCCGTTCAATATCGATGCGGGACCGGTTCGGGATGAAAAAATTGCGTCCTAAATGGATCGGGATAGTTTCGGAACGGTATCGGGATTTTTCGGTTTGGGACACCGGGACCGGGATTTTTGCCCACCCCTAGCATCAACTGTGAAGAATTTTTCGTTTTAAGACCTTTTCTTCAATTAAAACAATGTTCATACTTCATAAACATGTTTTATTATTACTTTTTGACAGCTCTCAGCCAGACATTTGGCAGCAGTAATCTATTTGCTGGGAACTCTACTGGTTTGTTTGGAACAACTTCGTCAGCTCAGTCTCCTGTGTCAATATCACCTTCTTTCGGCGGTAAAAAGATTTTTAAAATACACTTGATGTTAATTTTGTATTCCCAGTGATTGTTTATTATTTTGGGGTTGATTTGTTAGAGGGGTGAACAAATGTTGCCTACTCAGGAAAGGCATTTTACATATTTTGTTTACTAGTTCAAATGTTTCCCTTGGAGTGTGTATATTCCAATGTATCAGAAGATTAGATTTTATTACCTTTTAAACTAACATTTTGCTCATTTTTCCTTAGCAAATCAATCATGACAGATAATGAATTGTAGTTGCTTGACATTCCTTAGAGCTCGGCTGCTCTATAGGAGATTCATCCTAACTAGACTTACCACTTTGAAACTAGTAAGACGAGGATTCCATTCCAAAAGTTATCCCGAGAGAAAAAGTAGTTCAATATCTCATGCAGTAGTTTATATTTTGACGATATGAAAATGTTTCAACACGAACTTTAACAAAAATCAATCAATTTTGTAAATGCTACAAATTAACTCTATTTTGCTTCAAAAATTAACTAAAAGGAGCATTCAGTAATGTTCTGCTTACTTTTTCTTCAAATTTGTGCAGGAGTTCTAACACAGCCATCTTCTACCAACAACTTTGGCTGGGGAAGAGGTTATGTATTTGGTGGGAATTCTACAGGTGTTTTTGGAACAACTTCAGCTCCATCACAATCTCTGCCAATAACATCTACTTGTACTGATAAGATCACTCAAATAACAGATGTTCATTTCTGTCAAACTTACTATCCTCATAATTGAGATGCTAACTCTTCTTTTGTTTATCTATCTACTTTATACTACAGGTCCTCCATTTTCATCTTTTCAAAGCCAACCAAATGCCAACTCTCCTTTCCCTTCTTTTCATTCTTCAAACCTTTTCTCTCCTCAAACTCAAACACAGAACAGTGGGCTGACACCATTTTCATCATTTGCCAGTAAACCGAATGCTAATTCTTCATTCGCCACTCTTCAATCGAATCCGTTTTCAACTAAACCAAAGGCCAGCTCTCCTTTCCCCTCAACTAGTTCAAATTCCCATTCTCCCTTTTTCTCAGTTCAGCCAAATCCGTTTTCTTCCCATAATGAAACCAACAAAGGAGCCTGGGGATTTTCACAATTTCCTGTCCAGCCTAATTCTAATTCTTCTTTTCCCTCTGTAAGCCCTAATCCGTTCTCTAATCAGCCTCAAACCACTGGATTAAATGGATTTAAGGATTGTTCTAGCAGCCAATCGAATTCCAGTTCTCCTTTTCCCGCAGTTCAGCCAAATCCGTTTTCTGCTCACAATCAAAGGATTCAAAGCAACATAGGAGTTTCTGGATTTACACAATCTTGGAACCAGCCTAATCCCAATTCTGCTTTTCCTTCGGTTAGTTCAAATCCATTTTCTATTCAAACTCTAACAAGTGGATTGAATGGATTTGTGAATTGTTCTAGCCAGACCAATGCTAATCCTTCAAATCCATTTGCCCCTCAAGCAATCCCTACACCGACACCTTATTCTTCTACTAAATTGCTGGATGATGGAAATTGTAAATCCATTTCTGCTATGCCAATTTATGCAAATAAAAGCCATGAGGAACTCAGGTTCGAAGCCTACCAGCTTCAACGCAAAAAAGGTAATTGCATTTGCACTTTGTTTCTTCTTATTCTCTGTGATGACAGTGTTTTTTTTTGCAAAATTCTATTTTAGTAATATAATCTGAAAGCTCATTTTTCTTTTTCATATACTGGTTAATGCAGATGGAAAAGGAACACTACCACAGGCTGAAATTGGTGGATACTCTCTGGTTCCTCCAGCAAACCCAACCATCACAAACTCATTTCCTGCTGTTGTTTCTTCACCATTCAATCCTCAACCAACATTTTGGGGTCCTATTCCACCAGTGGATGCTCAACCAGTTCCTTCAAACCTAATCCCTCAACAGAAACCGCCATTTCATTCTTCTTCTTCTTCTTCCCCCCTCTGGTCTTTAACAACTCCATCAGTAAGCACCTCTGTTGCCCCCGGATGGCTCACTCCTACTTCAGCAACAACACAAGAAAATACTTTTGCATCCAAATTCTCTTCACCTGTTTTTGATTCTTCCAATTCATCACTTAAGTTTGCTTCTAAACCTACATTGTGCTGGAATTGCAATGGCATCACAAGTCAGACATCCCAGCCGACCTCAACTGAACCAAGTACACAGCCTTCTCCCAATCAGCCGAACCCGTTGTGCATTCAAAAGACTGCAGGGGAGCTTGTGGAAACTCCCTATTCAACACCTCAGGCGCTACAAATCACATCTAGCCATCCTGAATCTATTATTTCAGTTCAGTATGGGATTTCGTCTTTATCAGTAAGTTTCACACTCCTTTGATCAGGAGGAAGAATATGATTTTGTTGAGTTTTTGTCTATTAAGATATGAGGCTCACTACTGGATGTTTTATATGTTTGTATATTTTTTCATATTTGAATAGTTTGGGACAAACTCTTAACACCCTCAAAGAAACACACCTTATTTGGATAGTGCAAAATTTAACCTGACCCAACCGTGCATTTTTTATAGGGCTGCATGCCTCTCACAACTGAGGCCTCATCTAGCAGTTATTATTATTTTTGTAAAGATACATATCCTCACATCATATGTATGGATCAAGTAGGCTCTAATGCCATTTTATGATTTGAAGTTATATATATTGATAAGTCACTTGATGATGTAGGTTTCTGACAAGGCAGCTCCAACAGGAAGAAGATCCTCTCTCATAGTTCGGCATTCATCTTTGAGTCGAGCTAAGATGCCTACTCTAAGATACAATAAGGATGCCAATGTTTCAAAAGTGAGACTCACTTTTGCAGATCTATATGATCATATTCCATATACATTTTAAAATTCTGCATTTGAAAATGAATATGTCCTTGTTTTTGTTTAGCATATTGGAGAGAGATTTTTCTTGTAGAAGAATATCATAAATGTGCATTGCATTGTTTGGCAGGTTCCGTTTTTCACGGCTGGTGAAGGAAAGTCAACAGGAGGTGCAAAGATGAACTTTGTAATATTTCCAAGAGAAAATCCAAGGTCTTGGATTCACCCCCCACAAAAAGAGTGTTCTGAAAGTCATAGTCCAAAGACATCTCCTGATATGGAGCATACATCTATTACGCTCTGTGAGAATGGTAACTTTTTCTTTATTTAAAACTCCCACAGTCAAACAGAGGGTTGAGTTCATGATCTAGCTTTCTATTTTGTAGGAAATGTCATGGTAGAGACGTTTACTTCAGCTTCAACTTCCTCTTTGCATATAGATACTTGCATCCAAGATGGTAAGCCATTTAATAAAAGCATATATCAGCATCACCGTCTAATAAAGTGTAAAGAGGGATCTAACACTTGACCTCCTAATTTAGAAGGTCTTTAATGTTTTATTATTGAAATATATGATAAACACATGGTTATAGAAAAATAGTATGACCAAATGACAACGATGTCCTTCATTGGTGATCTCTATCATTTATAAATGTTTAGCATAGAGTGAGAGTATAAGGGCAATACTGTAAGAGTAAATAATGCTGATATATTTGAAACAAACCCTTCTTTAAAATAAAAAGACTCCTCTTAGAGAACATCTGGAATTAATGCATCATAAATTTTTGGTATTTAGCGGGATGCTATGATTTGGAAAAACTTTGGCACATTGTAATAAAAAAATGCTACTACTACTTGCATACAACCTGCATGTGGTTCTTAATTTCTTATAATCAATTAATCATATAACTATTTATGAAAATGCAGGTAAATCCACACAAGTACACTCAGCCAAAGAAAGCCAAATTGACACATGTGAAGCAGTGGATAATAAACATGACATTGATGTTGATGCCACTATGCCAAAGCTAAGATCCAAGGAGTACTATACAGAACCTACCATAGAAGAATTGACAGCAAAGGAAAAGGAGGAACCGGGCTTCTGCAGCAGTGTTCAAGATTTTGTGATCGGAAGGCAGGGTTGTGGTTCCATCAAGTTTATAGGCAAGACGGATGTTCGGGGGCTTGATCTTGATGCTTTGGTCAAATTCAACCACCGTGAGGTGATGGTGTACATGGATAACGACAGCAAGAAACCTGAAGTTGGAAAAGGTCTCAACAAGCCTGCTGAGGTGACACTTCTTAATCTACAGTGTGTTGACAAGAAGACGGGAAAGGTTTACAGAGATGGACCGTTGGTTGACAAGTACAAGAATCTGCTCATAAGAAAATCAGCTGAGCAAGGTGCAAAGTTTGTTTCTTATGATCCAGTGGAAGGAGAGTGGAAATTTAAGGTCAAGCACTTCTGAAATGTTTAATGATGAGTTTTAGACTTTTACATGAGTTGTTCTTTTGATTCTGTATTGAAAAGGTGTATAGGTTATAAAGTCATTTGGGTTACATTTGTCAATTTAAGTTGTGAATTATGATGGTTGTTGGCTTAGTCCATATTTTGGCTTTGATTGTTGGTTTAGACCATAGTTTGGCTTTGGTTCTTCAATTTGGTCTGTCTTGTACATTAACCAACTTGAAATTATCTTTGAAGGTTATAATCTCCATAGTGCTTCTAAACTGATCTACTAATCTTTATTGTGCCTCTAAGATATCTTCATGGTTCTTCAAAGTGCTTCTAAGAGGCTTTTATTGTATTCTAAAAAAATTAAGTGATCCCATCGTTAATTGGTATTTGTAAAAATAATGTGCATTTATTTTCTTAATCATGTTAAGTGGGATGATGAGAAGATATCAAAACCTTTTGATCTTTAACGAGTATTGTGGAAATCAATTTGAAACAAAGTGCAGCTCATGAGATCTCCATCTGCATCATTCAGGCTGTTTTATTTATTTATTTATTTATTTATTTATTTTAAGTACAATGTGATGATGTCATGCTCTAGATATTAGCCTCCTGGTATATGAGCACCTCTCCATGACTCAATGACATTGTTAAGCTGTAAAATGAATGTAGAGTTCTTGCTTTAATATCTGCCTTTACTGTTTTTGGTGTTGCACATGGTTTCTTTTTAGGTACATTTGTTTTTTTTGTCCTTAATTAGAACTAATCTATTGAAAGTACATAGTTTGCGTTTGTCTTGCAAACTCAAGTCAGCAGAAAGTCTATGAAGCATAGAAAAATAATCCACCAACACTTTGCCATGGGTAAAAAAATAAAGTCACTGGTGTTGTGTTATATTATTCTACCTCTTTGCCATTGTAGGGCTAACATGGGTAACATCAGTAACTATGTGGTGAATAGTGCTTGCTCAATTACATTTGGATCGATCAGGGGCACATACGTTAGCCTGAATAGTATATTATATAGAAGTATTTAAAAGTAGGGAAGTCAATACCATAGAGGAGGAATCTTCTAAAAAAACTCCTAACAAAAGAAAAATACCATCGGGGAGGAATCCTCTCAAAAGAAAACTACGATAGAGGAGGCATCTTCTAACTTGCCCTAAAAATTACTAAATATACAAATATTTGAAAAATTAGAGAAAAATACTTCTTCTCAGCTCCTTGCAAATTGATGTCCAGTGTTTATTATATTATTCTTATAAAAAATACCTACTGCAGGCTGGTGTGAGAAGATCTCATAAGAAATTGTAAAGGTGGAAGGGTGGGTGTTAGTGACACACTATTTTGGGAATGGCCATGGCCCATGAGCCTTCACCTTGCAAAGTGAGTGTTATTTGTTTTGGCTAATTTGATTTGAGTACTTTTTACTAGATTGATCCTAAACATTGATTTTATGGACACTGTAGTACAATTTTGAGGGAACTTAACAGAGTAAGCCTTGTGATCCTAGACATTGATCTCTCTCTCATTATATTAGTAAATAGTGAGTGTTTGAGTATGTGAATTAGTAAATAGTTTTATGACTTTATGACAGAAAGTCAAGCATTTTTCAGTATGGTTATTAAAATTAAAGTCAGCTGCTAACTTTTACTTTTAATTTTTCCAACATAAGGTGTATTAGCTTAAGTATAGCTTTGAGATGATTGGTCTTAGCATAAGGTGAATTAGTCTGCTTTTGCATTATCTTCTGTTTTTAAAAAAGTCGTTTTTCTTATTTAGTATAATATGACCTGGGTTTGACAAAATTAGTGAATGAAAATAAACTGAAGTATGGAGTTGCTTACATTTGATTGCAACTGTATTATATATCAACAAGCAAACTTTAGTAGCACCATTTAGCCATGAGTATTGAATTTATCAAATAAAATTGGCTTCAATCAAGCATTTGTTGGCTATTCCAGACATATATGAGTATGAATTTGATAGAGACTTTACGAATATGAAGATATGAGATAAATACTTCAATAAAGGGTATTCTAGAAGAAATAGGGTTTGAGCTAATAACTAACCGGGTGTGACCTGTCCTACTATAAATGGAATAAGCTTTAGTAGTTGTGGGGCGGTAATTTGACTTGTAAACTGTACGCTTGAGAAATGTTGCCTTAGGCCATTCCGCCATTGTTAGAATTAAAGTTGCCTTTGAGTTTTCTTGATTACATTTTGGTGTTCTGTTAGATTGAATTCTGGAGGATCTAACATTGGTATCAGAGCACATCGATTCACTGTGGATGTCTTGACGCGCGCAAAGATGGAAGCACGATTGGATAACTTGAGGTGGAGTCATCAACAAAACATGGAGTTGATGGCAGCGATTCTGGCCAGACTGGATGCGGAAGATCGATCTAAGAGAAGATCGCACGCTTTGCGAAGATCGCAGGAGCCGCAGAAGAAATCGCGGACTGTTTCGCATCATAAATCTGCGAAATATCCGGAAATCGCGATCGATCAAGAATGGTCGCGAAGAAGGTCACATGCATCGGACACATCGCAGCACAAATCACGAACCAGTTCGCAGAAGGAGTCGCGAACTATTTCTTCTAGTTCGCCATCGGAAATTTCCTCTCACCCGTCGCAATCGCGAATTTTCTCTCAACAGTCGCAATCGCTAACAAAGTCTCGCAATTCCCAGACTTACTCAATCGAGATCAATTCGAGTACAATAAAGACGAGAGGAGAATATTCAACTTCGACAGCAAATTCTTCGGGACCTCTGGCTTTGACGCAAGCAGAAGTCTCCAGTTCACAAGTTTCTTTGATTCTGGAATCTCACAGCTCATCCACTCTGGCCATCGCATCAGAAAAGGGATCTCCAGGGACTACACAAACAACCATAAACACAGAATTGGAACCGGTTGTACCTTCAGTTAAGGAAACAGAACCTGAAGAGGAAGACAATGATAAATCTTCAGTTCATCTTGGACCTGAAGCTGGAGCAATTGCTCGTTCCCTCACTTGTGACAATCTTTCCAGTTGGAATAACAACAGCAAAGATTGGAACTCTTTGAGAGGAAGTGAACTTCCTTCATCTAGCAAGATTGGAACCAAAGAATTAGGGCTGATGTATTTGGTAAAGAAGGAACTGATTTTGTATTCTCGTCCACAGTGTTGCTTGGTTCCTGGGTTGCTTCATACTAGCAAAGATTATGCAAATTTGAAGATAGTTTGGATTTTTCCCCTCTTTGTTTCAAGAAATCAAGTAAAAATGGATTCTCCTTTTGAGGAACAAGCATTGGCAGAGAGATTTTGGTGGAATATGCCTATGGGAGTTGTTTGGAGGAATGATGTTAGGTATACTCGAAGTGCAGCAGAGGATGGCATTGTTTTGCTGAAAAGCATTATGAAAGTCAATCACAATTCAATGGGAGAAAAGTCAAATGTAGTTGAAACAATGGGTAGGTCCAGAATTTCTGATAAGCAGATTAAAGTGGATGTTCAGGACATGAACACCAATTCTGCTACGGTTGTTCTTGAGTTTGTTCTTGAATACCAGTGGGGTAGAATCTATGCCGATCTAGACTCAATTATTCAAGCTGCTTCAATTATGATTACCCAGAATGAACAAGTCAGGGATTTATCTGTAAAACTAGAAATTGTTAATGGGATGCAAGCTGAAGTGATTGCTCAACCTTATAAAATGGTTTTCTGCTTCAAGGATTCCGAAGTGAATTGTTCCAGTTGTGGAATTTTAACGGAATACAAGATAGTTGATATTGTTGGAAATATAAAAATGGAGCCCTACTTGTTTGGATCAAGAAAGTTGGAGGCAAATCCAGTTAGGGAAGCAAGGAGAATTCAGGAATGTTTCTATCGGGGGCTGTTTATCTTTGAAAACAAGAGAAACAGTTTTATCTTTGAAAAATATTTTGATGCTAAAGGTACAGAGGCTAGAAAGAGTGAAGGAAGAATCTATATTACAGAGGAGGTGGTTTCGGATATCATACAAATTACAAAACTGTTCTCAACAAAAAGCATCATCGGTTCTTCCTGCAATTATAGATGACCTGGACCATGAGGATGGCTCTGTAGGGGATGAACTTGGGGCTGGCCAGTTCATGAAGCTTAGGATCCTGAAATTTGGACGGTACTGGGAAGGAAGAGGCGCAAAGATGAGGAAGAAGAAGAAGGAATTGAAACCTACCAGCTCCTGCCAAGATCTTCCTAATTATATAACTGAAGAGTGTGAATTACGGGTGGGCCGAAAAATTGAAGAAAATCAGAATGAATTCAGCAGGGGATAGGGAAATCTTGGTACATTGGAAGGATCTTCCGGAGTTTGAAGATTCTGGCCTTCCGGGGAGAAATAACATAGCATCAGACAACAATTTCCAACTTCCCAACTTGAGGGCAAGTTGGATTTTCAGGAGGGGAGATTTGATAGAGACTTTACGAATATGAAGATATGAGATAAATACTTCATAAAGGGTATTCTAGAAGAAATAGGGTTTGTTATTAGTCAAGTCGGTTTGAGCTAATAACTAACTGGGTGTTGACCTGTCCTACTATAAATAGAATAAGCGTTAGTAATTGTTCATGTCATTTGCAGGTTTATTTTGCTTTTCGAAGATGGTGAGAATACACTTGGCTTATTGAGCTTTTACTTGAAAGGGATCAGGTAGCTCATGAGCAGATGAGCTTCAAATTCAATTCCAGCAAATCATCACCATGCACAGTTGTGTACATTTGCATTGCTAACTACTGCGTAATCTTTATTTTTATTTGTATGACAGCTTTTAGACAATAGATACTTGATAAGGTAATCATTATGTTTTGAATTAGGTATATCGAATATCAATAGGTTAACCTTTTAAAACTCCATGTTAGTTTTAACCTCTTTTACAATATTTAAAAAGTTAAAAATGTGGACTAAATGTTTAAATCAAGCTGAAAGCCTGAAATCATTTTTACTTTTATTTATATAAACACAATAATATTTTAAAAAATACTTTACTCTTTTAACATCAAATTTGTTTGGTTTTAACTTCAAACTTTCAATCAGACTCAAATGGAGATTCTATATGAGTTATTAATCTTTCTTCTGTCTTTTTGCAATAACCATGGTTTACTTCTGTATGAGTTATCAATCTTTCTTCTGTTATTAATCAATTATAATATTGATTCATCTTATTTTTCTTTCTTCTGTTAATCTTTATTCACCATTATTTTTCTCGCAGCATCTAAGTTTAATTGAAGGCAGATGTGAATGGAAATGGTGAGTGTTGCTTTCGTTTCCATTTTTATTCCCATCTTCTATCACTTTTGTTGTTATTGTACTTTACATATCCAATCTTGACATGTGTTTTTGTATTATAACAATGGCCATCAAGAGTTTGGGGTCAGCTAACACCAATCAACATGTTTTTTGTATTAGAATAAAAATAATTCAGATCCATAGCATTTTCTAATGTGAATTTTGCAGTTGAGATGTAGTGTGATTGACTTTATCAAGTGGAAAAAAATCAATGTATTGAAACAAAATCCTTGATAAGACTATTAATTATTGAGGTCCTATACAACAACACATGGTAAATTATTTATGATTTGAGCTTTACACAGATTGAAATGCCCCTTCTACTTCTCAATATCATTGATTGAAAAAGTTATTTATGATCTGAGCTTTACACAGATTGAGTAATTTTTTTTTTTTTTTCACGATCAGTTTTTGGTTTTTGAATGTCAGAGTTGTTTAATTTTTACATGATTGTTGGATAGTATTTGAAATGTATTTGGTTGATAGATTTAATTTCTATAGTTTTTTGAAGTTATGCCCATAATTCTTATGTGATGTAAGAATGGATTATGGATGATTGGGAGAAGAATTTTCACATAAGTGCAGTAGTTGGAGCCCTTAATAGAAGCTCAATTGTAATTATATAAAGGGTTAATCAAGACAATGGATTTATATCCGATTTAGTAGATGAACCATCAAGACAATGGATTATAAGAATGCAGCTTATAAGGCAAAATTTTGAATGAAAAAATTCAGAACTCTCTCTTTTGAGTTTTTTATTTTCTGGTTCTGTTTTAGAATTTTCTATCTTCAATGAGTGTGTGGGCGAATGTGTAGAAAACTTCTGAAGTATTTCATTTTTCGTTTAGTTTTGTGACTTTGTCTTAAAAACCCTTCTATGAATCTGCATTTCCCTTTTCAATCCATGTTACAAACTTGATTTTATAACCAACAACAAATCAATGTGCTAAACGTGGATTAATCACCATCAACAAATCCTTAATTCTGTAACTAATTGGTTTTAACAGATTAATTTCAGGTTGATTATCATTCAGAAAAGTGACGGGGGAATATGATTTTCAGCAGATTAATTTCACACAGTTTTCAAGCGTATAAACAGGATTTCTTATTAAAATGTTCCCTGCACTTGCATTTAAAAATAAATAATCAGATGGCAGTTTCAGGGAGAAGGCAGTCTGCCTCCGGTGCTATTCAGCATGCTATGAGTCAAAACCAACCCAACCAAGGAAATCAGCTAAATCGTATGGTGAACCAATTTTCTGGCCCTGTGAATAGTGCACTTTTTAAGCCTGCCCAGAGTGGACCAACATCCCAGATGTTTGGAATGTCGGGTGGCAATCGGTCTTTGGCTGCTTCAAGTTTAAGTGATCAAATGTTCAATATGGCCGGGGACAAACAATCCTACTGGAAATATGCAGTAGGATGACACATGATTTTCGGTGATTAAATTTGGAGATCATATTATTGAGAGAAGATGATGCACAAGGAAAATCTTGGCGAAAAGTTTCCTATCCCAATCCTTAACTTGCATTAATACCATGAGATGTTAGACTCTCATTCACTCTCCATCGAAGATAATTTTCATTAATGATGAACAATAATAAGAGCCATGGAGAGTTATCGGAAAAGGTTGGCACCTTCCTCCGTTGATATGTTTTTATGCATGGACAACACGTGGTGGTCTCGTGAGTAACAAATCCATCTGAATTGAAATTTGTGATATGTGATGAAGACAGATAACCAACTAAGTATGCGTTGAACGGTGCATATAAAAAAGATTAAGAGGCCATTTGGCAACACTGTTTTTCAGCTTATCAGACTTATCAGCCAACTTTTTCATCAAACACATAATTTTTACTTTCGCGCGCTGAATTGTGTAATAAGCTGAAAAAGTAAGGTTGCAGTTACTTTTCTGGCTGTATTGGCTGAAATTACTGTAGATGACCATTTTAGCTATTTTTACATATAATATTTTCTTTATTTTATTAATAAAGTATATTTTAAAAATATTTTTTTCTTAAATCAGCGGAATCAGCCAATGCAGCCACTTCAGCCAGAACTTCATAAATTTCAGCACAATCAACTAAAACAGCCGATTTTCGTGCTACCAAACGGGCTCTAAAGTAGTTTTATAGTTTTCCTTCGCAATTTCATGGACATACACACAATTATTTTATCATATTATGGCTTATATTCATCTTTAATCATTATTTATATTTGGTTAGTTGATTCACTACCATGTTTTTTTTTACTTTAATCCATCTAAACATTTGTACTTCACTCCCTGCAACGCAATTAGTAACCACTATAATGATACATTCTTACGAACCGAATAAGAATTCTTTCTTTGAATATTGACGTCTTTATCCATACTATGATTATTTTTGACGACATCATTCTGGAACTTTGGCAAATCTGGAAATATGATAACAATGAAAACCCGAGAACAATGTTGTCTAATTAAATAAAGGTATCCAATGATATGTCTAAACTCTAAAGTTGTACGTAGTAGTAATCGCATTATTACTCCAAAACACATAATAAAATTAATCCGTTAGTAATTGCACGATATCTATTAATATATAATAGCACACTTTTTTGATGAATAGGGTTCCCCCAAAATGTCAACATCATGATTTGGTGGATTTTTGTTCATCAAAAATAAATGCAAAATAATGTTTTGAGCTCCCATTTCTGAAGGTCTATGTGTATAATCTGGTGAAGAAATCTGAGAGATATAATGTGTGCAATTTTTATTGGTTCGCAGATCACAACTAAGTCTATTCCTTTTCGATAAAAAAGAGGTGACACTATTCACACAAAAATTATTGGTTGGCATAGTACAAATAAGTGTATTTCTATTGGCTAAAAAGGAGGTGAGTACTTTAAAAGATGGTTGGTCGCATGCCAATAATTAATTGGGTGAGTTGGAATTGGTTGAAATGCTTACATTCTATTGGTTGAAATGAGTTGGTGAAAATAGTTAAGCAGATTCAGGAAATAGTAAAACAGATTCAGAGTTTCCAAATATCAACCGATTGTAGTGCATGCTTGGCTATAAAAGCATGGGGGTTCACAGAAGGTCTTCTCACATTGCATCACATATCTAACTCGAATAGCATAAGACAATATTTCTTTGAAAATGTTAGATAATGGTCTATGATTAGGGAGATTTATCAAACCAGGATCACTTATGCAGAGAGAAAAGAGGATTGCACTACAAGTTGATGCGGACAGAGTAAAGAAAGATCACTTTGGAGAATTTTCTTCAACAAAGCTGATGGAGAAGATGAAGGGGATGAAGATTGAGGAGCCTAGGTCTACTTGATATTATTCCTGGGATGTAATTAATATATTTTCAGTATTAATTTGGGTATGTAGTATCTAAAACCTACAACATGGAGACACTGTTAAAGGGTCCAGTGTCATTTCAGTCCCAAAGAAAAGGTGGGTGCCTAATTTAGGTTACAGACTACGCACTCTACTTGGAAATATCAAGGTTTGGCAAGACTTAAAAATTAAAGATCTAGAAGGACATAATTTAAAACCGCCACCTTAAAAAAATGCTAGAAGGTACTGGAGTAAAGGATCTTAATGTTTGAGTTTTAATTCGTTCCAAAAAAAGAAAGAATTGGGGCTATATCTTCTATACACAATTAATATCTACCTGCTAAAGTCAACCACATTGTTGTTTAGCCTGCAGATTTTATAAATAATGTTTGAGTGAGCCTATTTCTATAAAGGTCGTGTGCTTATTTACGTTATAGACAAAAAACCAGAGTTTGTAATTTCCAACTTCCAAATATTTGAATATTTGGCAACACTTATATTTACAAGTCTAACTATGTGTGATTTCCTTATCAAATCTGTTTTAAAAACACCAGGCTATACAAATATTCCTAAAGGGTCTTAGAGTTTCAAAGAGCTGACTCTTATTCTAAATTCATTCCAAAAACAAGGCTCAAGGCTGAACGCCTAAACAAATACTTCTAAAGGTTCCTGGAGTATCAAACATCTAACTTTAAGTCTAAATTTAGTGCCAAAAAAGGTTTAGAGCTGAACCTACTCTACGGAATAAATATATCTATCTACAGTATAACTGAACTACTTAGAACGCCAACCTAAACGAAAATTCCTAAATGGGCCTGGAATATGTTAGGTCCCTCAGACTTTGATATAAGCTAAGAATTGTTAGAAATAGTTTTGATGATGTCACCCTCCTTTTCAGTTTAGACTCTTTGCTCAAAATTGTGTAAATCGTAGTGTGCTTCACAATTTGATAGGTTAGAGTACTCATCGTACCATAAACAAAGAAGAAAAACCAGAATATTGAAAAAGGTACGAAAAAGAAAGAATACAAAAGGACAAGATTAAAAATGTACAATTTTATGTCAAATTAAATATACTGGTAGTATAAAATGCAATAAGGTAAAATTCTACCTTTCAAGGATATTCAAATCCAACCAGTATGTTTTTATTTGTTATAGAATTATTCTTGTCCCTAGTAAAATTGTGACCAATTTTACATGTACACTTTATGTATCAAATGAATTGTACTGGAAGTATAAAAAGCAATAAGGTAATTTTCCTTTACCTTGAAAGGATATTTAATCCTACCAGTACAAAATTATTTGATACAAAAAGACTAAAGTCACAAATTTACTAGAATCCACTACAAAATCACGAGACACTATTGCATGCGAACAAATAGGTGAATAGTGCGGACAAGGCCTAAGGTATGGGTTTACATATCCTATTTGCAAATTGATCCAATTGCGATTGAAGAAGATAATCTGCTCCAACACAAGAAGGCGAGAGTGCAATACTTTGGACGTCAACGATTAGATCCTCTCAACCAACGGAGGAGATTAATCAACTGGAGATGCCTATAAATACAGGCATAAGCATGAGATGAAAAACAAGCTTTTTGAGTCTTCTAGACAGAAAAACTATACCAAGCATTCAAGAGAAAATCCAGCATTACTGAAAGTGCTCGTTCAAACTCGGCTCTCTGTTTAGACTCATGCTTCACTAAACTTCCCAGACAGCACACTCATTGCCAAATCCTGGAAGTCTAGTTATTAGTTGGAGGTTAGAAATTTTATTACTTTTGAAATTGTTGTAAACACTTAGAAGGACAGTGTTATCTAGTCCTAAGTGTGGTAGATTAGAACAGAGTACCTTTTGATCCCCACTGGATCAATTGAGAAAATCTAAAGGACTGAGTAACTTGGAGTGGTGTGTACTCCTTGTGAAACACCTTCAGGTCTGAGCTAGTTGGATGATAACAGCCAGACGGGCACTAAGTGTATTGGGCTTAATACTTTAGTGGAAATCCATCTGAAAGAGGGTGGGACTGGATGTAGGAGGATTACACCACCTCTGAACCAGGATATATCGTGTGCTGATTCATTTTCAGTCAACAAAGTACACACCAAATCACCTCTCAGATAAGCTTACCACTCGTTTATACT
Organism: Cuscuta epithymum; assembly: GCA_945859915.1. NCBI lineage: Eukaryota > Viridiplantae > Streptophyta > Magnoliopsida > Solanales > Convolvulaceae > Cuscuta > Cuscuta epithymum. Next base: position 7,974,541 of record CAMAPF010000011.1, on the reverse strand, counting down.
CTCTTCCAAAGATATCTCCTTTTCTCTAGGAGTCTTCTTCATCCTTCACAAAGAACTCCTCTTTCAACCAGAAGTCTCTAAGCTATCTTAGAAGTCCAACAGAAGACCTTGTGAGGGATTCTGTTACAAGTTCAACAGAAGACCTCAGGAAGGGTTCTGTCAAGAAGACATCAGAACATCATTCTGATTGAGACCTTCTGTCCAAAGCATCTCTGCCACCTAGTGTTGGGTTTCGGGCAGAAAAACGCAGCGGAATAAACAAAAATTTTTCTACCCAAAAGTAAATGAACGGATCTGAGGTTCTTATTATAAACGAAATTACAAGAATTTAAGAGGGACTTACATAGCAATCTTAATCAAGGATGTCAGATAGTCCGAGAAAACGATCCCGAGCTCTACCGGTATCCACACGCACGTGACTGGATCGGCCGCAGGGAACGTGCTAGCGTTCTCTTCTTTCTTCCTCTCTACTCTAGGTTTAAGAAGTGAATTTTAACTCTTAAAATTCGTGGGTCTATATGGCCCTATTTATAAGAGGAGTAAAGAAGGGGTTTTATGGCTAATAAAACCCTTAAAGAGGCCCTAGCCCAATACCATTCGAAAACCTATTTCGAATTGGGCTAATCAAGCTATTTTAATGTTATTAACAAACATTAATGATCCAAATAACTTAGGTGTGTGACCCTGTAGGTTTATATATTATTGGTAGTGGGCTAGAAATTAATTCGAGCTTCACAAATCATAAGCGGTCTCTAGCAAGGCATTATGACTATCCAAAATATATAAATGTCAATTAAATCTGACATAACCTTTTAATGATTAATTTGTGCTAACAATTCTCTTTTGTCAAACGATATCTTAATTGAGACAAGGTTAGGTCGTGTCATCCTTGTTATTCTCAATTAATATTTCTTGATTACCAAGTAAGATTAATCTTGATCAAATGACACCTCATTTGAGCATGGCCATGCTAATTAATCTTACTTGTCAAGGGGCCCAATAGATATCTTTCTCTCGATGTACAAGAGTGACAAAAACTATCTTGATAATTCACATACTACTACATGGTTCATAATATGTACAATCACCACCTTTATAATTATCCAGTTAAAGATAACATTTAATGGTGTTAATACATATTAATTCTCATGCTAGTAACCATGATTATCTCAAGTATAAGAATATAGCGCCTCATCATTATTGAGGACAACACTGATGACATATAACCTAGCAGTGTCCCCAAGTTGGGTCTGTCCAATGAACTTGTTCCCTAGCTAACAAGCATCTATGTTATTAACTTGATATCTCTATACCCATGACTAGTGGAATATAGCCATCAGTTAATCCACATACTGGTCTATTAATTATTAATGTCCCAAATTAATAATATTAGACTAGGAACAATTAGAATATTATGTTTATTTTAAAGTGTAGCATTCCACAATTAAGTCACATACTTAATTAGCTACTAAACAGAATATTCAGGGGCTAAATATTAATAAAGAAAACTCACAATAATAATTAACATAAAATGAGTTTGCAACTTTATTAATTAATGAGCATTAAATATTTATTAATAAATCATAAACTATGATTGTCCTAGGGCATATTTCCAACAGTCTCCCACTTGCACTAGGACCAATCGTGAACAAAACGAATGCCTAATGCACTAGTATGACGTTCATGCCTTGCTTGTGGTAGTGGCTTGGTGAGCGGGTCAGCCACATTTGAATCTGTCGGTACTTTGCATATCTTGACGTCACCTCTATTGACTATTTCTCGAATGAGATGATAGCGTCTGAGTACATGCTTTGATTTCTGGTGCGATCTAGGTTCCTTGGCTTGTGCAATGGCTCCATTGTTATCACAATACAAGTCCATTGGTCCAACAATGCTAGGAACCACACCGAGCTCAATGATGAATTTTCTTATCCATACCGCTTCTTTTGCTGCTTCTGAAGCAGCAATGTACTCAGCTTCTGTTGTAGAATCAGCCACCGTGTCTTGTTTAGAACTCTTCCAGCTCACTGCTCTGCCATTGAGGCAAAACACAAATCCTGACTGCGATCTAAAATCATCCTTATCGGATTGGAACCCAGCATCTGTGTAACCTTTTACAATGAGCTGATCTTCACCATCATAGACCAAGAATACATCCTTAGTTCTTCTCAAGTACTTTAGAATATTCTTGACTGCTATCCAGTGACTATCACCTGGATCTGACTGGTATCTACTAGTCATGCTTAGAGCGCAAGCTATATCAGGGCGAGTACATAACATAGCATACATGATAGAACCTATAGCAGAAGCATAAGGGACTCTATTCATCCGATCTCGCTCATCTTGTGTTTGTGGACACTGAGTCTTGCTGAGATATGTGCCATGTGACATAGGCAAGAATCCTCTCTTGGAATCTTGCATATTGAACCTATGCAGGACCTTGTCAATGTAGTTACTTTGACTTAGTCCTATTAGTTTTCTAGATCTATCTCTATAGATCTTGATCCCTAACACATAGGATGCATCACCCAAGTCTTTCATTGAGAAACACTTTCCAAGCCAAGCCTTTACAGACGAAAGCATTGGAACATCATTCCCAATGAGAAGTATGTCATCTACATATAGGACTAGGAAAGTGATTGCACTCCCACTCAATTTCTTGTAAACACAAGGTTCCTCTTCGTTTTGATTGAAACCAAACTCTTTGATTGCAGCATCAAAACGAAGATTCCAACTCCGAGATGCTTGCTTTAGACCATAAATTGATCTTTTAAGCTTGCATACGTTCCCAGCATTACTTGGATGTTCAAAACCCTCAGGTTGTATCATATACACGTCCTCTTCTAGATTTCCATTTAGGAAAGCAGTTTTGACATCCATTTGCCAAATGTCATAATCAAAATGAGCAGCAGTTGCTAAGAGAATCCGAATTGATTTAAGCATGGCAACTGGCGAGAATGTTTCATCATAGTCTATACCATGAATTTGTTTGTAACCTTTCGCCACTAAACGTGCTTTATACACATCTATATTGCCATCTTTATCCAATTTCTTTTTGTAGATCCATTTGCACCCAATGGTTCTACAACCATCAGGTAGATCAACCAAGTCCCAGACTTGATTATCAGCCATGGATCTCATTTCGGATTTCATGGCTTCTAGCCAACTATCGGAGTGATGGCTCGTTATTGCTTCTTGGTTGGTCAAAGGTTCATCTTCGTCAATCAATAATACGTCACATTGCTCAGTTAAGATAAACATGTATCTAATTGGTTCGTTACGTACCCTAGATGACCTCCTTGGAGCGAGTGTTATCTCAGACGTATCCACAACAACTTGTGGCTGAGGTTGTGGGACTGCTTGCATAGTCTGACTATCTTGATCTTCTTGAACTTCTTCAAGCTGAATTTTACTCCCACTGGTTCTTTCGGAAAGAAATTCTCTTTCTAAGAAAATACCATTACGAGCAACAAACACTTTGTTCTCTGATGGGTTGTAAAAGTAATATCCTTTTGTTTCCTTAGGATAACCCACAAATAAACACTTATCTGATTTGGGTTCAAGTTTATTTGAAAGTAAACGTTTTACATAAACTTGACAACCCCAAATCTTCACAAAAGCTAGACTAGGAACCTTTCCTGTCCATATCTCATATGGTGTCCTTTCTGTAGCCTTTGTTGGAGCCCTATTGAGTATGAATGCAGCGGTTTCAAGAGCGTAACCCCAGAAAGAGATTGGTAGTTCAGCGAGACTCATCATGGAACGGACCATGTCTAACAAGGTCCGATTTCTCCGTTCGGACACACCATTCCATTGTGGTGTACCTGGCGGAGTGAGTTGTGAAACAATTCCACATCCTCTTAGATGATCACTAAATTCCTGGCTCAAATATTCACCACCTCGATCTGATCGAATGGCCTTAATTGTTTTGCCAAGTTGATTCTGAACTTCATTCTGGAATTCTTTGAACTTTTCAAAAGCTTCATGTTTATGCTTCATTACGTACACATAACCAAACCTACTGAAGTCATCAGTAAATGTTATGAAGTACTGAAAACCTCCCCTGGCCATTGTTGACATTGGGCCACATACATCCGAGTGTATGAGGTCCAATAAACCGTGAACTCTTTCACCTTTACCAGTAAATGGTGACTTGGCCATTTTACCCAATAAACAAGATTCACACTCCTCGATTGATTCAAAATCAAAAGAATCAAGAAATCCACTAGAATGGAGTCTTTTAATGCGCTTCTCATTTATATGGCCTAGTCTACAATGCCAAAGGTATGTTGGGTTTGAGTCGTTAGATTTAAACCTTTTTGTATTTATGTGATAGATGGGCATTTCAAGGTTTAGAACATAAAGTCCATTTATGAGACTAGCACTACCATAACAGATCTCATTAAAATAAATAGAACAAATGTTGTTCTTTATTATAAAATGAAATCCTTTCTTGTCCAAACAAGAAACAGAAATAATATTCCTGCTAATGGCAGGTACATGATAACAATTATCAAGTTCTAAAACTAAGCCCGTGGGCAAATTCAAAGTAAATGTCCCTATTGCTAATGCTGCAACTTTTGCACCATTGCCTACTCGTAGGTCAACTTCACCTTTAGCCAGCCTTCTACTCCTTGTTAGTCCCTGCACATTTGAACAAATGTGAGAACCACAACCGGTATCCAATACCCATGAAGTAGTGGTAGTAACATTTACTTCTATCACATAGATACCTGAATTGGAAGCATCACCATGCCCCTTCTTTTTCAGTTCCTCCAAATATGCCTTGCAATTCCGCTTCCAATGACCAGTTTTGTTGCAGTGGAAACATTTTTGCTCTTCTTTAGAAGAAGAGCCAGCAACCGATTTGCTTTTACCCGAGTTCTTAACTAGGGTTTTGGATTTCTTGTTTCCACCAACCTTGCCATTACCATGCTTCTTGAATCCCTTTCCCTTTTTGACCATCAAAATGTCACTCCGATTTTTCTTGATGTTTTGCTCAGCAGAGTTGCGCATTCCATGCAATTCGGTTAAGGTCTTCTCAAGACCATGCATATTATAGTTCATGATGAACTGGTCATATGCCGGAGTGAGTGATGCGAGAATCACATCAGTAGCCAACTCTTGACTAATTGGAGATCCAAGTCTTTCCAGGTGATCCCTAAGCCCAATCATCTTGAGCACGTGAGGTCCAACCGGGTTTCCATCAGTAAGCCTTGTGTGAAACAAAGCTTTGGTCGTCTCGAACCTTTCGATCTGTGCTTGTTTCTGAAACAAGTTCTTGAGTTCATTAGAGATGTCATGTGCACGACGATTCAGAAACTCTTTCTGAAGATTAGCTTCCACGATAGTTAACATCAGACAAGTGACATCAACTTCATCACGGACATGCCTTTCATAAGCATCTCTAATGGCTCTAGCAGCATTGGCCGCTGGTTCAGCAGGAATTGGTTGGTCAAGGACATATTCTTTACGCTCTTGTTTGAGAACGATTCTCAGATTCCTATCCCAGTCCATATAATTTGTTCCATTAAGTTTTTCCTTCTCAAGAATAGATCGCAGTGAAAAAGTTGTGTTGGCGGCCATATTTACTACAACAAATAATGCAAAGAATTTTAAATAATGCTCAAAAATAACTCCCACTGTATTAAATAGAAAGTCCCAAATATAGTGGTCCAAGATCCATATTTCACTAAAATTTAAGTAAGCTTTGGCTTATCACTTAAAAATTAGTTATTTAGGTAAACAACTCTTGTTAATCATATCCTATATGACTCTTGGTTTGTTTGGTCAACATCATTTGATTATCCAAACACTCCTTGCTTCAAGGCCCAAAACCATTTTGATGGCCTTGTAAGTCCAAACCAATATTAAGACCCGAGAATGACGATCATTCAAAACATCTTCCTAAGATAGTGTGAAATGCTCTGCTTTGGCAGACACATATCACGACTAGCATAATTTAAATGGTGGTCATATTGGGAAAGCAATTTAGACTTATAATTAGTCGGGACTAATAATTACACACATGCAACAATCAAATATTTAAATAAATAATTTAAAACTAGTGCAGTGATATAGCATGATCCCAAAATCTTCATATCTCCTTGACATCTTCAACCTGTGCAGTGTACTACTAAAAAATCTACGGGGTTGTAAAACATTACAGGGGATAGTGGGAAACGGCACGCAGGCCGTAAAACAACATAATATAAAACATATATTCAGATCATGCTATACCACCACTTCAAACTGTCCCTGTGACGGAGCAAAATAATTGCGCATGCACGGATTGAAAATTAAATTTTAAAATCCGCAACTAATATGTAATTAATTCGGATCTCATCCGGAAAAAATACATATTCAATGAATTCTAAAACAATTCGTATTACATATGCACAAATACAGATCATATCTGTAATATAGATTAATACACATATATAACTACGAATAAAAATTAATAAACTAAAATTCAAAAATAATTAATTTGTGATTAAATTCGAATTTCCCAGATAACATATCAGTAATATAGATTAATTCCAATATGTTATAATATGGATCTCATCCCAACTAATTTTGTATTCTTCGTTCTGAACTAATTTGGCAGATCACTAAATTTGTATAATTGAAGAATAAATTTGTAAAATCAATTCGGATCTCATCCGAAAAACAAGAAGCTAAAACTTCCAAGATTAGATCTAAAAATATAAACTAGATCTAAAAATATAAACTAGATCTAATTCAATCTTTTATTGATTTCAAATTGGGAAATCAATGTATAACACATTCGGAATATGATACGAATGAAGCAATCTATATTGGGAATAGTTATACACAAAATTATTCCAATTATACAACTTGATAGTATATAACTAGTTATATACGAAGCAAATAAACTTGGTATCAAAGTTATATACGAAGCAATATATAACTTCGTATCAAAGTAATATACGAAGCAATATATAACTAGTTATATTCGGAATCTGAAACATAAATTATAAGTATCAAATTGGATCGAATTCAAACTCTTGAATTTTCATGTCCATTCAGATCTCTCCTGAATAATTAGGCTGTAGGATTCCATCCAATTCCTAATCTATTCAGATCTGATCTGTAAAAATAAATATTATCACAAAACATTCCAAATATTATTGTGAATATATATTGGATCAAGTTCGAATTCTTCGAATATCACATCCTTACAAAAATTCGGAATATAATATACACATATATAATTCCGAAATTAATAAATCAATAATTTCGAAATTAATAAAAATTAATTTTGAAAATAAATCCCAAAATAATCAAATTATAGATTATACATTAAATCGTGTAACCCGAGTATAATAAAGAACCGTAGGCTCTGATACCACTGTTGGATTTCGGGCAGAAAAACGCAGCGGAATAAACAAAAATTTTTCTACCCAAAAGTAAATGAACGGATCTGAGGTTCTTATTATAAACGAAATTACAAGAATTTAAGAGGGACTTACACAGCAATCTTAATCAAGGATGTCAGATAGTCCGAGAAAACGATCCCGAGCTCTACCGGTATCCACACGCACGTGACTGGATCGGCCGCAGGGAACGTGCTAGCGTTCTCTTCTTTCTTCCTCTCTACTCTAGGTTTAAGAAGTGAATTTTAACTCTTAAAATTCGTGGGTCTATATGGCCCTATTTATAAGAGGAGTAAAGAAGGGGTTTTATGGCTAATAAAACCCTTAAAGAGGCCCTAGCCCAATACCATTCGAAAACCTATTTCGAATTGGGCTAATCAAGCTATTTTAATGTTATTAACAAACATTAATGATCCAAATCACTTAGGTGTGTGACCCTGTAGGTTTATATATTATTGGTAGTGGGCTAGAAATTAATTCGAGCTTCACAAATCATAAGCGGTCTCTAGCAAGGCATTATGACTATCCAAAATATATAAATGTCAATTAAATCTGACATAACCTTTTAATGATTAATTTGTGCTAACAATTCTCTTTTGTCAAACGATATCTTAATTGAGACAAGGTTAGGTCGTGTCATCCTTGTTATTCTCAATTAATATTTCTTGATTACCAAGTAAGATTAATCTTGATCAAATGACACCTCATTTGAGCATGGCCATGCTAATTAATCTTACTTGTCAAGGGGCCCAATAGATATCTTTCTCTCGATGTACAAGAGTGACAAAAACTATCTTGATACTTCACATACTACTACATGGTTCATAATATGTACAATCACCACCTTTATAATTATCCAGTTAAAGATAACATTTAATGGTGTTAATACATATTAATTCTCATGCTAGTAACCATGATTATCTCAAGTATAAGAATATAGCGCCTCATCATTATTGAGGACAACACTGATGACATATAACCTAGCAGTGTCCCCAAGTTGGGTCTGTCCAATGAACTTGTTCCCTAGCTAACAAGCATCTATGTTATTAACTTGATATCTCTATACCCATGACTAGTGGAATATAGCCATCAGTTAATCCACATACTGGTCTATTAATTATTAATGTCCCAAATTAATAATATTAGACTAGGAACAATTAGAATATTATGTTTATTTTAAAGTGTAGCATTCCACAATTAAGTCACATACTTAATTAGCTACTAAACAGAATATTCAGGGACTAAATATTAATAAAGAAAACTCACAATAATAATTAACATAAAATGAGTTTGCAACTTTATTAATTAATGAGCATTAAATATTTATTGATAAATCATAAACTATGATTGTCCTAGGGCATATTTCCAACACCTAGCTCCTCTGTCTCCCAAAACAAGAAAAGCTCATCTTACCTTACTCAGACTCCCCCTTGTCGACTCACCAACAGAAGGTTGTTATGTTCATAGAGGTTTAAGACTTCCGCTATGATCCTTAATCTCCAATCAGATTACTGATCATCATATCTATGAGGGAAATTCTTTAAAAGTTGAAAAAGCTTTAAAAGTCTATTCACCCCCATCTAGACTTTTACCTCTATCTGGGACCATCAGAATATATATGATATTTTATTACTGTGTAATAAGTTAAAGAAAAAAATTAGAAAATGACAAAATATTATATCTACGATTTAGAAGATAAAAATATGACTACTATCATTTTTTTTAAAATGTACCCAACAATGTACACACCCCTGCCCGTACGTTACCTTCCCCCTACCCACGGCCTCGCCCAATAGCACCTGCCACCGGCCAGCCAACATCGGAAACCTTCGGCCACCGAAACGTTCATTGAAAATTTAAAAGTAATTTAAAAAAAAAGACTAAAATTACTATAAATAGAATATTATTCTCACATAATGTGAAAGTTGAACATAAGTTATGTGACTAAAGTAACTATTATAGTAACCACATTTAAGAGACCACACTTTCATAAATTAATTTTATTTTGGTCATAATTTGTAATTATTTCAAAAAGGCCTAAGTTTGTCCTCTACAGTAGTAGAACGACCTATTTAAACATTTTCACTAAAAAATATATTTAAGTATAATTTAAGAATGACTGAGTAATAGGACGACTTTAGATTTATACAGACTTTACCTATATTGAGTATTACTTTTCATATATTCAACTTTTCATTTGAAAATATATTACTTTTCATTTGAGACTGTATTTCAAAAAGGCCTAAGTCATTATCAATACTTTACCTATATTGAGTATTACTTTTCATATACAGACTCAACTAACAGTCTCTCATAAATTCATATTCGAGTATTGTTTAATAATGTCATAACACACTTTCAAATATTTGCACACCCCCCTGATTTGCCAATTTACCCGGGCAATTCGTGTAAAAAATGCAATTCGTATAAATGCTTTGTCACCATATTACTTGAGATATTTATACTTACATTTATTTCAGTCTCAGACTAAACCAAACTTAAACAAACCAAACCAGAACATTTTCACTAAAAAATATATTTCAGTACAATTTAATTAAGAATGACATAACACACTTTCACATAATTGCACCCCCCTGATTTGTCTGTCTACAAAGGCAATTCGTCTAACCACACAATTCGTATAAATGTAAAGTCATCCTATTACTCAATCATTATCAATACTTTACCTTCAATTAATATATATTGAGTATTGTTTTTCATATACAAACTCAAATAACATTTTCTCATAAATTCATATTTGAGTGTTGTTTAATAATGCCATAACACACTTTCACATATTGGCACACCCCATGATTTGCCAATTTATCCGGGCAATTCGTGTAAAAAATGCAATTCGTATAAATGCATTGTCACCATATTACTTGAGATGTTTATTATTACATTTATTTCAATCTCAGACCAAACCAAACTTAAACAAACCAAAGCAGAACATTTTCACTAAAAAATATATTTAAGTATAAGTTAAGAATGACATAACACACTTTCACATGATTGCACCCCCTAATTTGCCTATTTACAAAGGCAATTCGTCTAACCACGCAATTCATATAAATGTAAAGTCGTCCCATTACTCAGTCATTATCAATACTTTACCTTCAATTAATATATATTGAGTATTACTTTTCATATACAGACTCAACTAACATTTTCTCATAAATTCATATTTGAGTAATGTTTAATAATGTCATATCACACTTTCACATATATGCACACCCCCTGATTTGCCAATTTACCCGAGCAATTCGTGTAAAAAATGCAATTTGTATAAATGCATTGTCACCATATTACTTGAGATGTTTATACTTACATTTATTTCAGTCTTAGACCAAACCAAACTTAAACAAACCAAACCAGAACATTTTCACTAAAAAAAATATTTAAGTATAATTTAAGAATGACATAACTCACTTTCACATAATTGCACCCCCTGATTTGCCTGTGTACAAAGGCAATTCGTCATTTCGTCTAACCACGCAATTCGTATAAATGTAAAGTCGTCTTATTACTCAGTCATTATCAATACTTTACCTTCAATTAATACTCCGTATATATTGAGTACTCCTTCCGCCCCGTTAGAAGGTTTCCACTTTCCTTTTTTGGACGTCCCATTAGAAGGTTCTCATTTCCATTTTAGGAAACAATTAACAATCTTAAGTGATAAATTGGTCATTAAATATTAAAAATAATACATTTATAACATCACAGTTATCAATACTAACACATTGTAATATATACCTATTAAAATTATTTCTCAAAATATACCCGAAATACTTTATTTAATTATCACCTAAATAACCGTGCCGTTTTGCTATGAGATTCTTCTAGCGGGACAGAGGTAGTATTACTTTTCATATACAGACTCAACAAACATTTTCTTATAAATTCATATTTGAGTATTGTTTAATAATGTCATAACACATGCACTTTCACATATTTGCACACCCCCTGATTTGTCAATTTATCTGGGCAATTCGTGTAAAAAAAGCAATTCGTATAAATGCATTGTCACCATATTACTTGAGATGTTTATACTTACATTTATTTCAGTCTCAGACCAAACCAAACTTAAATAAACCAAACCAGACCATACTTGGATATTAGAAACGGTAGAAGCCCCTATTTGAACATTTTCCCACAAATTTAGATTCAAGTATAATTCGAGAATTACATAACACACTTTCACATAATTTACTGACTTATTTTACCTATTTAGAGAGATAATTCGTCTAAAAAATGCAATTCATGTAAATTTATAGTCACCTTATTACTTAGTCATTATAAACAATTTACCTTTAATTAATTTATATAAACCTTTAAAAATGAAAAAAAAATGACAAAATCATTTTCACATCGCAAGGTGAAATACTAGCAAAACATTTTACTAAAAGAAATGGTTTTGACACAATTTAGTGCGAGCTAAAATGTTTTGATTCCTAAGCATTCCTATTAACAACTTCAAATGTTAACCGTGTGATGCACAATCAGTCAATGAGATACAAATGTACTATGACTGTAGATACATTTCTGCGTGCGAGGCTGCTTGACACATATTTGGATTTGAAATTTAATATAAGACCCCGACAGTTGAACCTTTGAGCTTCCATTTGCCGGAAAAACAAAGTGTTGTCTTTCGTGATGATCAGCCTTTGGATTCAGTGAATCAGTGGTTCAAGCATGTTCAGTTAAGGTCAGTATGTTCACAGCATGGATGGAGACCAATAACAAGTACTGAAGTATCCGGAAGTAATGCTTTAGTATTGTGAGCACATCGATTTCAATACATATTTACGATGTTATGGTTTCAACGTATTTGTTGGATGTTTTTGATCTTTTAAGTAATGCTTAGTAATCTTATTTTGACCATAATATTATAAGTGTGTTTCGTTTAATGTTTTGATGTATATCTGTATTACATGAAGATAGATGATGTCATCAATTGATAGCGTGATTTGAACTAAGCACACATAAATTCGAAAGAAAAATTTTCAAACCGCGCATCGCACGAGTGAGTTTGTTAGTAAAAAAAATTGCACGACATCACTACGAGTTCAACAGTACTATTCAAGGGTGGATCTAGCTAGTCAGATGTGATTATACGTTTGCGCATAACTACGAGTTCAAGGGTCAAACATTAACCATGTACCATATAAAAAGATACATCGACCATTTTGAAACCGTAATTAATTGAATGAATCATATATACTTTGCTACAAAATGAACCTCAAATCGATCGTAATCCAATTATTTCACTCGTCAGTGGTCGAGTTAGGGATATGGGTTTATGAACTAGTTATCCATATCATAGGAAATGTCATGATAGAGGAGAGTTGGACCTACTAGTTTTAGTGTTTTACGGGTTATGGCGATATGATGCTATTAATTCTTACAAAACAAATTGAAAGCATACATAGTTCTTTACTAGTGTGAGATACTTATAGTACTCTCTCCTTCCTGAAAAGGCCTGAAATTGACATTTTTTTGTCAATGACAATCAACTTTGACAAATGATATTTCTTAATACGAAATTATTTAGAATATGAAAATTATATCAAAATATTCCTTATTCAAAATATTTTCATTAGAGTATAAAATTTATAAATTATATATAAATATAATAATTAAAATCATCTTTCAAAATTTGTCATCATTGACAATAAAAAGTCAATATGACTAACATTTACGGAAAGCTAGTATATCTAAAATCTTATAAACCCCAATGAAGGTTAGGACTTTTTGGGTATAAAAAAAATGTTGGTGGAATCTCAAAGCAATAAATAGTGATACACTACCTCATACATGTTGTACTCTTACTGTTATATCGTGTTTTCTGGTGACTCCGTTAAAAATTTTAAACTTACCCCGTTTTGTGGTTCCTTCACTCTCAATTAAGCAAACCTTGGCTTCATTTACTATGGTAATTATAATTCCCACAATGAAAGTTTCATTTTTTACAGATCAAATCATCATTATGGATTAGGATCCAGGAGCACTATCTTTTTTGAATTTATTGATTTGATTAAGTTATTTGACATGATCAATTTAGGTTACGTTTTCAAAAGTAGGATGCTCCGGGTATATTGTACTCCTTCCGTCCCATAAAATTCTTCCTACTTCCTTTTGGGCTGTCCCAAAAAATTCTTTTCACTTACCATTTTTGGACAATTTGTGTGGTTCACATTCATTTCACATTTTTTACACAACCACAACCATATATTTGCACTTTATTCCACTTTCTTAATCTCAGTGTCAAGTCAAACTGAGAAGAATTTTCTGAGACAGAGGAGTAATGTTATATACTTAGTGATATGTTTTGGTCTATTTTGCACGGATACGTCGATACACCGATACGCGAATACGGTTACATTGATAGGACAACTTCAAAAATTATAAAATACAGATATGGGGTATATTTATAAATAATAATAATAATAATAATATAGGGTATAATTTGCAAATATATATAATTCAGAGGTTCATAAATAAAATAATAATAATAATATCAAAAGTTAACACTAACGAAGCATAATGGAATTTCTAAGATTAGACTTAAAAACTAAAGTACTGATATCTCAATTTAAGTTTTAAAAATATTTTTAATTTTCTATTTGCGTTTACATCTAAGTTTTTTAACAAGACCGATTTCAATTAAAGCTCATTAAGCAAAAATTTATTCCAATATTTTGGAAATAGGTATAAATGGGAATGTTATGTTGTGCTATTATTTTTGCTCTTGCTATGAAATTATTGTGACTTGCTCATTTTAAACTAAGCAGCCAGTTTTAGCTTTGCATGCAGCACCCCAAACATAAACATTTGTTATCAAAATTGGAATTCACAAGACCTCTGTTTTTAACCATTCTTGTCACGGAATATAATATGCTTAAAATTTGTGTGTAATTTCAAATGAATCATTTATTTTAAGCAATAATGTAACATTTCATTTAGTTAACAATACAAATAAAGTAGCATTGGACATTTTCCTCTCGCGCATCGCGCGTAAGAAAACTAGTACCAATAATAAGTAGCAACGTAAGCAATAAATCAAAACGTAAGTAAAAATGTCACTATATAAAATGGAGACGTTTTGATTTTTTTCTCCTATTAGACTTTCGTACGTTTTCTATGTATAGATATGCTCCAGAAATTTCTAACAAAAAAAATCAAAGGACCTAAAATGAAAAAAACATGTTTACAATCATAAGTAAAAATGATTTTTTTCTACATTCAACGTTCTAGGGAAAATTTATAAGTGTGCATATTTTTAATTTTTCATTTAAATGTTTTTATATAAAAGTAATACGTAATATATGATCAGAATAGAAACCCTAGCGTGCGGCGACCGACCGGTGCCTTACGCGTTTCGATTGTACAACGACGTCGCGGCAGGTATTTGGACAGGCTTTTGGCTTCCTAGAGCATGCCTAAAACCGACTCTGTACATAGGTAAGGTCAGTGGCGGACATAGGCATGGGGCAAATGGGGGGCGCCGCCCCTCCAATTTTTTCCCCATGGTATATTTATCCCGGAATTTTAATATATATGTATTTGTATGTATTTTATTACACTGCCACCCGCCAATAAAAATTCCTGCGTTTGCCGATGGATAAGGTTTTGTTTCATAGCTGCTCTGTTTCTTTGGTTTTCGATCGGTCTGTTTCGGCTGAGCGTTTGACTTTGGCCATGGTTATTTGCGTTTCATTTGTAAATGTCATTTGTGAATTGGGTTGTGCTTTTTTATCATCATCAAAACATGCCTCTATTCATATCAAAAGATTCAGGATCATTACATCAAGCAAAAGGAAAATAAAACTGACACCAACTGAAACTCCAACAACTAAGACTGTAACCCTATGGTGAGACTTTGAGACGGTCACCCCTGAAAGAGCAACACGAATCGCTAACCATGTAGTGAGCTTGACACAACCAAACATGTTCCCATAGATTCAACCATACCCAATGACATAAAGAGAGGCAGAAAACTCAAACAAACTGTCAAAACCAAAAACAAAAATGGACACAAGAAAACAAATGACAAACATATAAAAATTACTAGGAAAACGTTCACGAACTCTAACACCTCGTACATCTCATTGTGGTGGTTCAGGAGGAGGTCGAAGCACCAGTACCATGCTAAATGATCCTCCATGACCTTTGGCTGCCAAAGACCATGCATCAATCCTCCATCCCTGCAAAACCAAACTCATCCCTGCTCCGTACGACCAGAGTAAACGGATAGGTGGCGCCGATCTCCTCCAACGACGGCAGCAACGCCACATCCTCGAACCATGACGACAACGCCGATCTCCTCGAGTCATGACAGCAAATCCGCCCTCCTCCACCGATCTCCGCCCTCCGCGCCTGACTTGGACTCCAACCAAGCACCAGCGACACAAGGGAAGCAAAGCCGATCTTCTACAAAGTCAAAATCAGAAAAAAGCTCCAGCGGCCGACAAAGTCGTAGCCCTAGAGAGAAAACCCAACTCCAAGGGAGCTTAGCCAAAACACGGACCATGGTCAGATAGTTGAACAAAGACGACCGATCTTCGATCAATATGATCGAAATCGGAAAATTAATCTAGAGGCGGCTTGTCCTAGGAGCTCTCGATGAGAAGTAAACGCGTCATCCTTCTTCCAGTTTTTTGTTAATAATTTAAAAACAAATGAAGTATTTGATAGAATACCTCAGTGACTATACAAAATTAGTGTAGTTGAAAACGACAAGTTCACAATTGGGTTGTGCTTCTAATGTTTGTTAGTTGTGTGGTTATTAATCTATTATCTTTTAATGTAGAAAATAGCTTTTGACTACGGAAGTGTGTCTATTGAGGAAGAGGAAAACAGTCTTACGTGGACTAGTTTTTGAATATGGAGCTCTGGATGTTGGTAGTGGGGATGGAGACAACCCACACTTTTCAGTTGTGGCTAGGTTGCAACAAACGAATCTGTCCGGCCTATCTCCTTCCGAGAGACTATGGCAATGATATGGCACCCGAGTAAAGGGGTGAGTACTGAACAAATAGGAGATATGCGGTTCACGGTCCAATTCTATAGTGAGAATAATTTCTCTCGATTATTATAGGATGGACCGTGGCCGTTTCATCAGAATTTAGTTGTTATCAGAAGGGTGAAAGCGAAAGATAGACCACTTGAGATAGAGTTGGATCATGCGGAGTTTTGGGTTTAGATCCATAACTTACCCCTAAGCTTTATGATAGATGGCCACATGTAGGGGTGGGCAAAAATACCGAAAAATCGGTATACCGCACTTACCGTACCGAAAAATACCGGAAAATACCGAAATATTGGTATACCGTCATTTTCGGTATGGTATCATACCGTACCGATCTATTTCGGTACGGTAACGGTAAATGTTTTCAAATACCGCGGTATACCAGTATAATACCGTACCGACTCCCTACTCAACAATTACTTTTAATTCTAATATATTGTAAAAATTCATTACAATTTTGAAGCCCAGAATTAATACTTAAGTTGGTTAGAAATACAAAAATAAAAAAATTAAAGGCCCAATTTCTCAAACTCACTATAACCTTATAGGTTTCTACTACGCTAACCTTAATGACTAATGAGTAATGTATGTACAAATGTCAAGAAACAAGTTCATCTTGTTCCAAGAGTTTGCAAGTTGTGATGGCTAGACCTCTAAGTAGCTGACGAGTGAAGAGAGATACACTTATGTGACAAGTGTATCTACATAGGGATTCCGCGAGTCGAGACACACAACTTTGTCCGAAAGTTTTATTCAATTTTTATAAAATTATAAAAATAACTAAATACACAATATCATATTAGGAATAAATGATTTTATATCCATGTTGTTTGAATAGTTTTATTTATTTTTGTTAGAGCTCACTATTGATTTAATTATATCTCTATTGTTCAAGTTATTTTAGGAGAATGTGTTACTTTTTAATATGTGGCATGTTGAACTGCTTAAATATACTAATAATAATTATTGTTCAATATTGAATTGACATCAATAGATTATTAATTGTATTTCGTAACAGTTTAATATTAGATTTAATATGTCGCTAGTAATAACGATTTAATATATTTTGTTAGTCCATGATAATTTTTTGCATTGGAGACATGCACGGCAATTTACCGATACCGTACCGTTACCGAACCGAAACTTCGGTATACCGAAATACGGTATACCGAAACTTTGGTAAGGTAAATGTAACACCGGACCCGAATTTTACCCAGATAAAATTTTTTCGTAAACTACTTGGTTAAAGAAGGTAAATCAAGACTAAGAGTAGTCTTGATAAATGAGAAAGTTAAAATTTTGTCCTAAATTAATAAAGGGTTTTTAATTTAGACATGGGACCACACGTGGTATTTCAAGTTTATAAAATATTACTATTTTCCAAAACGATACTATTATTATGATAGTGGGAATGGGTCGTGGACCCCATTGTTATAAAGAGCGACAACTGGACGGCCGAACGGGCCAGGGCCACTATTCGATAGTGGGGAGTCCTTAATTATCGGACTATCAATAATTTGTAGGACTACGAATTTATAACAAAAGAAATATAAATATTCTAAGAAACCAAAATAATGGGATGAATAATATTGATTAACTTGGTATATTAAAGGAGGGTACTTTTGGAGGACCCTGCCTTAAAGATATTTTATTTTGGGAACAAACAGATAAGATTTTATCTGTTTTTACATTTGGGATCATTTAAAAAGATGTGTAACATTTTATTAAAATGTCACAAAATACCAATACACATATTGAGTCATGAGAAATTGCTAATGAATTTACGAGATGACGTGTTCTCATTTTTACTGATACTTGAACAGTAAATTGCACGTTGGGCCTACACTAGGAGCGGGGACCATCCGATATTTACGGACCACATATTATATTCATCTTGGTCTAGATAATATTTATATGATGGTGTAAATTAATGTTGAGCCATAAAGTTGGCTTTTCGATCAAGCGAGGTCCCATTGCCGGTATAGGTAATTAAACAGATAACAACCCGAAATTTATTTCGGCGACCACGAAATTAAAGTGTGGTAATATATATTCATTCTAGAGGCCAATATTAATTGGAAGAATGATATATATTTTATTTGACCCGATAAAATGAAATTTAATTAAAACAGTCCGAAAAGTACAACTTTTGGTACCGATTGTACACTTTTGGACATAAAGGGATGACCTCCCACATGAGTGGGGGCCACCCCACGACTTATGGTCTCAAATGAGTGAGGAGAGCCATGTTGAAGTGCTGGAGAGTGATGGGGGGATGCATGAGAATTAATTAGAAAGGAAAGGGGACCCTCTCCACCTCATTTGGTGTTAAAGGCCAAAAACTATCTCCTCACACCCCACACCCCCATTATTTCGGCCAAACCTACCCAAGAGAGAGGGAAGAGCTCTGCAAATGCTTACCTCCATGGCTACAACCGAGCTCAAGGTTGAAGAAGGTACAAGGAAGAAGAAAGAGTGAGAAAAGAAGAGAAAAACCTTGATTAATTAAGGTAATGATCTCATTAACATTTTTCATCATCCATTTAATCTCATATGATTTTATAAATCATATGATGAACCCTTAAACTTGTTCTACACTTATAGAGGTGTAGAATGAGGGTTTGGAGGGTTAAGTTAACCATGAACGGAGTTATGACCGGAGTAAGACCGGTTCACCGGAAAACACCTTCTTGGAAGGTTTTGATGTTTATACCACTTTTGGTTGTGAAACCTTGTTAGGAGTTTTACCAAGGTATTCTAGACTTCTCAAGGAACCTAGGAGTGGCCGGAAAGTCGCCGGAGTTTTCGCCGGAAAATTCAAAGGTCGCCGGAGTTCAAACAAAGGGGATAAAAACTCGCTAGCGTCATTTCAAGGTGAGTGGACGACTACGTGTCTTGTAACTCTTGGTTCAAACGTGAGATTACCTAAATAAAATCATAACCATGATTTGAGGAATGATTAAATGTATTAAAATGCATGATTAGTCATGGTGAACATGATTAATGAAAAATAGATTAATTTATTAATTAATCATGAGTATACTTTTCTTAAATGAATAAGAAGGTATACTTGGACTATGTATGAGACTAACTAGAGTAATCTAGTGAATGAATACATGAAAATATATGTGAACTTGTGATTATCCATATTAAATATGGATTATGGAAGTATTATATGATTAATGAAAATTAGATTGATTAATTAATTAATCATGAGTATATATTTCTTAAATGTATAAGAAGATATACTTGGACTATGCATGTGACTAACTAGAGTAATCTAGTAAATGTAATATATAAAAAGATATGTGACATTGTGATTAGCCATATTAATTATGGTTTATGGAAATATGACATAATTAATGATTAATTAATTAATGGTATGAATAAAAGGTTTTAAGAGAGGATCATGAGTCATGCTAAGGGATTAGGCATGAGATCACTCAAAAGAGGCAGAATGATATTACATTGAATGATCAAATGCATCTAAGAATGTATTGTGACAAGATTACTTATTAATAGTATTAATAAGTATACTTAATATGCTTTAATTTGGACAGAAAATGATTATAAATTATGTGTGATGATTTGGACGTCTAAAATGATATTTTTGGACTAAGAATGACTTGTTGCATAAGCGTATAAAATTTCGTGGAAATCGGACCCCGTTTGGATGGTCAAACGGGCGTTGACCAAAATGTTGACCGGTTGCCCAAGGGATAACCGGCGCCGGTTATAGGCAAAACCGGCGCCGGTTATGGTTCGGTTTACTACAAAAAAAAATCAGTAAACCGGCGCCGGTTATGGGTAAAACCGGTTCCGGTTATGTCTCGGCTTTCAGGACTGATTTTTGCTAAAAACCCAATCGGACCCGGTTCGACGTGGGATAAATTCTAGCCATCCTATATATGAATATTTTGCATAGAATTGCATGAAATATGATGTTTAAAATGATAAGCTTTGGAATACGGTTTAAACGCTAAGACTTGGACTAGTCGTTAGTAAAGAAATTTTAGACCACGACTGGGCGAGGTACGTGGTAGATTATACATGGCGGGTGAATACCCGGGACCAAGTAAAGTTAAGTAATACTCTGTAGGACCAGGAGGAGTCCTCTACACTCAAACGTTAACAAGGGCCCGTGTAGTCCTTGAGGTGTGTTAACCTCCAGTAAATTACACATAGGTAACAAGGGCAAGTGCAGTCCTTGAGGTGAGTTAACCTCCATCAAAGTGCATATAGGTAACAAGGGCAAATGCAGTCCTTGAGGTGTGTTCAACCTCCATCAAATTGCATATAGGTAACAAGGGCAAATGCAGTCCTTGAGGTGTGTTTAACCTCCATCAAATTGCATATAGGTAACAAGGGCAAATGCAGTCCTTGAGGTGTGTTAACCTCCATCAAAGTGCATATAGGTAACAAGGGCAAGTGTAGTCCTTGAGGTGTGTTTAACCTCCATCAAATTACACATAGGTAACAAGGGCCCGTGTAGTCCTTGAGGTGTGTTAACCTCCAGTAAATTACACATAGGATGAGGGTGTATGCGTACTCCTCAAGGCGGGGTTATCCCAGAAATGAAAACTATGATAGCAAGGACGGGTAGTCCTCGCGGTAGGTGAACATCAAGGTAATGATGTTAAATGATTAAACGTGCTTGATCGGGAACGAGTTTCCGATATGATATTTTCCTTGGTCTAGGAATTGATTTAAACCACGTCCGTGATATGGGAGTCTGAATGGACCCACAGTAATTATATTTTGATATCGGGTGAGTTAGCCTGCGGGTGACTCCACTCGAGGGTGAGATACGGGAAGGGTGAATTTAATGAGGCTGTCACGCCTAAATGATTTGAAGGACAAATGGGTCCACGGGCCAGATATTTTACTCATATGTATATATGTATACATTTTGTTTTGAAAAGGGGTAGCTGAGTTATGCCCATAATTATACTATCACCCTATTTTGAGGGTCTCACGTGAGAAACGTTAGTTACATTACATACAGTTTGCCCTCACCAGTACTTTTCTGTAGTACTGATCCCTCGGGGGAACCACCCTTTCAGGTTGAAGCTAGAGCTTACTTCCTGCACCCGTTGCTCGGGAGATCGATGGAGAGAAGACGTGGTTCGTGCTTCCTCTCGTTCCATTTTTAAATAATTAAATAATGCTCATGGAACTATTTTCACTTATAAATTAAATGGAGCCTGCGAGCTCTTGTTTTACCCTTGTGTGGGTTCTTACTAAACACTTATATTCCGCTATGTGTTTGATTGTATGTTGATGTTGTTATGTATGTTTACTAATCGGTTTTGGCATATGTATCTTTCGGACGTCTTGTATAATTCGGTAAGGATGAACTGCGGTTATTCTTATTGGGTTGTACGACGGTTGTCCACGTGGCACAGACGCGGTCTGGGGCGTGACAGTAAAGGTATGCAAATTTTGCATACCGAAAGTTTTGGTACGGCAAAGGTATGAGAAAAAATATAAGGTATACCGTACCGAACCACCCCTAGCCACATGTATTGGTCATTATCTAGGGAAATTGATCCAGATTGATGGCAGAACTCTAAAAGGAGATAGCAAAAAGTATGTTTGCATCCGTGTTTCGATAAATATCAAGAGTGCATCGAAACGAAGGACACATGTCAAAGAAGATGGGGATAACTGGTTTTGGGCGTATTTTCTAGTATGATAGGCTACTCAACCTTTGTTTTATTTGGTGACCGGTAAAACCAGGAGACTTGATTTATTTTATTGCTTTCATTTTAAGAACTCTTGTTTAATCACCCCCCATTTTAGTAGCAAGTTTAGCAGTGCTGTTAGATTGACCTACATCATTGCGGGGTCAGCGAATATGATGAGTCCTCCGAAGCTAATCAATTCTATGTCTCACCCTATTGTAGTCTTAAGCTATTGTATTGCTTTACCTCTTGTTGCTTTTATTATTAATAAATAATTTTTCTCTTTAGCTTTCAAAAAGATATGATCACAATACCAATAATGGACAAATTGTGGGGTGTTTGGAAAATGACGTTTCAACCAAAAATGACGGTTTAACTCCTTTTAGTGTTTTCAATAAGTGAAAACGTTGTTTGGTAAATAACTTTTTGGCCCTAGCGTTTTTGGACAGAGCCGCTAAAATGAAAACGCTCAAATATAAGCGTTTTGAAATATGACTGATAGCTTCCCGACATAGGCCGAAGTGATAGAGAGAAGGGAGAGCTAAAATGTAAAGAGAGAAAGAATTTGCAATAAATGAGTTGTGAACTCCTTACAACTACCCCCAAGGGGGCCGAGGTATTTATAGGGGAAAGTTGGGCTAGGCTCCCAGGTCTTGGGCTTGAGAGGCCTGATGTTGGTCCCAGATTTCTGTAGACTAACACACAGCTAGATGGTATGCATCGAATAAACAGAGAAGATGAAGATCAGATAATGATATAGCAATATCGAGAACAGAGAACTTCTATCTTTCTATTTCTCGAGAAGTTTTTACAACGTAAGGCTACAGAATAGAATGATCGACTCTAGGCTCTGTACAGAACACACATATTTATAGGCGCTGTACAGTTTACCTAAAAGGGATACCTAGGAGTTTGGGCCTAAGACCTTTTTGGATCTTATTCCCTTACAACCTATTTATTACATAATTATTAATACCATAAATGGTATACCATACTTAATAAATAACAAGACATAAATGACAAACTTGAATCACAATTAAAATAGTCCTAACACCTGATTACAATAATGGGCCACTAATGGGTCGTTTACATGCGTTATAACCCAACATGAGTGTTAGAACTTTTATTGTGGGTCAAGTTTGTCTGTAATGTCTTGTTTAAATAAAGTAGACTAGTTATACCATTTATGGTATTAGATTAGTATTTATTATGTAGCAAATAAGGTAAAGGGAATAAGGCCCAAAAAGGCCTTGGCCCAACTTCCAAGGTTTACCTAAATCGGTAACCTGTACAGCGCCTATAAATACGCGCCTTGTGTACAGGTACCAAATATCGATCAATACACATTAGCCTTACGCTGCCAAATTTACTTCTCGATACTACAGAAAGAAGGTTTCACTGTTCTCGATAAAGCTTATATCATTATATGAAATCTTTCTCTTCTGTCTATCGATGATGCTCATCTAGCTGATCGTTAGTCTGCTGAACTGGGACCAACAACTGGTATCAGAGCCTGCTCGAGTGTGATCGTCGAAGAAAAGTTTTCGAAGTTTCTCTGTTTTCATACTTTTCGATATATTTCTTTGTAATCACTGTAATCTTGTTTCTGATCGATAAACTGTAAAAGTTATATCATTGGATTCGCCATTCAGAAACGAACCAAGGGTATATCTTACTTTTCGATTTCAGTAGATTCGGTATTTTTGATTTCTCGATAGTATGAGTTCGAAAAGCAGGGTTCTCGACATTTAAGCAGGTTTTCAGGACGATAACTATACAGGAAGACTCTCGAGATCGAAAACTTCACAGAAAAGTTGTTTAAACTGTTTTAATCTGAAATTTTGATTTGCAGGATTTCGATACTACGTTCTCGATACAAGTTCTCGAACTGAGTTCTCGAGATTGCTTTCTCGACACTCAGTTTTCGATACTAAATATCTAAAACTCTGTTTTTTCGAATTGCAGGTTCTCGATACAGCTTCTCGACACTCAGTTCTCGAAACTAAGTTCTCGAACTTAGCTTCTCGATACTGAAGTTCTCGATACAGCTTCTCGAATCCTGTTTCTCGATAAACAGTTTCTCGATATTCACTATCGAAAACTGGTTCTCGATAGAACTTCTCGAACCCTAGTTTTCGAATTTTTTTTCTTGAATTAGGTTTTCGACATTCTGCATCTTAATTTTTTTCTGATCAAAACACTCGACCGATCTGTTAAGGCTCAATCAGCAAAGATGGAAGCATTAGCACTTGGAAATGACAACAGACCACCCATCCTCAGAAAAGGAGAATATCAGATGTGGAAGACAAGATTCTTGAACTTTCTGGAAGGGAAAGACAATTCATCTGCCATGCTTGAATCACTTACACAAGGTCCTGCTGAGATCTATACTGAAGTAGATACCGCAGATGTAAACAACCCTCCTGTTAACTGTGTAAAAAGACTGAAGACAAAAGGTGAATACACTGAAGCTGACAAGTTGAGAATCAAAGCTGATCTCATGGCAAAAACATATCTGCTGCAAGCTATCCCCAATGATATCTACATTCTGATAGACAGCATGGAGACAGCAAAGGAAATGTGGGATGAGGTGAAGAAGTTAATGATTGGAACTGATCTTGGTTTGAAGACAAAGAAAGCGAACATCTTGACCGCCTATGACGCTTTTAAAGCCCTACCTGGTGAGGCGCTCCATGAGACGTATAACAGATTCGTACAACTGATCAATGAGATGAGGAAGATCAAAGTTGTCAAATCTAATATGGAAATGAACATACGTTTCTTGTCGAGCCTGCCGCCAGAATGGAGAAGAACTGTCAAGAATCTACGACAGCACCTAGACTTGGATGAACTTGACCTCTGCACTGTCCATGAACATCTGCAGCAGTTTGTTAATGACACTGCTGAGATGGAAGGAAGCTTCTCCGCTAATCCTCTAGCACTAATGATTGAAGCTAAATCAAAGAGTTCATCTAAGGGTCCGAAGAAGAAGAAGGCAGTCAAGATAGAGTCAGAAGAAGAAGAGAGTGAAGAAGAAATGGATGTTGAATCCGAGCTGGCCGATCTACAGAAGAAGATGGCACTACTTACCAATCAGTTCAACAAAAGGTTTGCCAAGAAAGGAAATTCATCAAACAAGCTCCGAACCTCCTCAGCCAACTACAAAACAAAAACCAATGATCAAAACTCTTCTAGTAGAGTAGTTGCAGCCGAAGACCCCCTCAAATGCTTTAACTGTGGAAAAGCTGGACATGTTATCAAGGACTGTCGCTTACCAAAGAAGAGGGACTTCAACTATTACAAGCAAAAGATGCTGTGGAACAAGCAG
This sequence comes from Cuscuta epithymum, assembly GCA_945859915.1. Classification (NCBI taxonomy): domain Eukaryota; kingdom Viridiplantae; phylum Streptophyta; class Magnoliopsida; order Solanales; family Convolvulaceae; genus Cuscuta; species Cuscuta epithymum. The sequence continues at coordinate 7,949,101 of CAMAPF010000011.1, read as the reverse complement.
AAGATGTTCATGGCCAAGCAAGATGATGATAGTGCTGCAACTCCTACTGAGAATGATCCATGGCAGGAGGAGAGTTCCGATGATGAAGAAGAAGAGAATCTGGCCCTGATGGCGTTTGTGGAAGAAGAAGAAAAAGAAAAGGGTGACGCTGCGATCCCCGGAAAAGGTCAAAGCTCAAGTTCAAACACCACTGTAAGTACTTCTGAATCTTCCTGCTCATGCACATGCAAAGTTCATTCCTCGTGTGAAAAGGATAACACCATAAAGGAGCTAAAAGGCAGGTTAGATCATTACTACAAAGTGGTACTTGATACTCTAGACAAGAGTCACTCCCTGAAGTTACAACTAGAAAATGAGAAAGAAAGAGTTCAGAAACAAAATTTAGAAGCAGAAAAGCTTACACAGAAAATTACTGAACTAACTAAGAAGGTCAGTGACCCAGAACTCGAACGAAATGTTGCAAAAGCAGAAAATGATTTTCTACGCAAACAAAGATGTGCTCTTTACACAAAAATCAAAGAATTAGAAGACCTGCTGGTCAAAAGAGGACAAACTGAACAAACAATCTTCTTAAACCAAAACAGGGACACTCGGTTTTATAACTCAAAGGAAGGTCTTGGATTTACTAACCCCAACAATCTGAAAAAGGTTGATTGTCTCCAACTTTACAACATAAAGTACATGGGATTAGGATTGACCAAGTTGATGGCTTTTACCTACGGAAAGGAAACCGCAGAAGAAGAAGAGGTAAAGCGGTCAAATCCTTCAAAAGCCGAAATTCCTTTCAGTTATGATTCCCTGAACGAAAGCTATGAAAACGCTGAACCTGTTTTGTCAACTGACGAGAGTGTGAATCTCTATCCTTCTGAGAAGGAAGTTGTGTCAGACTCTGAACCCCCTTCAACCTCAGGTTCAAGTGGAGAAGAACCCTACATCCCTCCACTAATCAGGAAATTTGAAAACTTACACATCTCTTTAGAAAATCAAAGAAAAAGTTTTGAAGAAGAGAGAAAAGAATTCGAAAGTGAGAGGGAGAGGTTGTTGAGAGAACTGACCATTTTAAAAGAAAGTTCCCAATCTGGCACAACTTCTCAATCATCTAGCGATACTGATACATCTCAACCAATTCTGAACAAAACTAACCTTTTCAAAAGGACACCCACTCACTCCAACTCTCCTTTGAAAACAGGAAATGAAGTAAGTCGGAGAGTGGAGAGGAGAAGAGAGTGGAAGTTAAAGAGAGCTGAGATAGCTGAAGGAAAGAAGAAGATGTTTTCTGAGAATAAAAAGTCGTGTTCAAATGCTGTTTTCTATTCAAATAAGCGTAGATCTAGTTCTATGTCACAGTCATGTAGTTCCAGTTCAGTCTTGTGTCCCAAGCTGAATCATTCTAAGTTTAAATCTGATACTTTCATTATCAATGAAAAGTTGTTCACTTCTGGGTTTGTGAATCCTTGCAATGATACTTTTGGTTCTGATCATGATGTAAATGCTGTACGTGAGAAAGAAAAAGGAGAGCGCAAACAAAGAAAACAGTCTGAGAATAGAACTATAGAGGGTACCTATAATCTTCCAAATTTAAGATATCCTCTTAGAGTTCATTCGAAGAAACATTTACAACGTCTCTCTAAAGAAGAAATTTTCAAACCTTATCTCACGAACCAGCCATTCACACATGGTAACAATGACTCTGTCTCCTCCGCTCCTAAAATCAAACAAAAATGGATACCAAAAACTGAACTTGAAAAACAAAGAACATTATCTGAAAAGGCTGTTGACCGTGGATCACAGCTGAAAGAAAAATTCAAAAAGATATTCTCAATTGATAAGGAAGGACCCATCCTGCGGTGGGTACCTAAAAGTCCTTAATCTGTTTTGCAGGACGGTCATGTGTGGCACTTAGATTCAGGCTGCTCAACCCACATGACCGGAATAAAAGAACTGTTGAGCAACTACACCAAATGCTACGGAGGAAATGTGAGATTTGGAAACAACGCGGCTTCTCCAATCCTAGGATATGGGGATGTCATCTGTGCAAGTGTCACCATCAAGGCTGTGTCATATGTGAAAGGACTGAAGCATAATCTGCTAAGCATTGGACAGTTCTGCGATAGTGGCATGGAAGTGAAGTTCATAGCCAGACAATGTTGTGTGCTGGACAGGTTTGGGAAGGTGTTATTTACCTGCACGAGAACTTCCAACCTGTACACCATTGATCTGAAGAGCGTACAATTACCTTCTTCCATCTGCCTGCTGTCCAAAGCTTCCTATGAACAAAACAGTCTATGGCACAGACGTCTGTCTCACCTCAACTTCAAATATCTCACTACTTTGTCCTCCAAGAAACTTGTAAAAGGGCTGCCTCCTCTGAAGACTTCCGTTGTCACTCATTGTGATGCCTGCAGACTAGGCAAAATGAAAAGGAGCTCTCACAAGTTAAAACCTGTTCCATCCTCCTCCCGACTGCTGCAACTAATACACATGGATCTGTGTGGACCAATGAGAGTCCAAAGCATCAATGGACGCAAGTATACACTGGTCATTGTGGATGACTTCTCTCGGTACACATGGACCAAATTTCTGAGGACAAAGGATGAAACAGCTGCAACCATCATAACCTTCATCAGGACAATCCAAAATTTTCTACAAAAGAGTGTGGAGATCATCAGAACAGATAATGGTACCGAGTTCAAGAACCAGTCTCTTGCTGAGTTCTATGAAACTCAGGGTATCACACAGCAATTCTCTGCAGCAAAGACACCACAACAAAACGGGGTCGTTGAAAGAAAGAATAGAACTCTTGTTGAAGCAGCACGCACCATGCTTATTCAGTCAAAGCTTCCCCATTTCATGTGGGCTGAAGCAATCAACACAGCGTGTTTTACTCAGAACAGAACATCAATTCACAAGCGCTTCAACAAAACCCCCTATGAAATACTCTTCAACAGAACACCTGACATCTCATTCTTCAGAGTGTTTGGCTGCAAGTGCTTTGTTCTAAATGACAGAAATGAAAGAAGCAAGATGGATCCGAAAGCCGTCGAAGGAGTATTCATTGGGTACTCCACGCAATCAAAGGCGTATCGGGTCTATCTACGTGATCGCAGAACAGTCATTGAGAGTGTCAACGTTGCATTCTATGAAATGGCTGACTTTGCTTCTGAACATTTCTTGATAGAACACACACTCTCTGCTCAAAGGAAGCAACCTGATGGAGCTGAAGCAACGAAGCAAACAACGGCTGACAGTGCAATTCTCGACTCTCTCTTTGAACATTTCTATGAAAATGCACGCACCGCCAACCCACAGTTACCAATAGAAGCTGCACAACCACCATTCATGCCTGACCTCAGTGAGGAAGAAGCTGACTCACCTCATACATCAGATCACGAAAATACTGAAGATCATGGCACGGCAGCAACACAAGCAACTTCACCAGCACAAGTTTCAGAAATACCAGCTCAAGCAGACACAGAATCTGAATCGACCCCTGTGCACTCCACTTCTCAACAAACCACATCTACTACTTTTGAGGACCCGGATCACCCCATCATAACTCCAATCCCTCTAACTCATGAGCGGAAATGGACGAAAGCACATCCTGCAGAACAAATTATTGGAGATCCAAGTCGTGGAGTTTGTACAAGAACAGCCACAGCAAATGAATGTCTCTTCTCTTGCTTCATCAGTCAATCTGAACCAACCAAAGTTTCTGAAGCTCTAGCAGATTCAGATTGGGTGATAGCAATGCAGGAGGAGATCAATCAGTTTGAAAGATTGGATGTATGGACCCTGGTGCCAAGACCCCCAAAGAAAACAATAATTGGCACCAAGTGGGTCTTCAAGAACAAGAAAGATGAAGACGGTGTGATTATCAGAAACAAAGCCCGACTGGTAGCAAAAGGGTACAATCAACAAGAGGGAATTGACTATGATGAAACCTTTGCACCAGTGGCCAGAATTGAAGCAATTAGGTTGTTCCTTGCCTATGCTGCTCATAAGAGTTTCATCGTGTATCAAATGGATGTCAAGACTGCATTTCTAAATGGAGAACTGAAAGAAGAAGTTTACGTGGCACAACCAGAAGGCTTCGTTGATCCTGAACGTCCACATTATGTCTACAAGCTGAAGAAAGCTCTGTATGGACTAAAACAGGCACCGAGAGCCTGGTATGATGCACTATCTGACTTTCTTGTACAATCAGGTTACTCGAAGGGAAAGATAGATCCCACTCTGTTCATCAAGCGAGAGAACAGTGACATCATGCTGATACAAATCTATGTCGATGACATCATATTCGCCTCGTCCAACCCGAATTTCTGCGAAGATTTCAGCAACTTGATGCGCACTGAGTTCGAAATGAGCATGATGGGAGAGTTGAACTTCTTCCTAGGGCTACAGATCAAGCAACTGCCAGAAGGAATCTTCATCAGCCAGTCAAAATACATCCATGAAATGCTCAAGAGATTCAAGATGGACAGCAAGTCAACCATGAAAACCCCCATGTCTCCCTCACAAAAGCTCGACTCTGACCCTTCTGGGACTTCCGTCGATGCTACCAACTATCGGGCTATCATCGGTTCCTTGCTGTACCTGACATCTAGTAGACCGGATATTGTCTTTGCAACTTGTCTGTGCGCTCGCTTTCAAGCAAATCCAAAGGAATCACATCTGAATGCAGTAAAGAGAATCCTGAGATACCTGAAAGGAACAGTCAACTTGGGACTTTGGTATCCCAAGGACACGGGTTTTGACCTTGTTGGTTACTCAGATGCTGATTTTGCATGTTGCAAGTTAGATCGAAAAAGTACATCCGGTGGTGCTCAATTTCTGGGAGAGAAGATAGTCTGTTGGTCCTCCAAGAAGCAGAACTGCGTGTCAACTTCTACAGCCGAGGCAGAATATGTTGCGGCTGCTAGTTGCTGTTCACAAATCCTATGGATGAGGACACAACTCAGAGACTATGGCTTCCTATTCAACCATATTCCCATCTACAGTGACTCCCAGAGTGCAATCGCCATAACCAGCAACCCCGTTCACCACTCGCGCACCAAGCACATCGATTTGCGCTATCACTTCATCAAGGACCATGTGGAGAAAGGAGATGTTGATCTGTACTTTGTAAGCACTGAGCTTCAACTGGCTGACATATTTACTAAGGCACTGGATGACAAGAGATTCCAGTTCCTAGTATCTAAGTTAGGCATGTTGAATCTCGATCCTATGTAATTGTGTTATCTCCATGGTCTGAATAAAATGTGTGTGTGAGCGTGGTGTGCGTTGCATGTGTTGAGGGGGAGAAAAGGGAGAAAATCAGAAAAAGAGTGTGTGTGTGTGTGTGTCAAAATCAGAAAATAAGAAAAAGAGTGTGTGTGTGGTGTGTGTCAAAATCAGAAAAAGGAGAAAAAGTGTGAGTATGTGTGTACATTTTTTCTCTCTCATGCACAATTTGAGGGGGAGTTTTTTTTTTTTGTACATAAATAAACGTTTGGGGCTCAAAATAATTTTAAACACGGAACCGGGCCCAACTCAAACTTTTGGGTCCAGATTACTTTCTCGCAAGGCCCAGGATTTTCTCGCATATAAGAAGACTTCGAGAACTAGACAACCCATTCTTCTCGCATATTTTTTCTAAAAAGTTCTCGAAGTCCAGAGCTCTCAACCGACTTCCTCAAAAACTTTCTCAAATCTTCACACATTTCGCACTAAAGGTAGTGATTCTGATGAAAATCTTGAATAAAATGGTTCTCGCACAAAATGCACCGGTTCTCGAACTCAAAAGGAATTTCTCGAAGTGATATATCGAGAACTGAGTCTTAATAAACATCGAAATTTGTTATTGATATTTTTATGATTGTGTAATTGCAGGTGGTTCTCGACATTTATTCTGAGTACGAACTCGAGAATACATCTTTCTCGATATTTGAATTCGAGGAATTGTTTCTCGATATTTCAAACCTCGAAAGTCAGTTCTCGATATTTGAACCTCGAAAAGGTCTTTTCGATGTTTAAATACCGAGAACCTACTTCTCGAAGTTTGAAATACCGAGAAGCAGTTCTCGATATTTAAACATCGAGAAAGGAAGTTCTCGAAGTTTAGATCTCGAGAAGGACTTTTCGATATTCTCACATCGAGAACCAAGACCTCGATGTTTGAGTATCAAGAAGAGCTTCTCGGTATTTAAACTTCGAGAACCTACTTCTCGATATTCAAATCTCGAGAAGATGGTTCTCGTGGTTTACACTCAGAAATTTTCTCGAGGCCCCACCAGAACACACCTGATCTGAACAATTGCAAAATAGAACAAAAATAAAATTTTCAAATGAACAATGTGCTGACCCAATTCTTTCAGTTACCAATGTCAGGAACAGATAGAACTGCACAACCAAGCAACGCAGTGTACCCAAAGGAGAAATGGGTCCCACTGTACGACAACAACTTCCAACTGGACCTAAAGCTGTTCAAATGCCAGGATCCAGTGATATTATCAATCCTACAGAAGCATTACCTCTGGTCTGCATTTAATGAAGCCAAACCAGTGCCAGAGGTGTATCTACAACAGTTCTGGGGCCTGATGCACACAGCCTCAGAGAAGGACAGGTCGAAGATAATGACCAAACTGAATGACGTGCAGGTGGTGCTAACACCATCAACAATCAGGGAGACACTGAAGCTCCCAGTGCTCAAACACTACGCACCACTCCCCTCAAACGAAGAGCTGATCAAGGGGATGAAAGATCTTGGATACGACAGCCCACTGCCCCTGCTGTCAAACTTTACAATCTCCAACCTGCCTCACCCGTGGAAGAGTCTGTTCGGCCTGGTCAATAAGTGTCTCTCTCCTAAGCACGCCGGACATGACAAGTGCAACAAGCAAATACTTCAAATCTTCCACGGGATCGCCTTTGACAAGCAGTACGATATGGCTCAGCTTTTCTGGACGGAGCTAATGGATCAAGTGAAGATGAAGGAGAATCATAAGGGCAACACAATCCCTTACGCTCGGTGGCTGGCGCTGATCATCCACAACATTATGGAGGCCACCCCGACAATGCCAAAGCGTAAGGAGGACAAGCATTTCACTGCGCCCAAGCTCAAGTACTTTCAGAGAGACAGCAATAAAGCTGAAGCACTGCCTATTCCGGACTCCCTGCTTAACCTAGCAAATCCAAGGGATAAGGCAGTCATTGACTACAAAGAGTCGTTGAAGAGAACGGTTCCTATGGTTCAGCAAAACCCAGCTGGACCTTCCCCGGGAACCAAGCCGAGAGCGAGTGAGGGTAAGAAGAAGAGAGCCCCGCCACAGAAACCAGTGGCAACCCGGCCTAATGATGATCAGTCTGCTAACTCTTCCGAGAGGACCCAGACTGCTGAGGGCCACCCTAATGCTGAGGACACTGCCGATGAACCATCAAGCCAGGCCCCTTCTAATAAGGCTGGTGGTGAGGCCTCCGATAACATGGCCAAGGGAAAGGAGAATAATGATGATGATGATGATGCAGATGATGATGATGACATGGAGGGAGTTCTGATCAGCAACAGGAAAAGAGCCGGAAAGAGAGCCATTCCGATAGACTCCGACTCCTCATCGGACAATGAAGAGGCTGCTCACATGTCCCGACCACTTAAGGGCATTGTCATCAGTGAGCAGCGCTCCAAACACAACAGCGACAAATCTGCATCATCACAGCCTAAGAAGAGGCTAAGAAAGAAGAGTGCAGTGGAGGAGGAGCTGGCACTATACGATGACTGCGATACCTTTGTCACCATAGACCGAACCACGCCTCTAGGAGCAGGAGCTGACCCTGTCAGTTCCCGGGTAGAAGTCGCAGCATCTGGTTCAACTGCGCATGCACAGCCATCTCCCATCCACTCTCCAGTCTCCCAACAGACTGGAGTTTCAATATCTCAAGGGGAACTTACACCGACCTCACTGATTCCTTCCGAATCTGCTGAGAGACTTAGTGGTCAACAGCCCCGGACCACTACCCCCATCCGTTCTATCACTTCGAGTCTAGGTGTCATCATTCCTACATTTTTGAATTTTTCTAGGACACCTACACTATTCACTGCACATACAGGTGCACTCACCCTGAATGCAACGACCGGAGTGCAAACTATGATGGTCGGAAGCCCTGCTACGCCAACAATGCCTCGATCATTGAACGCAGGCCACACATCAGCTGTCTTCACTGATGCTGTGACAACAGTTACAACCCCTGTAACTGGTACCATTATCCCCGAAGACATTCTCGTATATCTGAACAGCTTTCTAGAGTCTACCATTAAGCCATGGGTGCATGAAGCAATAACCGCTAATGCACAAGACTCTGGAAGTACCCCAGTTGTTCAGAATATACCATCCAAACCCCAGACAACACAGCCCCCAACCATTTCCATACCTGTTTCCAAACCCTTAGCCATAGAAAACCAACAACCATCCACATCAAGGGGAACCCAGGATACAGAACTAGTATTCTCCCCTACAACGACCAAACCCAACCTAACAACTCTACCCTTCGAGGATCTTGTAGCTGAGATCTACGACCGTATACTAGACGTGGAAGAAGGCAACCTCACCCCTCTTCAAAAAGCCCTTCTCCGTGCTCTAGATACACAGAACACTTGCCGTGACAGTCTCCGTGGCGCTAAACGTTCACATGAGGATCCTGATGATTCGGATTCTCATGAGGGGGAGAACAAGCGCCAGCGGGTACTTGAGCATGTTGCTTCTACTAGCCAACCCTCAAAGCCAAACCAACCCTCCACCTCCACCAATGAGCAACCCACTACTTCAGCTAGCCATAAATCCCTAGCCACTCTCTCTAGCATGGTCGAGCTAGACATAACATCCCGAGGTGCATCTCCTATAGATGTTAACCAATGACGGAATGGAAGTCCTGATGATGCTACCACGAGTACATCTTCTTACTCAGGCCATCAGCTAGAACCTAGTTCGAAACTGATGTCAACGGGCAATCCTGAGGATCCCGGTGTTTCACACGATGAGTCACCTTCGACACAGCAGCAAGCTCCCTCTGAACCCTCTGACAATCCAATACAAGATGAGCTTGAAAATCTTCTAGTTCATGATCAATGGCCTCCTAAATGGACAGAGTGGGATGACCTTAGAGTGGAAGCCGATCAGTACGAAATGTGTCGAAGCTGGCATCTCAGAGAGTTCCTCAATAAATACCATGCAATGATGATTGGACTCGATAAAGACGAACGCAAGGAAGGGGAGAATCAAAAAGAAAACCTCAAGGAACCAGAACCAGCTAAAGAAAAATGGGAAATCATAAGGATCAAAGCCCCCTTTCTTGAAGAAATTCGAGAGAAGATTTGGAGACAACCAGAAAAAGTCAAGCAGTTCAGTGAATTAAAAATGCGAGGAATCAATCACTTGAAAGGAAAATATAGAGGAGGAAATCTGTATATGCTAGGACATAGATCCACAGGGCAACGTCGACAAGTTCTAAATCACAACCTTGCAACAAGTGGATGTCCCATATTGAAAATCTTGGAGATTACAGAAGATCACCTGGAGACAATTAAGTTCATGATTTTTCGTCTACAACGTACTGATGGCTCGGAGTTCACCTGTCAAGAGAATGACTTCTTTCTACTGCACATGGATGACATTTATCAAATGTTCATGAGGTGCAGGGAGCTTCCAGTTCACAAAGACAGACTCGCTAAAGAAGGCTTCGAGGCGATAAAAAGATTCATGACAAGACAAGTTCGGTTCTACGCTTCTCATGACCTCCAGATGACCATAGAGCACAACTATTCAAAGGTGAATCTTACTAGACCGGACTTGAGTAGACCTGGCCTTGAATCCTTTGAAGCATATCATATTTTTGACAATCCAGTATCAGTCATCTATCTGAATCATAACAACGAAAAACGTCTAATGTTCGTGGATGAAATTAACAAGTATTGTGACGGAACGTTGAAGATCATCCAGGAGCAGCTCCGATCAAAGAAACAAGAACTTGGACAGAAATCGACTGAAGCCACTGAAGGAGACCAGAAGGAACTGCACAGAATTAACAATATTCTACAAGCCATTGAAAAGCAACTTGATAGAAGAAACTCACTCAGAAACTATGAGCACGCACTTAATCTCAGAAAGAACTATTACAAAGCTCAGAAGTGAAGAAACCCAGCAAGACGGCACTTGACCACAAAGGGGGAGATTGTTAGAACTTTTATTGTGGGTCAAGTTTGTCTGTAATGTCTTGTTTAAATAAAGTAGACTAGTTATACCATTTATGGTATTAGATTAGTATTTATTATGTAGCAAATAAGGTAAAGGGAATAAGGCCCAAAAAGGCCTTGGCCCAACTTCCAAGGTTTACCTAAATCGGTAACGTGTACAACGCCTATAAATACGCGCCTTGTGTACAGGTACCAAATATCGATCAATACACATTAGCCTTACGCTGCCAAATTTACTTCTCGATACTACAGAAAGAAGGTTTCACTGTTCTCGATAAAGCTTATATCATTATATGAAATCTTTCTCTTCTGTCTATCGATGATGCTCATCTAGCTGATCGTTAGTCTGCTGAACTGGGACCAACAATGAGTCCTATGAGAGCGTCTGCGAGCGTCGGCTCCTCATAATCGCATCTCGGACGACCTCTGGTGAAGGAATCCGGGTTGCTCAAGCCGGGGTGCGTGCCTCCGAGGTGAACATCTTGAGGGTTCCCGTGACCCTGACTTGGCTCTCTATGCGGGTTTTATTCCCCTGGCGCTAGTTTGGGTCATCCGCAAGTCTGAGAGTATATGGGCCGTGGTCCCAGACCCATATACTCCACCAATGACGTTTTCTACTAATTATTATGATCAAACAGCTAAATTATCAAACAACTTCTGACAACCCGCCATTCCGCCAACTTATTCAAATGTCTGAATTCACTATTGACAACTCGCTAACATATGCAGTCCGCTATCCACTAATCACTAACTGTTAAATGCCAAATACACCTCATATCTTGTTAACTTTTCACGGCTATAGTTATGTTTTCTCGTTTATACGTTTTATTTGAATGATATTTTAGAAAGAAACTTATTTTTATAAGAGGACGTACCTCACCATTGGATCGACTTCTAATAAGTTAAAGCCTAACCACCGTAACCGCGTAACGTCCCGATATTGAAAGAGACTATGGAGCCACTTACCAGTCGGTTGCTAGTATTAACTTGTCAGTTTAGCAAAAGTTTGCTCGAAACAAACAAAAGACATCTAGTCCAAGAGCTAAAAATGGAAATTTGTTGATTAGAAACACTTCAACCTAATGTGCATAATTGGAAATAATACGGAGTTTATGCAACACAGTTCATTCATCATTGAGACAAAATGGCAATTATCATAACTAATCCACGTCATCACAAGATCAATATATGATGACACTAATAAATGTACAAATAAAGTCATCTATGAATATATCTATGGCCATGTTTGGCACACAAAAGCCTCCGCCTTCTAGCTTCTCTTTTCTTTAAAAAGACCTTAAAAGACTCTAGTTGTATGTTTGACATGACATTTTTTAAGAGCTTTTAAAAAATTAAAAGATCTTTTTTTAGATGCTACCGAGTGTAGCATCTGAGAAAAGCTCATGACTTTTAGTATTAATTAGTCCTAACAGCTTGTATATCAAACCGAACTAAATCAAACAGTCAGCTTTTTACCAAACAGATATCACCTTTTCTTTTTAAGATCTTTTCAATCACAAAAGTATGCTATGTAAAAAATAAGCACTAAAAGCTAACAGTTACTAAAAAGCTCACAAAAGTATCTTTTCAGCTAGTTGTGCCAAACATACCCTATGTAAAAATTGATCATCACATGTGGCGGTGGAGTTAGAGAAACGTCCGATGAGATAAATGACACTTTAAACGAGACATATAGAGCTATTAGTTTGATATATATGTCTTATATTATAAATTTCACGTAACAAATGAGTAAATGAGACATTATTTTTAAAATTTGAGAACAATAAAACTATATAACCAATATAACATATCCAATTTTTACTCAGTTCAAATGGGAAAACTGTCAATTTGGTCATCGTACTTTCATGACAAAGTCAACTAGGTCCTCGTACTTTTAAAAAGATCAATCAAATCCGATCTCCGAACTTTGTAAAAACGTTCAATTGAGTCCATTTGCAGAGTAATTGCCATGTCAGCAGGTTACTCGTTAACATGGCGCACATGTGGCAGCCCAATCAACAATATTTTTGCTGACATAACACACATGTGGAAGTCCAGTCAACCATTTGCGGATAACGTGGCGCACAGGGTGACCTGCTGACTTGGCAGGTCATTTTAAAAATGTACTCAATTGAACGTTTTCTCAAAGCTCGAGAATTTGATTGATTTTTTTAATAGTACGAGGACCTAATTGACTTTTTCATTTAAGTACGAGGACCAAATTGACAGTTTTCCCCAGTTCAAATTAAATTTAGATAATACTTATTTTCCTGGAGTTATATTTTTTTACTCATAATATATCAAATCTAAGGTACTTCATTGTGTACTATATATTTCCAAACTTTCATGGGGTCAGCCGGACACTTTGATCCCTTGGCTCCACCCGTGAGCAAAAGACTAAAACTTATAAGACTTAATAAAATTTAATTCAATCATCTATTTTTGTATTCAGAATCCCTCCTTATTTTAAATCGTCGGGTTATAATATGACTAGTTTTGTTTTTAGACATTGATATGATTAAAAATTGAAAAAAGAAAAAGAAAAACTCATCATATTAAAATGTTGAAGAATGAAAATACCCCCTTTAAAAAAAGACATCTTGCACTAATTTTGTCCCATTAGAGCATCTCCAACGCTCTCTTTTAACGGAGTAAAAATTTCCCAGATATACGAGTTTACAAAGTGTGAAGCTTTTTTGGCCTCCAATGCATTCTTTCGTTTGCCTGGTTAAGCTGACATGTAACCAACACTTTTAAATCCACTTTAGAATTTCATAAAGGATGTTGAACATGTTGAGTCATCTAAATTGAACCAACTTTTCTATTTTGTTTATTTATTTCATACGTACTGGAGAAAAATTGCTTCCAAAGATTACACGTAGTGGATACCTTCATTTTTTAACATTAGGGAAAACTATCAAATAAGCCCCCGTACTATATCGAAAAAGTCAATTAGGCCTTCGTACTTTACAAACACTCAATTAAGTCCCCGAGCTATTAAAAAACGTTCAAATAAGCCCTTTTGGTCGGTAACTAACCGATTTCCCGATTAAACGGCGACGACGACAACGATGTGCTCGAATCCCAGCAACGGCGGCTGCCGGGAAACGGGTTACATTTAACTGGGAAACCGGTTCCTTACTGACCAAAAGGGCTTAATTGAACGTTTTTTAACAGTTCGAGGACTTAATTGAGTGTTTGTAAAGTACGAGGGCCTAATTGACTTTTTCGGTATAGTACGAGGGCTTATTTGATAGTTTTCCCTTAACATTATGTATTGGGAGTCTTTTATGCCTTTCTTTTGATTCGTATATTATGTAAATTAACATTGCTCTCTTCTGTTGACATTTGGCAAAATTTTCTCCCTGTTAAAAGAAGAGCATTGAAGATGCTCTTAAACATAATACACTTTATGAAGCCATTACTGCACGACATTTACTGCACGACATTTACTGCACTTCATGAAAGCATTATTGCATGACATTACAAAAATCTTTTTTATGGCATTACGAAATAGTCGAAAAATGTTATGAATTTATCACTATTTTTTTCTTTTTAGATTTGATAACTTTAGTTTTTATGTCTATATAAATATAATGCACTTTATTACGGGGTTACTGCACTTCATGCCGGAGTTATGGCACAACATTTTAAAAATGTTAGGAATTTATAGTTTTTTTTCCTTTTTAGATTTGATATATAAGGTCACTTTATGCCAATATCAGTGCTCTATATTACTCCACTTGTCATAATCACTGCATTCTAGTAGTATTATTGCACTTCTTGTCATATTCACTGCGTTAAAAACGAATTATTCACTGTGTATTACTCACTGTCATAGAATTCACTACACATTGCCTTCAACCTACCCAGGGTTCGTCTCCAATTTTGTGCGGTTGGATGGTGGTGGCCGGCGAACGTGCTGTACATGACATCTGCGATGATGGCGTGGATGGGTCCATATGCTCGGAAACCCTAATTTCATTAAATAGAAGAAGGAGAAGCTCACAAACCCTAATCTAGAGCGACAAACGAGCAGAGGCGTGCAATGGGTCGACGGATGAAACGAGGTGGCGGTCATGCGGCGGGAGAGCGGCGGCGAGCGCAGGCTAGCTGGACGAAGGCAGCGAGCATGCGGTTGTGATTGAGTAACAAAAAGGTAAATGAATGTTACTCACACAAAACTTTCCACAAATGGTAAGTGGGAAGAATTTTTGGGACATCCCAAAATGATACTGATAGAGTATTAATTCTAGAGAGAAGTGAGAACTAGAGAGAGAAAGTGAGTAATTATATTTCTCAACCCCCTATAACTAGCCCCAAGGGGTCTATTTATAGGTGAAAATGTGGATTTGGGCTCCTAGCCATGAGCTTAGGAGGCCCATTACAATAATCATGCCTTCTTTGGGCGAAATAGGGCCACTAATGGGCTGAGTACAATACTTAGTAAATAAGGTGAAGAGATGTATTCTGCCCGAACGAAGCCTGGCCGATGCGGTGCCTTTTGGCCGATGCGGTCCCGTGGCCGATGCGGTCCATGGGCCGATGCGGCCCCAGAAGCCCAGTGTGTGCTTCCAGACCCGGTTGAGTTTCCGGCCGATGCGGGCCCCCCGGGCCGAAGGGGCCACGTGGATGTTCTTCTGGCCATGGTTGACTTGAGTATGCGGGCCATGGGGTCCAGGCCCATATACTCTATCAGATACGTAGTAAGTTAGAAGAATTTTATGGGAGAAAGGGAGTAGTACTTCTTATTTTAGTTCGATATTTGGATATTTGAAGTACTTTTGATAGGTTGTGTTTCGGTTCTAGTCATTTTAGGCTTAAATTTGCCCGTTTTATGTCTAGCAAATCAAATTACTTTGTATGAGGTGACTCATTCTATGTCTATTCGTAGGGCTTACGATTGGATGTATTGTAACTGTATGGACGTTGTCTTGTATGTTTCCTTGATATTAATATAAAAGGTGTTCTTTTATTTTCAAAAACAACTCATTGATAAATATAAGTAACTTTGACGAATCTTTTTGAGACATAGGAAGTACATAATTAACTTCACATATTTTTATTAAATAATTAAACCTTAATTTGGAACTTGTAATCTGTGTTTGTCCTACACCGGATATCTCTTAAAAAATTAAACGCTATATTAAGATCTGAGTTATTCCTCCTCCTCCTAACATATTCTAGTAATTATTGTAGATTTTGAACTAACTATCACTACAAAAAACTTCGGCGGTAGTCACGGATTTAGTCACGGACCACAGTGTAAAAAATCCGTGACTAACTCATTTAGTCACGGATTCTGTCCGTGACTGTTTGGGCGTGACTAAATTTAGTCACGGATTAGTCACGGACCAGATCCGTGACTAATCTGTCACCGGAATAGTTGCTCCGGCACTTTAGTCACGGCTAAGATCCGTGACTACATTTTTTAAAATTTTTTTTATATTAGTCACGGACACGTCCGTGACTAAGTATTTTTTTTTTTTAAAATTGACCATATTAGTCACGGAAATATCCGTGACTAAGTTTTCAATTTTTTGAAATTTTCAAAAACCCGCGTTTCCTTTTTTCAATGTTTTGAAATTTCGTATTAGTCACGGTCATGAATCCGTGACTAATTTTTTTTTTTTAAAAATAAATTTTAAATTTAACAAATAATTCCGGACTAAAAAATTAGTCACGGCTCAAATCCGTGACTAAATGTTTTGTTTAAAAAAAAAATCTATTTTTTAAAAACCAAAATAAAAACTTATTTTAATTTTTCTTAAAAAAATAGTTGTTAAAAATATTTCAATTGAACTGTTCGTAGAAAAACTATTTTAAAACTGTTTAAACTTTTTTAAAACTGTTTAATAAAAACAGTTTTTAATAAAACACAGTTTAAACATTTTTAAAACTTTTTTTAAACTGTTTAAACACTTTCTAATAAAAAAACAGTTTAAACTTTTTAAAAACTGTTTTTTAATGTCTTTAATAAACACTTTTTTAAACTGTTTAATAAAAAACTGTTTATTACACTCTTTTTAATAAAAAACAGTTTATTAAACACTTTTTAATAAAAACCCGTTTTTTATTAAGCAGTTTAACAAAAACTTTTTTTTATTAAACTGTTTTTTTATAATCTATATTTTATATTTTATTTCAGAAAACTGTTTTTAATGTCTAAATTAATATTTTATAATTAACATGTTAAACTTTTTTGGAAGTTTGACATGAGGGGGTATTTTTTTAAATAATTCGGGAATAATAATTTTGATAGATGATAAAAAACAATAATCCTAACAATGTCCAAATATTTCTATTTAGCATGCTTCATTCTAAGTCTAAAAATTAGTCCAAACTAACCTAACATAATTCAAGAATAAAAGAAACACATAAGGCCGAAATAAAAAAAAATAAAAAAGGTTTGAATAATCATGCATGTTGTTTAACCTAAAATTAAATCATATTTTGGCATACATATTAAAATTATTGAACATATAAAACATGTAATAAACTAAATTATATTAAACATGTATACCAACTAAAGAAAAGTATAAACTAAATCGTATTTCGAAATTTAATATTAAACATGTATTTCAAAAATTATATTTCGAATATTAAAGAAAAATATAAACTAAAACATATTAAATCATATTACTACACAGAACATGTATACAAAACTAAAGAATCATTCATAAATGAAATTGAGCATATAAACTAAATCATGTATATAATCATGCATTTGAGTGTATTTCAACAAAAGAGCATGCACTTTAATAATAACATGCATTTTTGGAATGAAAATCAAATACTAAAAATAAGAATGAAAAGTAATTGAAATTTAGAACACATAACCTTGATGAAGAGGACGACGAAGAGTCTTCGACGGAGGTAGCTAACGGAGACCGGCGACGGACGGTGAAAGCGGTGGTGGAGGCCAAAGGGTTCGGCGGACAGAGAGAAGAAGTAGAGATAGAGGGAGAGTTTTAGGGTTGGGAGTGTGTTTGGAATGAAAAATTCGTCAAGGGTTTATTTTATATAACGGATTAGTCACGGATTTAGTCACGGATATTTCCGTTACTAAACCCTTCGTAATCCCCGAATCCAGCCACGCGGTGTCAGGGCCGCCATTGACCGGGTTAGTCACGGATAAATCCGTGACTAATGCCGTGACTAAATTCAATTATAATGATTGGAAACGAAACCTTCCGCGTACAAATCCCACCCAACATCCTCTAGGTCTTTAAATTTGAGATTTCTACACTTTGAACATGGACATCTGATTTTGTCACCACTCATATAATCCGGGTGTTCAAGTGCAAATTTAATAAACTCCCCACATCCCTCGAGGAAATTTGATTGCATTCCGTACAATACCGCATTTTTATCATACATCCAACTTCTATTTTACTTATACATTATGCCTGAATATTATAAGAATAAAAAATATATTGGTTAAAAACTTTATATAACGTCAAGGTGCATCGTACAAACATTTGCACAATAAGCAGAATTTGTACTTGATCTTTCCCCTATATATATATGGGAAAGATCAAGTACAAATTCTGCTTATTGTGCAAATGAGAACGAATCTGGACCGTTGGATTGTATTATGTGGAACCAAATTGTGCATTTAGTGAAACTGAAATGTGCATTAAATGATATTGAAATGTGCAAAATAAAAATTAAACTCAAGTGTGCATTAGATGAAATTGATATGTGCGAAAAAAAGTACAAAAATAACACCGCATCGTACTTTTTATTCTGCACATTTCAGCTTCACCTAGTGCACATTTCAATTTCACGCAATGCATAATTCAACTGCACATAATGTCACTCTATCATACCCTTTGTGATGCACATTTCAATTTCACCTAATGCACATTACATTTTCATCTAATGCACATTGAATTTCACTTGAAGCAAATCTAACGGTTCAGATTCGTTCTCATTTCTCTCATAAGATCATGTTCTTATTTGAACCAAAACATATATATATATATATATAGAGAGAGAGAGAGAGAGAGAGAGATCAAATACAAAGCCTTCTTAATTTACAAAGTACAAACTCATCTTTACCGTCCGATGAGTTGATCCAAAGGACATAAAGGAAAAGTGGCATTTTTGTAATAAAACTCAACTTTTTAAGGTGCAACTCGTTGCACCTTAATGTGCAACTGCTATTTTTATGACTTTATAATGTGAAATACTTTGAACCTCAATATGCAATGCAAATAACGTCAAGGTGCATCGTACAAATATTTGCACAATAAGCACACTTTGTACTTGATCTTTCCCCGATACACACACACACACACACACACACACATACCCATTTGAATTAACTAATACTTAAATTTAACTAATATTATTAAAAAATTAAGTAATTTAACACTACATTTAAATTAATCCTACATTTAACTAATTTTAACTAATTCAATTCGTTAATTAATTACCAACCTTTTTTCTACACATTACAATTAACTAGTATATTTAAATTTAACTAATATTATCAAAAGCTACACTAACTTAACTAATTAATTTAACTTAATTATTTAAAACCTACGTTTAGCTAACTAATTTTACTTAATTTAACTTAATGCATCACTACGTTTAAAACTACGCTTAGCTAACCAATTTTAAATTGAATCAACTAATTCTAAATAAAAAGAATTCAAATAACATACCTTATTATCTGCATAAACAGGGAAAATGACATAAGATGGACTACATCCTTCGATCTTTCAAACAGATACTGTATTATATATACATGGAATGAATTGGTGTGAACTGTATTATATATACATGGAATGAATTGGTGTGGTTCAGTTATATAAAAAACCTAGTCACGGACCTAGTCACGGAATTTTCCGTGACTAAATTTTGAGAGATTAATTTTGAGTGCTGGAAATTTAATTTTTTTTAGTCACGGACGTAGTCACGGATAAATCCGTGACTAAGTCGCCGGAATAAAAACGGGCTTACCGGCGACGGAGTTGGGGCAACCGGAGAACTTTAGTCACGGTTCGTAGTCACGGACTTAGTCACGGCCAAATCCGTGACTAATTTTTTTTTCAAAATTCCGTGACTAGTCCGTGACTAGCCCGTGACTAGTCTAGTCACGGACGAAATCCGTGACTAACGTCCGTGACTAAAGGCGTGTTTTTTTGTAGTGTATGGCATTAAAAGGGCTCAAATGTATATCAACAAATTGTCAAATTCCAATATTATCAATAATGTAGGATTCGCTGTTCTCTACGAAATGTTAGAATCGATTTAGTATACGCGTTTTAAATAAAACTATATATGTTGTAGTTTAAGAATATAAAGTCTCTCTCAAAAAAGAAAAATGATCGAATATCAAGTCTAATACTTTATTCTACTATAAACCATTTCTCCTAAATTCGTATGACCTACATGGGTCCGATGATTACTTTCCTACATGCATCTATGAGTATTTTTGTCTCAATCATTAATTTTGTAAAAGTCCGTATACTTTTTAGTTATGTCACATGAGTCAGATTTGTGTTTCTAATCCACAATATTCTATATTTTACACTTTGACTTATGCCTTTTGTTTATTTCGACTAGTGCTAAAATCTTATGTTAATAGTGTTAAGCAAGTACTTAGGGGCTCTCATTCAGTCCACCCAATGTTTTGGACGCCACGGTGGTTACCCACCCTTTAACTTATTCGAAATCTAATATTCTCCCATTGTTAGGTACGTACTACAATTAAAAATTGACGATCAAGGATTAATACTTATACTGTATGCTCTATTTGTATGAATAAATTGACAAATATGCGCTCCTAATCATGAGATTCTGTATATACTCTACTAGTATCTATGTGACTATGTGGAATTAGTTTGATAGATAAAAAAAATATAAAAATAGGAGTATTTTATATTTGGCAATCCGAGCTTATAGAACTTTGATAAAGGAATATAATATGGAGTAATATTTGGCAATTAAGTGGACCATTAAACTCGCTAAATGGTCAAAACGAGATATACCCTATAAGGCTATAATCGAGCCAGATGTACTCATGAGAGCCTTATCATTAATATACACGTTTCGTCCATAGCGTCTCACTTTATTATATTTAAAATTCAATCACAATTTTACTTTTCAATCATTTTATTAATAGTTATGTCAAACCAAAACAAGACACGCTATGTAATACTCCCTCCGTCCCCTTTTAAATGTCCCGGAAGAGGGTGACACGAGTTTTAAGAAAAGTGGGTTTGTGTGGTTGATATTAATTGATAAAGTAAGAATAGGGTAAGAATGATTTTGAGTCACACAAACTTTATCAAATAAGGTATGAGACAATTAAATAGGGACATTCAAATATGGTAAAACGGGACATTTAAAAGGGGACGGAGGGAGTAAAAATAGAACTTTGTAGTTTGTACTACGTATTATGTAGTCTGGTAGCGTCACTAATTCCTTCTAAAATGGAAATTATAAGTTCGAATTGATAAGGATTCGCCAAAATTCAAAAACACTTTGGCACGAGTTATTTGACACGAGATTATCAGTCAATTCGTGCCAAATCCATTTCAATCCTGTAATTTTTGGAGTGATAATACATGCTAAAAATAAGAGAGGGCATGCTTGTTTTACATATTGAAAAAGAGTACTCCAAGCCAGCCAGCAATTTTAGAATGGAAAAATCTGTTTATACCCACTATTGTACCCATTTTTGTACTCATCATGTCTGTGAGCAGTTTTTTTTGTCTGTGAATCCCGGTCATAGACAAAAATATGTCTATGAAGACATGGTGGGTACAAAAGTGGGTACAATAATGAGTACAACAAGAAAATCGTTTTAGAATTTTGATACGGATGGGAGTAGGTAGCTAACGATTATTACGAGAACGTTAGAACTTAGAGTTGAAGGCCAACCATGATAGCGTGCAAATGTTGGATTACTAGCTATGAGAGCCCCTTGCTGCTACCTCGTGCTACCATGAGATTTTAGCAAAACATTGTTCGAAGGAGACAAAGGGCATCAAATCGAAAAGCTAAAATGGAATATTGGGGAGTAAAATCACATATCTTACTAATGTGACATAACTCAAAATCATATGGCGTTTTTGCAACTATACATTATTGAGTAAAAACTAGCAATAATTTTGAGCTCGATTGGGTATAAAAGTCATGTGATTCATGAATGTCCCACGTGGGCTTCAGCTCATCTGGTTAGTAGCTTATGAGCCATTGAGCCTTGTCAAAATTTTCACGAAACAAACTACTCTTGTGTAGAATGTTTTATAAGGATGTTTTAATTGGACTCAATTTTTCTGGTCTGGTTTGGTCTGATCTGGTCTGGTAAATGTCTAATTATTACGTACTCCGTATTTTATAACTATCTAAATATGTTCTGATAGGACTAAAAACCATCCAAGTAAAAACATCCTTAATAAAATGAGATATTTCCCTAAATAGGAGTAAAAACGTTTTAAAATTCCAGAACATGACTATCATGGTTTTTATTCCCTAAATATGAGTAAATTTCTGCCAAGTTTGGCATTACTGGGCCTTAAACATGACATTTTTTCCCAAACTTGGCAGATTACTCATATTCAAGGAATAAAAAACATTATAGTCCTATTTTGGAATTTCAAAATGTTTTTACTCCTATTTAGAGACAATTCTCTAATAAAATAAATAAGATTGAAATTACTTTTTTTTCTATTAAAAGTGCTTAAAACTATTTCAACTATTTTCATATAATATTTTTCTTATTTTTATAATTATTTCACACATTCAATGTCTTTAGCCACTTTATCCAAAATTTGATTATAAAAAGTAACATAGTTGGGGGCTTGGGGCAATAATGGGAGGAAACCCCGCCCAAAATAAGCACAAAATAGGGAATCAATTCGAAAAGCAAATTTGGTAAATAATTCGTATAAGTAGTGTACGGAGGGAAAGAATATATTGTGGATTGACCAAGCATTAGAGCATCTCCAATGCTAAAACGTTAACAGTGCATACGTGGCATAGAAAATAACCAATTAAAAAACAATAAATACAATATCTCTCTCCTTATTTGAATGATCTTACATCAATATGGTAAAATTTTCTTCACAATGTCAAGCACAATGTCTTGATATAGTATGGGCATCCATGCGGCAGATTTGGGCAATTTACGGTAGTTTGCCCCAGAGTACCATAATTTTACCATCTTTATTTCAGCATAATAAGGAATTAATGAGAAAAGAAAATTGGTAATTAAATGCTCAAGTGTATGGTATGAAAGAAATAAAGTATGCATTGACCAATTAAGCGCGCATTAGTAATTACAAAGTGTTGGTTTTGACAGGGCTCAATCCCAAGAGCAGAATATGAAAACTTCTTTTTCAAAAAACCGGATAGCGGCGGGATTTGGTTCCCAAACTGGCCGGAAACAATGAATTGCCTCAGAATATTTTCTTTTGGACTGAAATTTGTTGGTCTGGTCTGGTCTGATCTGGTCTGGTAAATGTCTGGTCTCTGTGTATTTTATAACTATAGAAGTCTGGTCTGGTTTGGTCTGGGACTGAAAACAGTCCAAAAGAAAACATCCTTAGTTTAAATTGGGGGACGTTCAAGCATTGGTGGACGTGGTTCACTTAAGCCGCCAACGCTGTTACGCTGGTGTTCTTAATGGAGACGTTTGCTAACACTATCAGGGTGCAATACACGGGTAAAGTCTTATTTAGACGTTTGCTAACGCTGGTGTTCTTATGGTAGGATTCCATGTTTGTAATCCTACCATAATGTTATCATCTTTTATTTCAGCAACTATGTACTAACTAAAGTCTATCCCAAAAAACAGCCTTGTACGAAAAGTAAATCACACTCTGAGTTCACAAAACCTATCCAAAATGTCACCCCTCAGCTTAAGAATGTTTTTACTTGGACTGTAATTTGTCCCAGACCAGTCCAGACCAAACCAGACCAGACCAGACCAGACCAGACTTGGATAGTTATAAAAATACAAAGAAACAAGACCTTATCAGACCAGACCAGACCAGACCAGACCAGACCAGACCAGATCAGATCAGACCAGACCAGACCAGCAAATTACAGTCCAAGTAAAAACATCCTAAAACGTCATCATCTTATGAAATTGTTGGGTTAATGGCCCAACATAGGGGCCGGCCCATTCACCTCTCGTCAAAGACGAACGTCTTCCCTGGTGGGGCAGCCCACTCGAACGAACGTCCGTACAATTGTACAAAGACAAGTGGATCAAATCCATAGACAACGCAACGGCGACGAACGTCGCCTCCGGAAGCCACTGTCATTTGGAGTCAATCCAACCCATGTGACAAATCCTCTAAGGGCCAGGATACGAACGGCCCAGTACCCTTTGCAATATCACCAAGAACAACTCCCTTTACCCACTGGACGCCCGTCGCCACGGGTTAGGCGGGAAATCAAGATTCTGGTGGGAAACGCATTAAATGCTGGGGATTTGGTGGTTAGGACATCAGCCACACAACCTTCCACGTCAGCACAGTCAACTGCCCATTGGTGGTATAAATAGCATCATTTATTTCATTGTAAGAGGTTGACAACTTACTATTCTTAGCACTCTAGCTTATACCTCTCTTACTCGCAGCTCTTCTACTACCTTGTAAGACGAACGGGCGACGAGCCTTAGCAAGCGTATTGTACTAGGGAGTTATTAACTGATTAATAATATCTAATCTCTTACTTGCTTATCATTGTTAGTTCTTGATCCATCTTAGTTGCTGTTGGGCTAGTTTATTCGTACAAATACATCACTCCACTCGAGATCTTTGGGCTTACGTGTTGAACCCAAAGGTTGAAGGAATAAACCTCAACAGAAATATTTTTATTATTATTTTATTTTTTACTACAATTTTATGTTAGGTCTAAAATTGTAGTAGTGAAAAATTAAAAATATCTTTAATGTTACGTTAGGTCTAGGTGTTACATTAGAGAAATATGTAACACTTTTGTAGGTATGTGACCCTTGTACATCTTATAGTCTCTACTATATTTTAATTTTTTTCTAATTTTTAATTTTTTAATTTTTTTATAGAATATTTTAGAAGTTTTTTTTATATATTTTAATAGGATCAAATAAGTCGTATTTTTGAACTAATTAGGTTATGGGTATTAAGGGTATAAAATTAATGTTTGCTCCTATTGAAGAAAGTTTTATATTTTGCTCCAATTTGTGCAATTATGTTTATGTTTACTCTTACATTGTGCAAATTCAAATCACATTGTTTACTCGATCTTAATTAATTAAACATATGCTTAGTTTGCAACTGTTTGAAATATATACGAAGTTCTCACACACACACACATATAGGGTGGGGTTCCAATGAGAACGATGCTTAACGTGAGAACACTCACATTTAAATAAATGTGATGCACAATGAAGCTTTTTTGTTGCACATTTTCAATTTGCTCAAATTATGCCTATACTAAATAAACATGGTGGCATTTTGATAATTATTGTGAAAACGCGAAAAAGTGCAATATACAAGCTTCATTGTGCAACACGTTGGGGTAAATGTGATGTTCTCACGTTCTCACGTTAAGCATTGTTCTCATTTGATCTTTATTCCATACATACATACATACATACATACATACATACATACATACATACATACATACATACATACATACATACATACATACATACATACATGGGCGGATCCAGAAAATGTAGTAGTTAGGGGGCATAATACTTGCTAAGTAAGAGTTACAAAAAAGATGGAAAGAACAACATATGACATTCTTCATAAAGAAATTGCTAAAAATATGATCAAAATAAGAATAAGTGCATGTTTGATAGCATAAGCCCCTAACTTCAAGCTTTAGTATTATTCAAAAGAACTCTAACAACTCGTAGTTGTATGTTTGGCACGATAATTTTAAAGAGTTTTGTTTTTTCAAACTAAAAGATCTTTTTTGAAAAGCTACATTGAATAGTGCCTGCGAAAATTTGTAGTTCTTAGAATCAATTAGTCACAACAATTTATATACCAAACAGAACTAAATAAAAGTCAGCTTTTTATCAAACAACTGTCACTTTTTTCTTTTCATATCGTTTCAATCACTAAATTCAAACAATTACTAAATAGATATTAAAAATATGTTTTTACTCTATAAAACTTAGACAAAGTTCTTCTCCCTTTTTTATAAATAAATTTTATTGAGTAACATATTTGAAAAACCTTTAGTCAATAAACCTGATTATGAGAATGAAGATTACAAAATCAAGTAATTTAAATCTTCACTAGTCGGCTAGATAATTGACAAATCCAGCTATAAAAAGGCGTGGTTGGTGAAAACTGATTGGTTGGTGGCGTAGTAAGTATGCTTGCTCTATTGTACAAGTACTCTATCTTTAGAGTTATGAAATTAGAATAACATCTAGTTTAAATGATAAAGTGGACTCTTACAAAAATACGGAGTAAATTAATAGGCTGACCGACTTTGATCTCTACGTACATGCAGCTTTTACATTTCAAGATGATTGTGATTTTGTGGAGTATTTAATGAGGGCATTCTTATTTTTTGTTGGAGGCACAAGTGATTAATGGGCTAAAAGCAAGAAAAATTACACTAAAAAAGACAAATGCTATTGGGGGCAAGTGTCCCCATTCTCAAAAGGGTGCATCCGCCCCTGCATACATATATGGGAGGGTTCTAGTGAGAACTCATCTTAAAATGAGAACTCGTTATCATGAGAACTTTTAATCACAACCTTTTATTTAATTCAATCATTGGTAGGATGTACATGAGGTACTTTGTGTAATTATTGAAAATTTAAATGGGGTCTCTTTTGTAATTATTGTAGAGTTATTACATTAATGTCACCTTATTAATTATAACTCTTGATTTCAAAAAGTGCATCAAATAAGGTCTATTTGAAAGTGCATTAGATAGGAGTTATTGTGCATTAGATCGACACTTTGGATGGTTGAGATTAATTCTCATCTTACATGTTAACATGTGTTCTCATTATTGTACACACACACTCACTCTGTTTCTAAATCAAAGTCACACTTTGATTTCATACTTTTTGAAGAAATAAATTTATTGAGGGGTAAATTTTATTACTCCGTATAAAGTACACTGTTTTGACACAGTTTAACACTATTTTACACTATTTTGTACTGTTTTGATATAGATTTGTTTGACAAATAAGGAAGTATGATTTTGTTTTGAAAAAAGGAAAGTATGACTGCGATTTACAAATATAAAGAAAAACTAGTACTGCGTATGCTATGCTGGATGATATTTTATTTAAATTCCGTACTACTGTTTTATTGATTATTGAATTTTGCAGGAGTAGTTAAGGATAATTATATACTCTGTATATTAATCAGCGTACTAAGCCAGTAGCAATGATTCGACTCGAGTCCAGATGAGTACTCTCGAACACCGGCAGTTCTTCCCGGAATCTTCTTTTTCCGAACAGGGCGTGATGATCAATTTCGAATAAATCTGAACTCGAATCACTCAAATCATCATCATCAGAACAATCTCTCCCTTCTTCTGCACTCATCCATGATTCCTCATTCTTCCATTGATGACGATTCCGGTGTTGATGGTAGCCTTTGAGGACAATGTGGCCTCTCGACAAGCCCGCCTCATGAAGAGCTTTCTTGGTTTCTTGAAATCCCGGCGCCGGAGATTCACCGCCGCCGTATGCGTTCTCCTCGCCGAGGATGACGCCAACGGGGTTGAATCTCACTGTCCTCTTCGCCCCGCTCCTGCTCATCCTCGGCGTCTTGTTCAGACAAGAGCGTGCTATCGATGTCGGAGTAGATGCCGACGTGGAGGGCGCGCTCTTGTCCCTGCCTTTCCTGGCGTGGCTTCTGCTGACAAAAAGGCAGTTGATGAAGTGGGTGAGACGAGCCCCCGGAGAAACGGGCGGTTTGATCATCCTCGATTTCTCGAGCCCCAACGTTGTCGTCCTCACCGTCTTAGACGACCTCGTAGAATTGAAACATGATGTTTTTTTGGATGAACTGTTACATTTCCAAAACGAACCCGAAAAGTCTGCCTCCGCCGTTTGCGCGGCGGAGCTAGAGCGGGGCGTGGTGGAGCTAAAGAAGAAAGGATCGTCGTAGCTCGTCGAGATTAACAAGGAGGAAAGACGCTTTGCACCCTTACAAGGTTTGGTTGATGAGAATTTGTGATTCACCAACTTTTGTTCCATCAACTTCTCTATCAAACAAGCCCTCCTAAAACTCACAACACCATTGTTGTCATCATCATTGGCAAAGGTTCCTTTTATTGGCCTGTTGAGTTTTTTTTCGTCGAACCCATCGATGGAGCGATAGATTTCGTCGAGGAGGGTGGAGGAGAAGGAAGAGTATCTAGGTTCTTTCACAGATTTTTGTCGCTCAAAATTAGACATTTCTCCTCAAATTGTGGGAAGACTTAGAAGAGGAAAAGTGGCAGGATTGGGAGAATGAGCGAGAGATAGAGGAGGGTGGGCTTTATATATAAAGGGGGAGATAACGTATGCATGGTAGTCCTGAATCTAGCCTATTTGCTTAATTTTCAATTATATTCGCCAGCTTGGCAGCTAATCATTTGGCTTTCAATTACATTTCCTTTTGTGCCTCTAATGTTTGGCTATATTTCATTTGCATTAAATTTGGGTCTAATGCCATAGTTGAATCAGAGAGTGTTCCAGATTCAAACAATTCAAAAATAAATGTTCCAAATTAAAAAACAGTGTTCCCGATTCAAAAGAAGTCCTTCCACTCCTTGGCTTGCTTTTAAGAAAAATTCTATTTGTACCCGTCCCTTTATATTCACTCTTATACCTATTTCTGTGAGAAGTTAATCTTTTGTTTGTGAATCCCATTTACAGACAAAAGTATGTCTATGTTATTTGTATAAATAGCAAAGTTGAGTATAAGAGTGGGTATAAATAGTAAAATTGGGGAAAAAATTGAACAAAAACACGGATTGTGTTCAGTTTGTATTGCTGACTAATTTTATTTGAAAAGAGATTTTAAAATTAAATACTAAAATATATGTGATGATTTTGAGTTCTTACTTTAATTGATCCTATCTGAACTTAGACCAAACATGGATTACAAAACCTGACTCAGATCATATATAATGGGTCTCGTTTTGATCCAGACACAATTCATTGTCTGAGATATTACTGGTTGGTTTGCGTGTAACAAAAATCCGACTCAAATGGGATCGATCCAATTCGTGTTTTCATTTTTCACCTTTCTTTGTATTTTGAATTTCAGGCGCACCTAAACTATTTCAAAGGCAATGTCTCAAGGAGTCAAGGACTGGCCGGATGGATTGCAATTCAGTTTTTGTTTTTGTCAATTATATATGTCACCTTATTACATCACTTTTCTTTGATAAATATTCTTAAAAATATGAGAAATTCCTCATAATTCTTGTTGGTACTCTTCATGCAGTCATTCTCCCACTGCTATTTCCTCGGCCTTTTCATCCACATATTCTCTTTCTCTTCTATCATTTTTAAGTCGCAAGTATAAACTAAAACTGGTATTTTTTGTGCATATTAAGATGACATTTTTGTTTGGATCAATATGACACGCTTTCTACTGATCAAAATGGCATTGTTGTATAGGTCGAACTTAGGACGGCTTGCCTTCATGGATGCAATGCAGGGCCGTCTTTTAGAAGGTGCAATAGGTGCTTGGCACCGGGGCCTACTCTTGTAGAGGGCCTCCAAAAATTTAGAGGGTAGTATTAGTTATAGGTTGATTTTTCTAGATTTCATGTATTATTCAAGATTTCAAAAGGCAGATAACCTTTAAATTCTCTAATTTATGGAATTTAAACATCATAAAACTTATATTTCATTGAATTGTCTGTATTATTTGTATTTCATTGTCAAAATTTGCATTTTTCTTGTCTTAGGGGCCTCAATTTGTCATTTTGAACCGGGGCCTCCAAATTCATTAGATGGCCTTGATGCAATGATGAGGTTAACAGCGGTCTCTGACTCTATACGAAGTTAAATTGTCCACCTAACTTTGTCCCGTTTTACCTTTTTCGTCCGTCTCATTAAGTTTGTGTCATATTATATTAGATAATATTCGAGTGGTTAGAATTCATTCTTATTTTATTCACACTTTATTAATTCAATTTCAACCACACAATTCTACTTTTTATTAAAAACCACATTACACCCCTTTGTCCCAAACTTAGGGGGCGGAGGTAGTACATCGTATTAGTTTTCTAAAAATTTACCAATCTATATTTGAGCATTTTGATAGGTCAACCTTATATGAAAAGTAGCTCATGATCTTACCTACTTCCTCCGTCCTAATTTGTTTTGTAAAGTCAACATTTTTTTGTCAACAACAACAACCCATCCTTAGTCCCAAAAGAGATTGGGGTCGGCTAACATGAATCGATACATGATAACACCATCAAAAGGAAAAGAAAGAAAATAAAGATAAAAAACAAGCTATTATAAAAAGGATAATATAAAACGGGATGAATATACTTAAAAATGATAAAATAAAAAGGATGAAAATAATGTTTATATATATAAGGATAAAAGAATACAAAACAAGAAGAAAAAAGATGAGGGGAAATAATAATAATAATAATAATAATAATAATAATAATAATAATAATAATAATAATAATAATAATAATAATAATAATAATAATAATAATAATAATAATAATAATAATAATAATAATAATAATAATAATAATAATAATAATAATAATAATAATAATAATAATAATAATAATAATAATAATAATAATAATAATAATAATAATAATAATAATAATAATAATAATAATAATAATAATAATAATAATAATAATAATAATAATAATAATAATAATAATAATACGAGATCACTCCTCCACACGAATACCCGCCCTTCACTTTGCTCTCTCCAAAGCCATGCCCTCGTCCAACCCAAGAAGAAGCATATCACTTCGGACTGCCCTAACCCACGTCTGTTTGGGTCTTCCTCTCCGCCTCTTCTCCACACATCTCAACACGTCTGACAGGTGCATCAGTCCGTCTTCTATGCACATGACCAAACCACCGTAGGCGAGACTCGCGCATCTTGTCTTCAATAGGTGCTACTCCCACCCTTTGTCTAATTGTCTTATTTCTCACGTGGTCCTTCCTAGTATGCCCGCACATCCAACGCAACATGCGCATCTCTGCCACATTCGTCTTTTGGATCTGACATTGTTTCACCGCCCAACACTCTACGCCATACAACAATGCAGGCCTAATTGTTGTCTTATAAAATTTACCCTTCAGTCTGGTCGACATACCTCGATCACATAGAAATCCCGATGCACTCTTCCACTTCATCGACCCTGTTCTGATTCTATGGGATACATCTCCATCTAGCTCAACGTCCTTCTGAATTATGGAACCCAAGTAACGGAACATATCACCGACCGGTATCTCCTTACCATCTAAAGTAATTCCAATATTACCACTGCTTCTACCTCCACCAAACTTGCACTCCATGTACTCTGTCTTGCTCCGACTTAATCTGAAACCTTTGTTCTCCAAAGTTTGTCACCATACTTCCAACTTTGCTTTAAGACCTGATTGCGTCTCATCAATAAATACAATATCGTCGGCAAACATCATGCACCACGGTATTTCGTCTTGAATTGACTTTGTAACTTCATCCATGACTATGGCAAATAAGAAAGGGCTCAGAGCCGATCCTTGGTTCACTCTGATAGTAATAGGGAACTATGCAGTCCTCCCTATATTTGTACGAACACTTGTAGTACAATCCTCATACATATCCATGATGATGCTGATATACTTGCGTGATATGCCGTTTCTAGTTAAGGCCCACCAGAGAACTTCTCGAGGTACCCTATCATAAGCCTTTTCTAAGTCAATGAACACCAAATGCAGATCCTTGTGAGCGTCTCCATTTTTCTCCATAAGCTGCCGATGAAGGTGAATGGCCTCAGTTGTTGAGTGACCAGGCATAAAACCGAATTGATTCTCTGAAATCTTCACAATTCTTCGAAGTCTTTGCTCAATCACTCACTCCCAAAGTATCATGGTGTGACTCATAAGCTTAATCCCTCGATAGTTGACACATTCTTGTACATCACCTTTATTCTTGAATAAGGGGATAAGAGTACTCTTCCTCCAACTCGTTGGCATCTTGTTGTTTCTCCATATCATGTCAAAGAAACTTGTTAACCACTTGACGCCTCTCTCTCCCAAACTTCTCCAAGCCTTGATCGGTATGCCATCTGGTCCCACTGCTTTCTTCCGCCCCATCTTCCTCAGAGCCTCCTTAACTTCCGTTGTTTAAATTCTTCTCACAAAATCACGATTTATTACCATACAATCTGGTATGGTCAAATCACCGATATCTTGCGCTTCGTTCCCGTTGAAAAGTGTATCAAAGTAAGACCTCCACCTCTCTTTTATCTCCCCGTCCTCCATTAGTACCCTTTGATCGACATCCTTCACACACTTAACTTTTCCTATATCTTGAGTCCTACGGTCACGAAGACGAGCAAGTCTGTAAATCTTTTTCTCCTTCCTTAGAGTCCAATTTTGCATACAATTCCTTGTTCACTTTTCCTCTTGTTTCCTTTACAAATTTCTTTGCTCTTCTTCTAGCCTCCTTGTACTCCTCTATGTTCTCGTCGCTCCAACTTTTGCCCAATTTCTTATAGCATTCCCTTTTGATCCCTATTGCTTGTTTCACCTCATCACTCCACCATGATGTGTCCTTTTTTTGTGGTAGACATCCTTTAGATTCTCCAAGTATCTCTTTCGCCACTTTGTTAAAGGTGAACTCCATTGATAACCACACATCATCCACATGTGCGTCATTATCAATGGACCATACATCTTCCTCCAACATTTTCTGCGTAAAAGTTTGTTCGAGATTCCCCTATAACCTTCACCACTTTATCTTTGGCTCCCCTTGTACCTTAACCCTCCTTCTCTTTTTACCTTGAAAATCAAGCACAAGCATCATATATTGAGTGACAACACTCTCACCGGGGATAACCTTACAATCAGTGTAACTAGTTCTCCAAGTCGTCCGTACTAAAAAGTAGTCAATTTGGGTACTATTAGCTCCACTTCTATAGGTCACAAGGTGCAAGTCTCTTTTCTTGAACCAAGTGTTCATCACAGCCAACTCATATGTCGAGGCTGAGGCAAAATCCAGAATGTTCTTCCCCGCTTCATTTCTAGTGCCAAAACCATGTCCGCCATGGATACTCTCAAAACCATCATGACTCGGGTCCACATGCCCATTGAGGTCGCCTCCTATGACTAATTTCTCTCCCTTTGGCACTCGTCACACCACCTCCTCAAGATCCTCCCACAATTGTTGAGTGATAGATGCATCCAATCCCACTTATGGTGCATAGACACTTACCACTGACACGATCTCATCTCCTATTATCAACTTAATGCTCATGATGCGGCCGTTCTTCCTGAAGACTTCCACCACACCCTCGACATAATCTTGTGCCACCATAATGCCTACTCCATTTCTGTTCCTTTCTCTCCCTTAATACCACAACTTATAACCTCCGGGATTGATCTCACGTGCCTTTTCTCCAACCACTTTGTTTCTTGCATGCACATTATGCTGACATTCCTCCTTTTCATAACCTCAGCTATCTCAGATGATCTTCCCGTAAGCGAGCCAACATTCCATGTCCCAAAACGCAATCTAACACCCTGCCTTTTCTGCTTCACACCACATCGATTCTCACCATGCCCTTGCATATTTGACACCATCCCCGGGCATTGGAGTGGCGCGTCGCTTCCGGGCGACGACCTAGCAGCCTTAGCATTCTTATCACCACACCCAGACCTATGAAGTGTAGCGCGCCCTTGCATATTTGACACCATCCCAAGGTGGAGGGATGACACGTCACTTACGGGCGACGATCTAGCTGTAATGATATTCATATTTCGATTCATGTCATGTGATGTGACCAAGTAATAATGTTGGCTGTCACGCGCCTACCACAACACCCTCCTCCTTTATCCTAGCTTGGGACAGGCATGATACCAAAAAAATGATCTCATGGCGGAGTTTTTTTCGTCAACTAATTATAAAAGTCAATCCTCTCTATGGATAGTTAATTCAATTTTTAATAATTAAAATTTACATATTCTTAAACTACATTAAAATCTCTTTAAAGTTGTCAACTCCAAATTAGAATATAATTAAAAATTGACATCCTAATTAAGTGAACAAAACGAAACTGTTTGACCAAGAAAAGTCAAGTTTGCAAATCAATTTGGGACGGAGGTAGTAGTTTTTTATTATTTCATATCATTCCGTGACATTTACTTTAACCGCCTCTCAGCCCAAATACGACTACACAGCATCAAGGTGTATAAATGAGTCAAACAAACCCTTAATAAGGTACCCTTAAATATGGGTGCTAAACAAGCAGTCAATCCACAACCGGATCTAGCACCGATACCATGTTAAGCTGTGGGGTTCCATCCTAGAAGGTCAAATTTTAGAAGTAGCTCATAATCTTTTATAGTGTTTTATTATTTCATATCATTTCGGTGTGGGACATTTACTTTAGCAAATGACCATGCTCATTCTCTTTAAACGTTTTATTTGATATTGTTGGGCGCATGGCATAATATATTAAAGGACATAAAAAACCCGACTTGGAAATCCTCTTTTGTAGTAGTTTTCCCGGTTATTTCCCGGTATTTGGGACGCTGCGCTCAAATGTGTTAAGCCAAGATGATTTGCCGGCTTTGACCAGATTGTATCAAATGTTTACGCAAGAAGAACGACACCGGAGTATGATGCGAGGGCGGGAAGAATGACCTGAAGCAGTGGCGTTTGCTGCAGGAGCTATATCCCATCTTATGCGTGATGAACAGAAGATCGTATGTACCTTTTGCAAGAAGACCGGACATGAGTATGATCAATGCTTTAAACGAACCGGGAAATACCCGGAATGGTGGTACGATAATCGGGAAAACTACTACAAATGACCATGCTCATTCTCTTTAAACGTTTTAGAATTTTTCCGCTGAATTCTTTACAATCTATACATTATGTTTAGGATCCCGTTCAAAATCATAAAAAAGTATTATGAAAATACCTTTTTATGAAAAATCGACAACTTCTTATGTCAGTTTTACAAAATAAGAGATGTGGTAAGTTAACTATTCTGTCAGTTTAGTAACCGACGTAATATGTTATTATCTATTACGTCGCTACTTTCCTCGTCACTTTAAACACCGACGTGATATTAAAGGACATAAAAAACCCGACTTGGAAATCCTCTTTTGTAGTAGTTTTCCTATTTGATATTGTTGGGCGCATGGCATAATATATTTACGTACATATTTTGTACGTTATTTGTTGTACATATTTTACCTATTATTTTTCTCCTATCCTCTTGGACGTATAGCTGAAGTTACGCAGTCTAGTTGTTATGTAGTTTTAGAGATAAATTTGTTTTGTTTGATCTTATCACTTCACACGGCTGAAGCATACATGTATATATGTACCATTCGTATCAAAGAGAAGGCAAATCATTTTTACCCAACATAAAACTCTTATTTTATATGGTATTAGAGCGGTAGTTTGAAACTATTCGACTGACAACATGACCGGCGAGGAACCACGACGACGAAAGATCACTGATCCCTCATCCCCTTACTACTTGGCGAGCTTGGATTCACCGGGTCAGAATATCTGCGGGTTCACTTTGAAGGGGGAAGGGAATTACCGACAATGGGCGACCGCCATGCAAAACGCCTTTCGTGCTAAGCGGAAGAACGACTTTGTAGATGGCAGTATTACCTGACCAACCGAACCCATAGAAGACATCGAAGACTGGATCAGCGTTAATTCGATGCTGGTAGGATGGACTGTGACGGCAATTGACGCATCACTGCGTTCAAACGTTGCCTATATGGATGATGTTCACGATCTGTGGGAGGATCTAAAGGCTAGGTTTGCTATTGGAGACTCGATGCGGATTCATGAACTTAAAGATTTGATAAGTGGATGCAGGCAGAATGGAGATACAACATCAGCCTATTATGGACGGCTGAACACCTTGTGGGATGAATATGATAGATACCGGGTTATGCCCAAATGTGTGTGCCGTGGCTGCAAATGCGACTTGGTGAAGCAATTCACGAAGCAGATTGACTCCGAGAAATGTCATGATTTTTTGCAGGGTTTGGATACTGAAATATTTGGGACGCTGCGCTCAAATGTGTTAAGCCAAGATGATTTGCCGGCTTTGACCAGATTGTATCAAATGTTTACGCAAGAAGAACGACACCGGAGTATGATGCGAGGGCGGGAAGAACGACCTGAAGCAGTGGCATTTGCTGCAGGAGCTATATCCCATCTTATGCGTGATGAACAGAAGATCGTATGTACCTTTTGCAAGAAGACCGGACATGAGTATGATCAATGCTTTAAACGAACCGAGAAATACCCGGAATGGTGGTACGATAATCCCGAGAAGGGATACGGAGGACGAAGCAAGGGTACTGGATGAGGACGTGGTAGAGCCATCGCCCATGCTGTGCGAATTGAAGAAGAGGTTGCTGGTTCTGAAGGCCTGACTGCTGGTACAAGAGGCGAGAAACCCAAGTTCAGTCAGCCACCTTCCTTCACTGATGAAGAGTGGAGAGGATTCTTGCAGCTTATGGAGTCATGTAAGGCCTCGTCAGTATCCACTGAGAAATTAACAGGTAAAATCGCACATACCGAGTGGCTCTTGGATTCTGAAGCTTCGTACCATATGACCGGGGATGCACAAATTTTTCAGCCAACAGAGACAATTCCGTCAACCCCAGTGACGTTACCCAATGGAGAAGTAGCGTTTGCAACGTTGCGGGGCCGAATTAATTTGAGAACCCAAAATTATTTTGCATAATGTTCTTTTTGTACCGGGACTTTTGTGCAATCTTATTTCTGTGGCGCGTTTAATTGATGATTTGAAATGCATTATATTGTTTACTAATCGGATTTGTGTAATACAGGACCCACCTATGAGGATGCCAATTTGAGTGGGTAGACGCCGCAACGGAGTGTACTACTTTCACAGTATTGAAGAAACTCTGGCATTGGCAGTAGGAGAAGAGAATAAAAGTGAGATTTGGCATGCAAGGCTCGGTCATCCTTCACCATCCGTAGTGCGTAAATTATCTAGTACTAGTAGTTTGATTTCCTCTTTTCATTCGCAAAATAAACCTTGTGATGCTTGTTTACGAGCCAAGAAAACTAGAGATGTATTTGAAATAAATTCTGCCAGAGCTACTGATTGTTCTGAGTTGATTCACTGTGATGTATGGGGTCCTTACCGCTTTCCATCTTCTTGTGGTGCCCGTTATTTTTTGACTATTGTGGATGATTATTCTCGGGCGGTCTGGGTACATTTAATGATTGATAAGACTAAAGTTGGAACCATTCTTAAACAATTTTTTGCTATGACCAGACAACAATTTCAAAAGGAAGTACGTGTCATGCGTAGTGACAATGGAAAAGAATTTCGTGCCTTGAAAAATTATTTTTTGGATCATGGGATAATTTTTCAAACCTCATGTGCTTATACACCGCAACAAAATGGACGTGCAGAGAGAAAACATAGACATATACTTGAGATGGCTAGGGCACTCCGGTTTCATGCTAGTTTACCTATAGAGTTTTGTGGGGAATGTATTCTAGCGGCTGGTTATTTAATTAATCGGTTGCCCACTCCTGTGATAGACAACAAGACGCCATATGAACTTTTGGATGGGAAAATACCCCGTTATACTGATCTACGTGTCTTTGGTTGTCTATGTTATGCTTACGCTAAAGACCGTAGTGGTGATAAATTTTCTCCCCGTGGAGTCAAGTGTGTGTTTCTGGCTATGCACACTCATAAAAAGGTTGGAAAGTTTATGACTTGGAGCAACGTCACTTTGTCACAAGGGATGTCCGGTTCTTTGAGACTGTTTTTCCTTATCAAGAAAACCCATACCATGCACCCCATAATGATGGACCCACTCCACCTCCAGAATTCGTACCTACTGAACCAATCCCAGATGACCCTTGTACACCCCAACCGACACCACCAACATCCCATATAACACCAACTTCTACCCCATCCAATTCTGACACCTTATCCTCCTCTACCTCATCCACCTTAAACCAAGACAAGCAGCACCCACTAACTGCCTCACCTCCTTAAAGCAGCACTGAAACACCTCAGCAATCTTCTGCCAACTCCAGTCAACCACCAGTTGTTCCTCATGGCTGCACGAGGAAACCACCATTATGGCATGCCGATTATGAAACCTCCCTCCGATGTTTCATCTACTTCATCGGTACCCGCATGTAATCCTTATTCCCTGTCTAATTATGTAATGTATAATTGTTTTTCGCTTCCTCATCGTGCATTTTTAGCGGCTATCAGTCAGAACAGGGAACCTGATTCTTTTCGTGAAACAGTTCGGGATCCAAAATGACATGCTGTCATGCTGGCTGAAGTTGATGCCTTAGAACGGAATGGGACTTGGACAGTGCAATCTCTACCTGCTGGCAAACGAGCTATCTTTTGTAAGTGGGTGTATAAAATTAAGTACAAAGCTGGCGGTTCTGTTGACAGGTACAAGGCTCGGCTAATTATTTTTGGCAATCGCCAAGTGCATGGGATTGATTATCATGAAACATTTGCACCCGTGGCTAAAATGGTCACGGTTCGTACAATATTGGCGGTTGCGGCTACCCGAGACTGGGTTGTACATCAGATGAATGTAGATAATGCCTTCTTGCATGGGGATCTAGGTGAAGAGGTATACATGCATTTTCCTCCGAATTACTCTTCATCTTCCGCTGGTAAGGTATGTCGGTTGTTAAAATCTCTTTATGGGCTTCGACAAGCTCCTCGTTATTGGTTTTCCAAATTTACGTGTGCTCAAGGCCTATGGCTTTTGTCAATCTCAGGCAGACTACTCGTTGTTTACTTATCAATGGCCAGGGAAAATATTATGTATTTTGATTTATGTGGATGATCTTCTTATTACCGGAAATGATCCAGAATTAATTATTGAATTTAAATCTTATCTCTCTTCCCGTTTTCCGGTTAAAGAATTGGGGGTTATGAAATATTTTCTTGGTCTGGAGGTAGCTCGAAATCCGACAGGTATATTTCAGTGTCAACGAAAATATGTTCTGGACATTCTTTCTGAGACTGGGATGCTAGGTGCTCGGCTGACCTCTTTTCCCATTGTCCAGAATCATGGACTTTAAACTGATGAGGGGCCGCTTTATGCTGATCCTGATCAATATCGGCGGTTGGTTGGGAAACTTATCTATCTTACCTTGACTCGTCCCGGTATTTGTTATGTCGTTCATATCTTATCACAATTTATGAAAAGTCCGCACCAGGCTCATTGAAATGTTGTAGTACGAGTTTTACGTTATCTTAAAACTCATCCTGGGCAGGGGATTCTTCTTCGACGTGACTCTCCTCTTATTTTATCGAGCCACTATGATTCAGACTGGGCCAGTTGTCCCACCACACGCCGGTCTGTTTCTGGGTATTTTGTTCTATTGGGTACTTCACCTATTTCTTGGCGAACCAAGAAACAAATCACAGTTTCTCGTTCTTCTGCTGAAGCCGAATACCGGTCTATGGCTTCTCTTGGCTGTGAGCTTATTTGTCTTAAGTCCTTAGCTTGTTATCGTCACTTGATGTCCCTCAACATGGTCCTATTCGTCTCTTTTGTGACAACCAGGCGGCCATGCATATTTCCTCCAATCCGGTATTTCATGAACGCCTAAACACATAGAGATCGATTGCCACTTTATTCGTCATCATGTGCAGACCGGGACCATTATCACATCCCACTGTTCTTCCTCAGAATAGCTTGCTGACATTTTCGCTAAGGCTCTTGGATAGTCCCAATTTCAATATCTATTATCCAAGATGGATCTTCGGGATCCTCACTCTCCATCTTGAGGGGGGGGGGGGGGGGTGTTGGGCGCATGACATAATATATTTACGTACATATTTTGTACGTTATCTGTTGTACATATTTTACGTATTATTTTTCTCCTATTCTCTTGGACGTATAGCTGGAGTTATTACTAAAATAAATAATTACTTTGTTTTTGGGCTTACCGACCTTATGAGTCATTATTTTTTTCAAACACGTAACTTTTGATTTGCACGCGGAGTTGTGTAATAATCAAAATAAGTATGGTTGGAGTTGTTTTATGAATGAACTGGCTGAAGTTACTATAGATGATCATTTTAGCTACTTTAAGAGAATTTATTTTTTATGTTATTAATAAAGTATATTTCAAATATAATTTTTCATAATTCAGCAGAATCAGTTAATACAATTACTTTAGTTAAAATTCCATAAATTTCAGCAGAATTTGTCATGAGACGTGTTCTAAGTGATAGTGTTGATCTTTTGTGGTGTATTAGAATCATTGATGTGTGAGAAGTTCGTTATTCTCTTACTGGGCCATAGCCGTTTACTTAATCATCACATCATGGCCATTAAAATAATTTCAAATGGTCATTAAAGCTCTTAATCCGTTGCAACTAGGCCACCCATCATTGAAATCATAATATTTTCATTCCAAATGTTATGTTTTAACCATAGAAAATTGAATTAACTTCTGTAGTAACAATCAAAAGCAAAAGTTAATTTAGTGGACTTGAGCAAGTACAGTTGAAAATGGATTAACAGCTATGATCTCACCCTTAGTATTAGCTGTATCTATGCATATACACTACTTTTAATTAGATACCATTCTGGGAAAAAATAGATACAAATTTTGAGGACACATGGGATATTAGTTAGGTGGTCATCTCACAAAGGCAAGCAAACTTTCTTGTCCAATTTTGTGGATGGGTTAGGAAACCACCAAATCGCCTATGAATGATTAAACACTACTATCTGTAAGTATTCTTGTCAATATTTTTGTCCACTGGCCACTGCTTTGTCAATGTGCTATGAATTTGATCCACCCTTTGAAGCTTTGGTCTCATCGCATTAGGACCTGTCCACCCAGTCCTACTAGTAGTTAGGTCACGAAAAGTATTACGTGCATCTTTTTTGCCAAAGGAACATTTTTTGGGGAAGTTAAGAGTACCTTCTTATTCAAAATTCTCCCATTTCATTAATCACACCAAAACAAATAAACCAATTTCGCAACAAACCCCAAATATTTCCAATTTAGTACACATATGGAAGCAGATCTACATTAGAACTATGATGGAGTGAGACATAATTAGGATGCTTTTAATTGGACTTAAATTTTCTGGTATGACCTTGTAAATGCATGTTCTCTGTGTATTTTACAACTGTCGAAGTGTGGTGTAGTCTGATATGGTCTAGTGTGAAATGATATAGGTTGATCTGGTTTGTGGCTGAAATAAGTTCGAGTAAAAACATCCTTAAATCAACGGTTTTTAGTGCATTTTTTCTCTTTTGTCCCACTTATTCCACTATGTCGTTGTTTAAGTCTAGTATAATCTTGTATGAACATATTCAACCAGCTCACATTTTTGAATCCACCCATGTGCATATGTATATTGGATGTGCTCATGTGCATGTGTAGAGAATACAATAGCAAGTTAATGCAAATGGAATCCGAAGAGGTTATTCGGGCAATCAACACATTATGTTTGAAGACGAGGAATTGAAATCACTTCAACATGTACAAGAACGAAATAGATGCGCGGAATTCCTCACCAATATGGCGTACTCGGCCCAACGTAGACTTACAATTCTTGACACCTCTTTCAAGGGAATGGATTGTATGCTATGGGAGGATGCAATACTTTAGAATTGGTTAAAGGCTTAAAGCTCATAGCAGCTATATTTCCTTTGGTTATATAGTCATTGTATCCTTAGCTTCTTTTCCAATAATGTACCAAAAACAGCAAGCTAAGGATTAAATTATGTGCTCTACTAATACGTCCATCTAAAATTGAGACAAGAAGTGGTTGGTAAATTATGAATAGACTGAATTATTTTAAA
The DNA here is from genome assembly GCA_945859915.1 of Cuscuta epithymum. Taxonomy (NCBI): domain Eukaryota; kingdom Viridiplantae; phylum Streptophyta; class Magnoliopsida; order Solanales; family Convolvulaceae; genus Cuscuta; species Cuscuta epithymum. The sequence goes on along the minus strand of CAMAPF010000011.1, from coordinate 7,907,858 downwards.
ATATTGTCAAATATGATATCTGAAAGACTTACTAAGGAAGATGGAATAATAGACGATAATAATAAATACGAAGTATAATATTTACTACATTGATTTTGTAACTATTTGGACATGAATGCAAAACAAACAAACAAAAGTTTCCTAAAAAGCTAGTATCATTGCATACATGCCAGTGGGAATCAATCAGTCTAAACAAATACCTCCAAATGAAATGTTTATACTAATGATTGGTATGCACTTTGTAAAAAAGTAAAACTATACTTCGTATATACTACCTCTGAAAACAAGTTGTCGAGTTGACTTTCACACATTTTAAGGAAATAAAGATATTGAGGGTAAATTTTATTGTTTTGACACTGTTTCGACACTGTTTGACACTGTTTTACACTGTTTGACACTATTTTGCACTGTTTTGATTTAGATAATTTGCCAAATAAGAAAATGAGAAGTTTATTTTGGGACATCCAAATAAGGAAAGTGAGAACTTGTTTCCGGGACGGAGGGAGTATAAGACTTGATTTTCTTCGACCTTTTTTGTTGTTTTGAAATAATAAATCTTTCGAAAAACAAGCAATGTTAATCAAATTCATATGACTTATCAATAAATAACAAATCCTTTTAAATAACCTCTTAATTATATGCTCACTCTTTACCCGGCAGGGGCTGATCTGGTTTAGGGTCAGGAAGGTCCCAGGCCCACCCTCAAGAAAAAAATTGTAGTATATATTTTATATATATACAAATATATAGTGTTGTTTACAAACAGTATAATAATAATCAACGCCGATATGTAAATAACAAGCACCTAATTGGCTTGATGCTAAGTGGATGAACGATTGCAGCTTATATCTCACAAGTTCAAAAGCCTTTGAGTTCTGGTTTTTAAATCTTTTACTTTTTTTGCCAAGGGTCTCTTTGTCCCGCACCATGAGAAAGTTTTTTCATTCAAATATATATTCATCAATTTCTACAAGCCTAACACCAATATCACTTGGGCTATTGAAAGTAATATTCTCTCCGTCTCATTAAAAGATTCACACTTTCGTTTTATGGACGTTCCCCTTAGTGGTTCTCATTTTCTATTTTAGGAAATAATAATTAACACTTTTAAAACATCACGGTTATCATCAATGACTTATTATATTATACTAGACTAAATATCTGTGCGATGCACGTGGTATATCTAGAGTAAGTAACAACTTGTTTAAACTTATATTTATTGTAATTGTATATGTTGTTTAATTTTTCCAAATAAAAAAAGATAGTAGAGTTTATATGTTGTAAATTTGATTATACAATAGTAGTTTGTAAGAAAAGGAAAATTTGGATCGAATGAGAAATTGTCAAGTAAGAGTAAAGCAAAAAAATGATGGATCCGGAGCCTTTGTCTTGCTTATCATCATGATAAATGAAATAATGAATGTGAATTGATTGAGTTGAAATTTGAAAGAAAATTATGTTATCAGACGGGACCACCAATGATAATCATGGATTCAAAACCTTTTGACCAATATTTTTTTAAGATACAACATTCACCTCCAAAATACAATTACACAACCAAGAAATAAGCAGGCGAGACTCATTACATAAGTCACATGATTGACCAATGTTCCTCATTAATTAGCATAATAGGAACATGCGCGAATTTTTAGTCCCAATTTATGGTTCGATAGCTCTGATGCATTGATGATGTCCAAAGACTCTTGCATATGCACTTCAACGGATTCAGTGACAATGTTGCCTTCAAGTGAACATGAGATGTCAAAATCAAACATGTCTTCATTTCTTTAGGCTTGAGCGAAATCATATAATTATTGATAATCTCAACAACATCATTTATAGGTGTCAAAATAGCTTTTTTTGTTAAACACATGACAAACCAGACATATTCTTAAAAAATGACGGATAAGTGCTAGTAGCAATAGTAATTCAAACATAGAAAGACCTGAAGTGCTAATAAAATAAAATTCCATCCCAAATTTTTGATTATTTATAGTCGTCAGTGATTCGGCAGAATGCTTATTTCTTGCCACTATTTTAACTATTATATGCATTAGAGTCCCCATTTTGGTCCAAAGTATGTAGGAATTTTGTTACTTTATACTCTCTCCGTCCCTTAAAACTTTGTCATTTTCCCTTTTAATCAATTATTTTGTAATTTCATTATTTCTCTTTCCTCTGCACAAACCTCAATCACATAGTTTTTACTTTATTATTCTCCGTGCCGTTCAACGGAGGTAGTATAATATAAGGATAAGGATAAACTAATAATCTTCAATATAATTATAATTATAATTATAATTGTAATTGTAATTATAATTGTACTTGTAATTGTAATTGTAATTGTAATTATAATTATAATTATAATTATAATTATAATTATAATTATAATTATAATTATAATTATAATTATAATTATAATTATAATTATAATTATAATTGTAATTGTAATTGTAATTGTAATTGTAATTGTAATTGTAATTGTAATTGTAATTGTACTTATAATTGTAATTATAATTATAATTGTAATTGTAATTGTAATTGTAATTGTAATTGTAATTGTAATTGTAATTGTAATTGTAATTGTAATTATAATTGTAATTGTAATTATAATTATAATTATAATTGTAATTATAATTATAATTATAATTGTAATTATAATTATAATTATAATTGTAATTGTAATTATAATTATAATTATAATTATAATTATTTTTATTGTTGTTGTTATTTTTATTGTAATTTTTATTATTATTATTATTATTATTATTATTATTATTATTACTACTACTACTACTATTATTATTATTATTATTATTATTATTATTATTATTATTATTATTATTATTATTATTATTTTTACTAGACGATATACCCGTGCGATGCACGGGCCACGGGTATATCTAGAATACAATAACAATTTATATAACATTACTATCATAGTATGTAAAATAGAATTTTATATATAAAAAAATAGGGAGCAGTACACTGAATATATTACAACTTTGATTATATGTTGTATATACTAGTTGAGGGGAAATTGAAAGAGTTAATTAACTAAATAGGTCAAAAAGTGGCCCAGAGCACAAATATTCTCCTTGTCCCGTATAACTTTGTCAACTTTCTTTTTTTGGATGTCTCATTAACTTTATCACTTTCCTATATAAGTAAAGATTTTTTGGTTCTGGTTAATTCTCTCTCCTCTGCACAAACCTCAACCACACAATTTTTACTTTATTAATCTCTGTGCCGGTCAAACTTGACAAAATTATTAGAGACGAAGGGAGTAGTTAAATAGTATGCCGTATTATGTTTTGAATTTAATGAATAAAATATCTCTAGTATATAATACTCCATATATAAAATAGATGCTCTCTTTTATTACTCTTTTAATACACCCTTGATGTATTCATTTGGATGGATATAACTTCCTATTTATTACTCTCCATATTTAACACCTTATATAACTTCCTATTTATTACTCTCCATATTTAACACCTTATATGTGTGGAAAGTATATACGGTATATTTCCAGTATTTTTTAATGGCATATTAATTCCCTATTATGCCTTTTAAATGGGCGATAATTTTGCCTTCAAAAGGTAGGAATTCTAATATTTTATACGGAGTATAACGTAGCAATTTTATGATTACTTTATTTTTTCTGTGTTTACTATTTGCTTGCTATAAGTATTTCCATTATTAATAACTCTCCATCCCGTTAAGATTGTCCCATTTTTTCTTTTCGGAAAATTAATTAAGATTGTCTCATATCAAATTTGGTAATATTTGTGTTGTACTAAATCATTCTTACTTTATCCATATAATATCAAGCATATGCATAAACTCACTTTTGTTCATAAACATGTCACATCTTCATGTCCCAATGTTAATGGGACAAAGGTAGTATTATTTAAGAGATTTTTTTCACTAATGAGGCTTCCTCTATTATTCGCATGTCTAAAAGGCTTTCTTTATTGTTATCCGTATTTTTGAAGGTTTTCTTTTACTTGTTAAATGTCCCACACCGAAAAAGTTTGGACGAACAAAATGTTATATTAACACATGAGCTACTCCTCATATCAGGTTGACCTTTTAGGATGGAACCTCGTGTCTTAACCAGGGCCGGTCCTGGCATAGGGGCAGCATGGGCTGCTGCCCAGGGCCCACCTGGAAGAGGGGCCCATGGATTATTTAGTGGTAGTATATATACATATTGAGTCCCGTTCACTTGCGTGCCCGACATGGAGTTCTGTACGGACAAGCCCATTTGAGATGCTTCTGGGGGTATTTTTTTGATGAAATTTGGTGAATGTGTATTTCATTAAGTGTACATTGTGTCTACAAATTTTCATTTTAAAATTCAATCGGAAAAGTCTGTTAAATAAATTATTGAAAAACACTGTGCTTTTTATATATGTACAACGCAATGATTTTTAGTAATTTATTTAAAAGACTCCCCGAATGAATTTTAAGCTGAAATTTCATGAATATAGAGTCTACTCTTCATGAAGAACATCCTCACAAAGTTCATCAAAAAAATGACCCGAAATTCTCTCAATTGGGCTTGTATGTACGGTACATTTGGTCAGGCGCACCTCACCACATCATTTCTCTATACTCTAATACTTCGTAAAAGATATTCTTCAACCCTCATTTCCGTAGACTGGGCCACAATGGCAGAGATACACGTGAAATGGGATTCGATGACTTTCTACCTTCCTCACATAAACTGAAAACTAAAAATTCATAATATTATTGTTAATTTTGCTTCTGAGAATGCCCAAAGAAATTATTTTGTATGACCCATGATATCGAATAGTTCTATGGGCAAAAACGTTTAATTGTGCAACAAATTTTATTTTTAACAATGAAACTTTTGTAATACATTCTTACAAAATACGTAGTATATAATTAGGGGCTTATTTTTTCTCTTTTGTCCCGGGCCTATAAATTGCCAGGACCGACCCTGGTCTTAACATGGTATCAGAGCCAAATCGATCCATGGTGTGAGGGTCCTTATGAATCGTGATGACACGATTATAAAAAATGACAATTACGGCCGGATGAAAGAAACGGACCGATGAAAAAAATGAATGATGGCACGATCCAGACGAAGTGTCTGGTCGTGAAGAGGGGTGTTAAATGTCCCACACCAGAAAAGTTTGGACAAACAAAATGCTATATTAACACATGAGATACTCCTCCTATCGGGTTGACCTTTTAGGATAGAACCCCGTGTCTTAACAATACTTGAAAATATTTTAGATTAGGAATATTTTGATATAATTTTCATATTCTATATAATCTTGTATTAAAAAGTATAATTGATCAAAGTTAATTGTCATTGACCAAACAATTGATTTGGCAAACCTTTTTGTGGCAATGGAAGTATTATATAAAGATTTTTTTTATTTGTATTAGTGTAGCCGTAGTACGTATTCATTAACTTTTTTACAAACTTTAACGAATTAGGATGTTTTCTTTTGGACTGAAATTTGTTGGTCTGGTCTGGTCTAGTCTGATTTGGTATGGTCTGGTCTGGTCTGAACTGGTCTGGTCTAGTCTGGTAAACGTCTGGTCTCATTGTATTTTATAACTGTCCAGGTTTGGTCTGGTCTGGTCTGGTCTGTTTAAGTGTGGTCTGGTCTGTTTAAGTCTGATCTGGTCTAATCTGGTCTAAGACTGAAAACAATCCAAAAGAAAACATACTTAATTGGTTATGTAAAATTTTAAGTATGGGAATTACTTTCCATATGCTCTTAAATTGTCTTTCCATATTGCAATCAATATATGTTTGGGCGACACTTTGTATATACTACGTATATGGTAAATTGATAATGTTATATATACAGAGTATATCATATTTATATACTCCAAATTGATAACTGAAGACCAAATATTTGTTATTGACGTGCACTTTGTCGTAGTGTGCACTCAAAATAATAATCAATATAATACTAATACGTAGTATAGTGTTATATTTGGTCTTTTTGTAAAACTGGAAATAAGTAACAAGGGAGATTTTTTGATTGGTTGATGAACTTAAATTATATTTAAACACAAAGATGAACTACTTATGCGGTTTAATTAATGAGAAGGAGACTCGACTTTGCTTTTATCCACTTAATGAAATGTTCGTCAATCCCGGTTATATCTTTAACTATCTTCCTCTCGAATACTCAATCGAGGAGTATATCCAATTCATCGAGGGTAGTTATTAATAACGAGACGCGTTCATTAATAAAACTTACTACCGAGTCAATATAGAACACGCGCCGTATATTTACTCGATAGTAGCAATAAAATCAAGATGAAAACGATTGAGATTGATAACCTCAACACAAGTGGTTTATCGGTTTAATCAATATAGTTAATTCCCCTTCGGTTATTAACCATGAGACACATGCATTAACAACCCAAGTTTACTACCGTGAAAGGATCGAATTAATAACAAGCGTATTAATCGACCGATTCTAGTATTAACTAATATATGAAACAAAACTAGTTGATCCTTTAAGTAATGCTCAAAATATTAATATGAAATAGGAATATGAATTAATTAATATTCAAGGAAGAAGATTAAAGAAAATAACTCACAACTTACAATTCATTAAGCTTCAAAGTAGCAAAACCAGGATAGAAGAGTTAAGCTCCTCATTTGGAGACTAAACATGAAGAAAATATAAAGAAATAACTTGTCTAAACTAAGCTTAGAAGTATATGTGAATTGATGATTTTATTGTGAAGGAAAGTGGTGTATTTATAGGCTTTTGGGAGCTGCAAGGTCTGATACCCGATCGAGTATCTTAGGAAATTGCCCAGAAAGTCACTTTTCTAAACATACCCGATCGGGTATGTCGGCATACCCGATCGGGTATGTGACAAATCTTCATGAAAATTTGCTCCCACGATCATTTGTTCCCGGATTTGATTTGGACAATCGAATCAAGCGAATACCCGATCAGGTATAGGCAATACCCGACCGGGTACATGAGTATTTTTTCCAAATCGAAATCTTTCTTGTCTTCTTGCACTTTCCTTGATCTTTTAAGGTCCAATCTTGATCCATTGGATGATCTTTGACCTGTTTAGCTCAGAATAATCCTAATCTAAACAAATTACAAATAAAAATGAAAATAAAATATTACACCAAAAGTGTGTAATTTCCACAACTAGAACTAATAAAAACTAGTTAAAAATACATACAATCGGAAATTACACGAATATCAGCTGATTATGATAGCAGTTTCTGTTGGCTATTTTGATTAGCTGATATTATTAGCAATTTATAAAATGATGTTTGGTTAACTTGGCTGTTTACAATTAGCTGATAACTTTTCAAATGACATTTAAGGGCATGAATTAATTTTTTATTGTGCACTTTTATATATGTACGTAACACACTTTATGCATGTAGGTATCATACACTTTATTGATGTTATTATTGATATTATTAGTATCACTAGTTAAACCATTTTTATGAATTTTTTTTGGAACATTTTTGTTGAGGTTTAGTCCCATAGATCCGAAAGCCCAACAAACGCTTTGGATATTAAGGACGTTTGTCTTGGTTAAAATGTGTATAAAATATAAAATTGTGAATTAAGACTGAACTCAGAAGCTAAATTGTTTACGTAATTCTGCGATTACACTGAAATTGCCCGAACGGTAAGTCGGTATGAGATTATTACAAGAACAAGAGAGGTGATTCTATTGCTAAGCTCTGAGTATCAAAATGTTAACCCCTTGCAATTGTCAATACAGGTATTTATAATAAGAGGGGTAGGTGGGATGGTGACGTGGCTGAACCCGGTTGGCTGTTGCCTTTGCCACCTTGCACCCATGCCTCTACTTGCCATTGCCATATTTTAGCATTAAATGCGGCTTCCGCTTGCTGACTACCCGGCCGGGTAGCCCGTTCGGGGTGCGGGAACCCCTTGTGGGTGTTTGGATGCCAGTACTCTGTTGATTATCTCAAGTGAATAAATCGACCTGAATAAATCGACCTGAATGTTGAGAACCTTCACTCTTACCTCACCCCCTCTAAACTTCTGGCCGCTGGCATTGGTAAACTTTATTTCGTTTTGGGTCGTTCGGCATGAGTGTCTTCCTTTTGCTGATTTCCATTTATCATTTTTCACAGGTGTAATTCCTCCCTTTTCTACGAAGCGTCCAGCTCCCACCCCTTCCTCGACCATTCCTGTGGATAAAGGAAAGGGGAAGGTAACTGTTGCTGCCGGAAAACTGGTCCATCAATCAGGGTCCTTTGCTAATCAATCTCTCGATGAGGCTCGGAAGCGCCCAAGGATTGAGAGGGTACGTCAATTGGTCCCGATCGACCATGTGGTGGACCTTACCGGTCCTGAGCCGGATCCCAAGAATCTTGCCTCCTTTTTTTCTCAAGAAGGATTATTCTGCTCCTGATAAGAAGGATGATTCCTCTCTTGCCAACCTCCCGACCAGTGATCGGCTGGTTGTGGAGTTCTCCGCCATGAGCCCTCGTGCCGAGGGCCGGACACTGTACGGGCAAACTGCATCCTCCCTTTGGTGCTGCACGTCGGGGGGAAAAGTACCCCTCTTCTATTGGAATACGTTGGCAAATGTCATGACAAACGGAGTAAAACGCTTGGCCCTGGGGTGGGGTGGGGCAGTTGCTGGCACGGGACCCAACCGGTCAGCCAACCTTGTAGGGGCGGGTTGCTGGGCCGTTCGGTCCCGTATCCTGATTTCCTCTTCCGGGGCAACATGCTTCCTGGCCCTATCTAGCACATCGGGATAGCCCGTACCAGAGTTCTTTTTTAAGTCCCTGTACAATTCCCCGGTCTGGAGGGCATCCGTGAATAGGAGGATCGCCGTCTCATCCGTCATGTCCGTCACCTTCAGGGTCTTGCTTCTCCACCTGGTCAGGAAGTCTGATATGCACTATTTCCTAGTGCATAAGTTTGTTATTTTAGTATTGTTTGATTGTTGTTTGTAATTGTTTAGTTTAGTTTGTGATGTACTCCATAGATTTATTTTGTAGGTTGTAATTTGTATTTTTAGTGTGTATTTTGTTGTAAGTACCATAAGGGATACAAAGGAGTATTATAGGCACCAAAGTTAGACAAGATGAAGGGTGGATATAATTTCTGGTAGCAAACCCGGTCGGGTTGGAACATAACCCAGTCAGGTTGGAAGTGACATATGAAGCCCAAAGGAAGTTACTCGCCGAAACCCGGTCGGGTGGGTATAAAACCCGGTCGTGTTGAGTTGACAAGAACAAAAGAGCGTGTCCAAGGTCAAAAGAACGTGGAAAATATCTGATTTGGTATGTAACCCGGTCGGGTTTTTACCCAACCCGGTCGGGTTGAATGTGATTTCGGCACCTTCCAAGCAATTAAGGATACCCGATCGGGTAATCTACATACCCGGCCGTGTATCAGACCCAGCCACCTCAAAATACCTATAAATACACCCCTTTTCTTCCCATTTTGATTACCAATTCTCATATAATTCTAAGCTCAATTTAGACAAGTATTTCCTTTATATTTTTTAGTATGTTTAGTCTCCAAATGAGCAGTTAAACTCTTCCATCTTGGTTTTCCTACTTTGAAGCTTAATGAATTGTAAGTTGTGAGTTATTTTCTTTAATCTTCTTCCTTGAATACTAATTCTTCCTTTAATCAATCTATATATTAATGTTGGGGAGTGTTACTAAGATGACAATTAGTTAACATCTCGACATTAGTTATAGTAGTATTTATTTTCTTCCTCTATATTTTAATGTTGGGGAGTGTTGCTAAGAAGACAATTAGTTAACATATTGACATTAGTTATAGTAGGATTTATCGTCTTTAATATTTTTCCTTGAATATTAATTAATTCCTATTCATATTTCATATAAATATTTTGAGCATTACTTAAAGGATCAACTAGTTTTGTTTCATATATTAATTATCTCTAGAATCGATCGACGAATACACTTGTTAATCGTTCGGTTGTTTCACGGTAGTAAACTTTGATTATTAATGCATGCGTCTCATGGCTAATAAGCTAAGGGGAATTAAATATATTGATTAAACCAATAAACCGCTTGTGTTGATGTTATCAATCTCATTCGTTTTCATCTTAAGTTTATTGCTACTATCGGGTTAATATACGGCGCATGTTCTATATTGACTCAGTAGTAAGTTGTATTAATGAACGCGTCTCGTTATTAATAACTACCCTCGATGAATTGGATATACTCCTCGATTGAGTATTCGAGAGGAAGATAGTTAAAGATACAACTGGGATCGACGAACATTTCATTAAGTGGATAAAAGCAAAACCAAGTCCTCATTTCTATTAAGTAAACCACATAAGTCATTCATCTTAGTGTTAATTAAACTAAATCAAATCAAACTTAAAACCCCCTTTTGTTACTAATTAATTAAGAAGAGAAGTATTCATTTCCCTGTGGATACGAACCTTACTTCAATATACTACGTATATTTGTTGTATTGATTATTATTTTGAGTGCACACCACGACAAAGTGCTCGTCAAAGTCATTGATGGATTCCCTTGGTCCTTGCCTCACACTGGTCAGGTAACCAAAGTGTAACTTGGGGGTAGTGCTGGAGGCGAACTGAGCCAAGAATAATGCAGACAGTTCGGCAAAACTCCCGATCGAGCCCGGCTGCAAGGTGCCGAACCACTCCTGTGCCGGCCTCCGAAGAGTGCTGAAAAACAATCTGCAAATTGCGGCATCAGTGGCTCCCAAAAGCATGAGGCCTCCTTGATAGCTCCTTAAATGTACATGGGGATCTCCTACCCCATCGTAAGGCAGGTCGTTCGGGGGTCGGTAGTCACTTAATATTTCCGCATTCATAATTTCCCTGGTGAAGGGAGAAGTAATTCCAACCCGAGCTGGTGGGGTCTGTTGGGGGGGGGGGGGTGTGTGTGGTTAACCTGCTCCCTGAGTTCAGCCATTTGCCTCCTCATTTCGGCCATTTCTTCCTCATGGGCCGTTCAGGGAGGTGGAGACGGAGTCCTCAGGTCCATGAATTCCGGAGTTTGTTTTGGTGGAGGTGCTGTTGTTTCCCTCCTTCGGCGGATGAATCTTTCTCCATCCCTCTCCACATATTGGAAATGTTGTCCCACAGGGTCTATTATAGGAGTAGGCTCCCTGAAGTGAGCCCCGCCCCTAGGCCTGATCGGGGTTCGGTCCCTAGGGGTGTGCTGCTTGTGATGGGGGGTGTGGGCTCTCCAATGATTTCCTCGGTAGGCCTCGGAGTGGGCTGAAGTGGCAGTAGTTTGAGTATCGTCCTCCCCCTCATCGAATGATGGCATGGAGTGGATGGGGGATAGCGAGTTGGAGGTGTCATCGGTGGAGGTAGCCCCACCCTTTCTTGTTCGTCTGCCATGCGCTGCATGGCTGCTGCCATTTCCCTCATCAGTTGAGGGTTTCTCCTGACGTCATCTGGAATGACGTCCACGAATTCTTGTGAGGCACTTCCACTGGCGTGCCCCTATGTGGACCAGTTCCCGGAGGATCCGTAGCCCCTCCGGCCCCTGGTAGTAGAGCTTGGTGTTGCTGAAGCGATTCTAACCATCTTGAAGAAGGTGGTGCTTAGATCAAATAGTTTTGCTTAGGATTTTTGTTCAATTTCCCACAGACGACGCCAATGTTGAGGTTTAGTCCCGTAGATATGAAAGCCCAACACACGCTTTGGATATTAAGGACGTTTGTCTTGGTTAAAAGGTGTATAAAATATAAAACATTGAATTAAGACTGAACTCAGAAGCTAACTTGTATTACATAATTCTGCGATTACACTGAAATTGCCCGAATGGTAAGTTGGTATGAGATTATTACAAGAACAAGAGAGGTGATTCTATTGTTAAGCTCTGAGTATCAAAATGCTAACCCCTTACAATTGTATTCAATGCAGGTATTTATACTAGGAGGGGGTAGGTGGGATGGTGACATGGCTGAACCCGGTTAGCTGCTGCCTCTGCCGCCTTGCACTCATGCCTCTACCTGCCATTGCCATATTTCAGCATTAAATGCGGCTTCCCCTTGTGGACTACCCGGCCGGGTAGCGCACTCGGGGTGCGGGATCCCCTTGTGGGTGTTTGGATGTCAGTACTCTGTTGATTATCTCAAGTGAATAAATCGACCTGAATGCTGTTCAGGTACTCTCCCTTTCGGGATATCTTGAACTATTCTGACTGCTTTGGGCTCCTGACTTCCTATGGGCCTCTCCATGCTTTGGGCCGGGCGTATTGGGCTTGGGGCCAATACCCCAACAATTTTTATGAATTAAAAAATAAAAACTTAATAAGACAATTAATAATTCTTTTAAACAATTTTTTATGCATTAATAAAGTTAAATGTTAGTTTGATAAATAAATGGAATTATAAGTAGAAAATGCATTAAGAAAAGTTGTCTAACAAAAGTGAAAATGCAATTAAATATTAATGTCACCATAATCACAATACTAAAAGTCACTTAATTGTAGCCGATAACGGATTTTAAGAAATCATACTACTCTCTAGCTAACGTCTTTTCTCTGCCATCAAACTAGAGGCAATATTATCACTAATAACTGTCATTTCACAGACTCTAAACTAGTGTGTTGAAAAATAACTAGTATTTCACCCGTGCGATGCACGGGAAAATATTTAATATAGATATAAGGGTTTTTTACGAGAATATTACTAAAATAAAACTTATTTACATAAATATGACTATCCATTACTACAACGTAGTGCTGTGGTAACTAAAGTTCAAAATTTGAACATGAATTACTATGATTTCATTACTACTCTAGTAATGAATCATATTTTTGTAAACCATCTTTATTTTGGTCATATTTATGTAATTATTTCTAGATATAATACACAAAGGTTTTATAGAACACCAATAAACAATATACTTACCAATAATATAATTTTCAAATACAAAATAATAATATAAATACCAAAAACATATACGAAAGAATAGTGAAGAATAGAAAGAAAAAATGGCATGATAACAAAACAAGATCGCGTTATCACACACAATAAAATGATCAAACACTAATTAACAATGTATAAAATTATACATTTGATACTTCTTAAATGTTTAAACTTGCCGTTAAAATGCATTAATTTTTATATACAGTGGTGGAGACAGTGGGAGGCTAGTAGGTGTGATAAGTCCGTATTTAGACACGCATTTGATGCGTGTTGGGATTGGATTTTGATGGGTTTCCTAGCTTTAAGGTGTTGCAAGTCTCAATTTTAGCTCAAGTTATGTTTACCAGGCGTTGGTTCGAGTTTTGTGTCATTTGGAGTCAAAATTAGGAATTTAGAGTTCGGCACCGGCGCTTGAGGAACAATCGGGATGATTTGAGAAGAATTTGAGAATGATTTGATAGATTTGGAGGACACCGGAAGATTCACTATGAAGATTTGAAGGAAAAAGAGCTCTAGGATTGGCTTCGTGATCAAAAGAAGATGAATGAAGCTTGAAAACGACGATCAGAATGACCTTCTGTCAATCGTTCAAGCTTATCTCTTTGTAGGAACAACCAATGGACACGATTCAAGTTGCATAAGAAAGCCAACTTCAAGGTCTACAAATCATATGAAGACACCTTTGCAAGAATCTGAGAGGAAAAAGGTGAAAACAGATGATGAAGTCAAATGATCGCTGCTGCGATTTCAGAAAGACACATTCCACCGTTGTGATCATATCTCTTGATTGGATGATTCAAATCACATTCAGCAAATTGGGGTGGATAGAGGACTTCATTATCTACAACTTTCATGAAGGAAGTTTTGTCAAATTCGAAAGTTAAGTAGGCACGATCGTGCCCTCAAAGTCAGACACGATCGTGCCTGAAGAGAAAAGCACCGCGAAGTTACTGCCTGCCAGGAACGATCGTGCCTGGAGGGAGGCACGATCGTGCCTGCCCAAAATGCGCGTTTTTGCTCCGGAGGCACGATCGAAGGCACGATCGTGCCTGGCATCGTGTCTGGCTCCGAAAATCCTAATTCAACTCAAATTTCACCCGATTTTTCTATTTAAACAGCCTGTAAACCCCCGTTTTCAAGGGGGGGCTTAGAGAGAGTGTCTAGCACGAATTTTAGAGGGCTTTTCAGCCTTGTTCATCAATCTTTTGGGATTCTTTGTAAGTTCCTCCTTTTTAATTAATGACAATTAATTCTTTTTATTCCAATTCTATTGATTCTTCAATTATGAATTGTGAGTAGTTTTAATTAGGGATTTGGGATTGATGAAGGGGTTAATCATGATGTATGACTAGATTCTTTTCGGTTTAATTGCATGAATGCCGTTTAATTTGTGTTTGAATAATTTAATTGATATCTTTTGTAACCTAGAATCGCGACTAAGATTACAATTGCATGTAGAATAAATTAAGAGAGATCTAATTTGTTCTAGGACACATTCACACACACTTAATCGTTCGCTAAGAGATTAGTAGCGATTAAGGGGCCGTAAGCTCGCTCGTCTTGGCAATAATTTAGGATCCTGTCGCATGAGAGATGGTCCCCTAAAATATTGTACTCTACGCCGCGAGAGCGGTAAGAACTTAGTAATGATTAGTTAGGCTCGATTAAATTAATTTCATGTAATTAGGCCTGATCTGCCAGAAATCTGGTTACCCCGGAATCGATCCCTGTTCCCTTCGTCATTAATTAGAAAGAACCCACCTAGTTTAATCGTTCGCATTAGTTTTATTTTCCAAACCAATCAATCTCACACGACGCTTTTATTTTATTTTCTTTTTAATCGCTGAATTTAATTAATTCTTGATTCCCTTTTGTCCGTCCCTGTGGAGACGATACTCGTACTTACACTACTATATTACGACCTATTTTAAGTGCGAGAAAACTCACATCAAGGTGTCTCGGGCCTTAAGCCGTCATAAGTTTAGAATAATGTGATGAAAATGCATACAATAAAATGCATACAATAATGTGATGAAAATGCATACAATAAAAGAAGCTGACATGTGACACAATATATGGTTAGAAGCTGCCATCTTCAACATAAAAATTATACTCTAAACTTAGTACTTGAGCAAGTTGCTATAATACGGAGTACTTTTATTGTACTTCGTATTAGTTAATACTACATCAGAGGGGGCTATGAGACAAATGTGTTGGGCCTCACAATCCAAAGGGGCTAAAAAAATTTAGAAAACCTATTATGTCATGTGTCCAAGTTTCCTACGGACCAATGCCCCCATTGATCCGCCGAACTGGTAGAAGAAGCTAGAACGACTTAACGCTTGAACCATTGGTACTTGGTTCTGTGAAATGGCCGAATACTCCAATCGCCTTGCCTGGCTCGCCGGCCGCAACCCGTTTCTTTAAACCCACCCATTTGTCGATTTTCCAAATTGCTCTATTCTGTAAATCTGTAATGGAGTATTGGGGTAAAGTCTGACAGCCTTTAAAGGGATAAAGGCTAAAGATTAATTGAATAACTAGCAAGCTATAAATGCATTTTTTTATTATTGGAGGTTACGTTGGTTCCTAAATTACTATTTAAAATTTATAGTTTCAAATACTTAAATTGCTATATTGATATTGAGTTATATATTGACAATTTGACATTGTATGGAGTATGTTATATGACGCATGTATTAAATTAAATGAATAAGATGATAATCGATAAATACATGTAATAACTAATTTGATGGTTTTATTAGTAGACTAGTAGTAAAGTAGTTAATTTGTTTATTTTGTCATTGTACTAAGAATAAAAGTTGTAGGTTTTTTATTAATTGATTTTGCAATGATGTCATTAATGATTTTGTACTTCAAAAGGCAAGAAAAATAGGCCAATATGGTATTATAAGTACAAGTTTGTGATGTATTTTACATATATTTGCATTTTAAAACTTATCCATTTGAGTATTATTTAAAATGTTATATCGTGAATTTTGAATATATATGTTTCATATGGTGCTATTTATTGAATTTATCTCTTTTTCAATATATTTTTTGTCTAGGGTCTCCGAAATAATGCTAAAGACACCCCTCACTAGTTGGTATCATCAGTTAATACTTTTCAACATAAATAACTTGGTACGTAGTACTTTTCAATATAAAAGTAATACGAATACTTTTATAGTACTCGTACTAGTTAACACTTAGGGGTGTTTGGATCTGATTCTCAAAACTGATTCTGCTCCTTCAGAGAGCAGAAGCAGAAACTGGAGTGTTTGGGTGAAATTCCAGAAGCACTTCTGCTGCTCTAATTTACTCTCAGAATCAGTTTTTTTAGAAGCTGGTAGGTACCAGCTTTTGAAAACTGATTCTGATTCTACTTGTGCTTTAAAAAAGAAGCAGAAGCAGAATCAGTTCCAAACACCCCCTTATACTACCGTTGCTTGAATTTTAATGATCGAAATAAGGTT
The DNA here is from genome assembly GCA_945859915.1 of Cuscuta epithymum. Taxonomy (NCBI): domain Eukaryota; kingdom Viridiplantae; phylum Streptophyta; class Magnoliopsida; order Solanales; family Convolvulaceae; genus Cuscuta; species Cuscuta epithymum. The sequence goes on along the minus strand of CAMAPF010000011.1, from coordinate 7,891,456 downwards.
TCCAGACATATCATTCTACTTGAAGAAGTTTTTTTGTATATTAATTAATTACTCTGATCTGCCCGTAGTCAACCAGTCCGAAAACGAGCCACCTCCACATCCCTTTCCACAGTAATCCTCCCCGTCTTCGTTCCTCCATGGCCTCCATCTTCCATGTTTGACGATGACCAAACGAACCTGCTCCCATGCGCAGACAAAAGCAACCCACCAATGAATTTGAGTACTCCACGCAACAGAAATCAAATAGCTGCGAAGAAGACAAATCTCGCACAAACCGGGGTGAAGCCCTGTCGACTACCACCAAACGAAATTCGCCAGAAGAGAACCCCTCCACAAATCTCGCCAACCACTCTAGGCGAAATCTTGCTAACAAAACACCGGGACGCTCTCTCCGTGAGACTCACGTACATTGCCGCCTACCAAAGTTCCGCAGACAATGGTCTGAAACCCTAGCTGCGCCGATGTCTAATTTTCTCTAACAAAAAAAAGGATGACACCCCATCCCCGAGGGCCCTCCAACACCGATCGGACGGCACGATGGGAGGATGTAAATTGGACTATAATCACAATCTGAAAGATAGAGAGTGGGGCTCCGTCCCCGGTACTTGCAGAGGCTATCTATTGAGTAACCTTTCATCGCAGTTGCCGGGAGTCAAACCCGGGACCTAACCCTTGTGGCACTCCCTCGATACCAGTTGAGCTACGCCCACCGGTTCTAATTTTCTCTAACGTATTTTCTTTTGTTGCTCGTAGCATCTCTCTAAAAACGTAAATATATAGATTATATTCATAAATTAACATTTAAATTACTCATATATTACACTGAAGTATATAAAATTCATTTAATGTGATAAAGTATTGTTAGTTTTGTACAATTGACGGTCAAAGTTTAAGAAATTTAACTCCAAAGTCAAAGTATGACTTAATTGTGGTAAAATATACAGTACACACTGTACAACCGGATATTTTATATTAAAATAAATGAGTACACGACTTAAAAAAATGTACGTGTATTTATGTTAAATTGTGAAATTAGCACAATAAATTTTTTAATGATAATAAAATGATAACTAGTTAAATGAATAAGTTGATTTATAGCATATATCACGTGTATATCATGATAGTCAATTGTATGTTTCTAATACACAATTATATTATCAGTACAATGATTTAATACTAATAATCTTTTTTTCAAACCTTAGAGCATCTCCAATGATAAAATGTGCACGGTGCACACGTGGCATGAGAAATAGTCACATAAATATTAGTAAATAATTCTTTCTCTCCTTATTTGAATGATTTTATACAGTTTTTGTAAGTTTTTCTCTACAATGTCAAGGAGATCATCTAGATATTGAATTTGTTATTGACATTGCAGGGAAAAACTTACCAAAATTGTATAAAATCATTCAAATAAGGAGAGAGATAATTTAGTTGTTGATATTTATGTGGCTATCATTCATGCTACATGTGCACCTTGCACATTATAGCATTGGAGATCTCTTATATTCATTAAACTTAACATCTTTGATTGGTCAGTGAGCAATGCATAATAGATGGTTATATACAGTGGCCGCATCAAAATTGGAACAACACCTCACTGCCTCGAATATTTTAACGAGCTTGGGCGTCAGCAATTTCGGGCCCTAGTTCAAATAAAATATACTCTTTTAAAAGATCGATTTGTGTAAGACATGATGGAGTGAACATGTAGCCATGTAGTTTTGTGCAAATCCAATGCATGCAACCTTGAAAAGACTAATATTGCATTATTTTGTGTACGTTTTCCTATTTCGGGTTATATTTGTTAATAATATTGAATATGGAGTCATTCGAGGTTGTTGTAACGAATTATTCCAGCGTGGATAAGGATATAATTCAGTTTGTTAGAATTTAAGCTTCTATTTAGCTGGCAAGACTATAATTTTAATTTATCATTGTTTTTTGAGACAATGATGATAAACAATTAAAATGAACTATTAAAATGAACTTTAATTTCATTTCACATTAAATTGAGTTCTCCTTCCACTTTTTGCCTTGAAGTTGTACGTGTTCTCTTTTATGGAGTCATATAAACTATTTCACTATGTCAACATGATTTTCACCACACACTTTTAGTGATCGAGACTCCATAATGATGTCATAAAGGAATCATACATATATGACATTTTAAAATTACTCTATATGGTAAGAGGCAAAGAAAATGGTATCAACTCTTCCATAGAATTGGTCTAGGCACCCACTTAATTAGGTGCAACTCAGCAAGCCCAGGACACTATGAATTGTACATTTTATATTATTAGATTATTTTAACAAATATCGTTTTCAAATCATTAAAAAAAACAAAAAATATTTTTATATCGCTTTTTATATTATAATTAGTTTTTATAAACATATATAAATAGTGAAACTTTAGCAGCATCAACCAAGAAGGTAGATAGATCAAACTTTTGTGTAATAAAGAGAATAACATATATGGAGTATGTTATTGTTTCTCTTTGAAGACTAAATGTTAAGACCTGCGACATTTAACACTAAATAACTACGAATAAATATTTTAATTAAAATACTAAATGAAATACTATACATCCTACTAGATTTTATAAATTAAAAGAATAGGAGGCTCATAAAATAATGGGCCCCTAAACACCTGCCTATGTTAGCTCCTTAGCCCCTCAACTCTCACTTGACCCATTTAATATGCTGATCAGGATAGCTCGCAAAGGCGCCTTTTGGAAGTTATTTCAAGTTTCTACAAATGAGGAAGGGTGTCGAGGAAAGGGAATAACATTTTTGTAATAAGTACTACTAGGGTGCCTTGCTCTGTTCGGATCGTCTAATAAAAAAATCAACGGTGCAAGATCTTGGGGCCCATTCTTTCTCCTATCTCGAGACCCTCCTCATCGCCGCCTTGCCGTCGGATGCCGCAAGGTTCTCTGCCGTGCGGCAAAGAATCCGGATCTGTATTTGTGCATAAGAAAGAGCAGTTGATACATATTAAACTATCAAATAAGCCCCCGTACTATGCCGAAAAAGTCGATTAGGCCCTCGTACTTTACAAACACTCAATTAAGTCCTCGAACTATTAAAAACGTACAATTAAGCCCTTTCGGTCGGTAAGTAACCGGTTTCCCGGTTAAACGGCGATGATGTGCTCGAACCCCAGCAACGGCGGCTACTTGGAAACGAGTTACATTTAACCGGGAAACCGGTTACTTACCGACCGAAAGGGCTTAATTGAACGTTTTTTTAATAGTTCGAGGACTTACTTGAGTGTTTGTAAAGTACGAGGGCATAATCGACTTTTTTGGTATAGTACGGGGGCTTATTTGATAGTTTTCCCTATTTTTTACTTTGATATAAATAAATATTAAAATAAAATCACCTTTTAGGATTTTATATTTCTAAAAAATAAGAATACAATAAATTAGTACCACAAAATTAACTCATTTGAATGTCATAAAGTTTAAGAGAATACAATTAATATCAAAGTTAATGAATATTAGTTAAATAAGAACTTCCTAGTTCCTACCCGGCCCAGTAGTTAAATTGATGGTAGCATATAATAAAATACATAGTATTAAACTTAATTGTTATGAACAGGGCTGATTTCTGGTTGCACATCCATGATATTCGGGTTGGCTATTTTTCTATGAAAAGTGCAATAAAAATTGGTAATTTTGTGAAAAATTATTAGAGTGTGTGGATGAACATAATTTTTCTATCAAGTGGAATCCGTTCATGAGGATAAGAGTTAATATTGATCTGACAAGGCCCCTGAAACGGAAACTCTTTTTGAACAGATGGAGACAATTTTTGTGTCAAGTTTAAATATGAGAAACTCCCTAGATTCTGTTTTGCACGTGGTATTATTAGTCATGCGGAAAGGTATTGTTCGTGTTATCCCAATGGCATGGGGAAGGGTGGAGACCTACCGTTTGGACCTGAACTGAGAGCTTCAAAAGGGAGGAAACCGACGGGTGGGAATAAATGGTTAGTTCTTTTGAAAGGGGAAGACAGGTGAAAGCAACACCAGGGTGTCAGGTGTGGATGGTCAAGGAACTCCACAGAAGGAGCAAAAATATCATGCTACGGGAGAGAAGATTGAGCAGAAGCGTAGGAGAGTTGACCAATGAGAGGATGGCTCTTTGGCAGCGGGCATAGAGGTGGAACGGGGGCCGGCAAAAATTAGGCGGAAGCGGGCTACAATGGCCGCCTGTCACGCAATTGAAGAATGGGCGGGAGGATCCAAAAGGGATGGAAGCAAGAGAATTCCATTAGCTGAAGATTTATTTCTATTGCATTTTTTATTTAAGACTAATTTGCTTGTTGTTTTTGTTTTGCATAACAAGGGGGTGGGTATGTGTGTTGCTTGTTATTTGTAGGTAGAAAACTTGTTAGAGGCAATCAGGCTGATTCAACTGCTAATAGCCTCTATACTCTCACTGTTGCAGCGATAAGTCTCGCTCTTAACGAGGTAAACTATTTTATGTCTGATCATGATGTGAGGGGGCCGGTGGGTTTTTGGTATGGTTTGGACAGAGGGAGGTTTAGATCTTGTGGTACGACTGTTGGTACGTTTGGTTTGATTCTAATATAAGTTTTTTCTTTCCAAAATAAACTTGTTAGAGATTTTGGATAATATCTTTAAATACAACAGCCTTATGATGATTATACATCTTTATGATGTATTAAAATCTTCAATCCATGTTTGCTTTGAACTCCTATAATGTGACATACAATTAGTTGCTACATACTATATATCTACCATTTTGGTGCGGCTTGTGACATTTTGTAACATTCTAAATAAAGTTTCTTTGATAATTGTTAAACTCTCACACCAGATACTTGTGAAGGAAATAAGTACTATATTAAGATCTGGATTACTCCTCTTATCAGGTTGGCCTTTTAGAATGGAACCCCAGATTTTAACATGGTATCAGAGGCTCAGATCCAAATCGATACATGGTGTGGGCCCCTTATGAAAATGGTTGGCACGGTTATCAAAAGTGACAATAACGAATAGATGAGAAAATGAATGACGGCATGATCCAGACCAAGTGCCTGGTCGTGAGGAGGGGTAGGATTCCTACACCGGATATTTGTGAAGATAATAAGTGTTATATTAAGATCTGGATTACTACTCCTATCAAGTTGACCTTTTAGGATGGAACCCCATATCTTAACAATAATTATTTTTCTAACAATTTGTTAAAATCACAACAATTAAACTTAGAGAATTTCATAAAAACTTCTCTCCAAAAGTAGTTTTTGTAGAATTTGTTATAATTTCAAAAAAAAACATTTGCATTAGAATAAGAAAGGGAATGTTCCCGAAATAAGACTAAAACTGTTTGATAATTCCAAAATAAGACTGACATGTTTTTTATTCCCAATATAGGAGTAATTATTGTCAAGTTTGGAAAATACTGTCATGTTTGAAGTCTTGTACTGCCAAAACATGACAGTAATTAGTCCTATTTTGGGAATAAAAACATGACAGTCCTATTTTAGAATTTTCAAACCTTTTTAGTCCTATTTCGGGTAATATCTCAATAAGAAAACATTTAAGCTTAAAGAATGTCATGTGAAGCTCAATATTCGAAAACCTTTTCTCTGCAAAAATAGTTTTTGTAGCAAAAATGACAAAACTTTGAAGACCTCTAATTAATTTAGTCTTATTTTTTGAAGAAGTAAACATATACAATCAGTAAATCTAACTTAAAAAATAAATGAATGAAGAATAAACTAAAGACGTTCATGTTTACTTTGTGTATCCTAAAGTTCATTTGTGAACAAAATTCCTTCCGGACAGAATGATACTCAAACCAGTGTGGTTCAAGTCTGCAGTCCAAGTAGTTTCTGATTGCTTCTGAGATGTCCTTGCCAGGGATCACTCTCATTCTCCACCACTCTTCAGCTTCTTGGACTGAACCACCATGGTTGATTATAATCAGTCCATCCTTATCTTGAATAAGATTTTCCTTCTATAGGGGAGTCATGTGCTTTTTCATTTCAGCAAACTGAACTGAGTCAGGTTTAGATAACCCACTGTTCAGCCACTGATTGAGAGTGAGAGTAGATGATGCTTTCTTCTTCCCTTTCTTGGATCGTGGAGGAGGAGCTCTTTGAATCCCAGCTGCAAGCCTTTTCTGTCTAGCTTGCTCAAAGTAGGCTGCAGGGTCAGGAGTGATTGTCAGAGCTCTGGAGCTAGGGCCTTCTGCAGCTCTGGTGACTTCCCTAGTCTCTTCCCCCTTTTTTGGCATCAACAAGATCACCAAGTAGGAGTCCGAGCTTTGAGAATTCTGAAGCATGAGAGTCCTTCATTTTGTCCAGGGTCTCTAGTAGAGATTGGGTCACAGAAGTTAGCCCTTCAATCAGTCCTTGTTGCTTGTCAATTGCAGATTGGATATTCTTAGTGTTTGCTTCTAAGAGTACCAGCTTCTGATATCTATCCTTGTCAGCTTGGATCAGCTTCAAGGCAAATTCCTTATCTGTCTTGCAGAGGTCCTCAACACCAGTGATCTGCTCTTGAGTTTTGTCATGAGTCCACTGTAGGGTATCAACAGACTCTGAGATCTCCTTGATGACCTTGTCCTGAGCATTGAGGACTTGCGAGTGATGGAAGAGAACAGCATTGATGCTGTCTACCTCTTTGGAAATACTATTGATCTTGTCAGAAGAGGTTTTCATGAAAGATGTGAGTGAGGCAGCAAGAGTGGCAATGCTTGAAGTGACCTTTTGAAGTTCTGATTCAATGGTTTATTGGACAAGATCTAGATGAGCATCATGCTTCTGGTTGACCAATAGCATCTTGTTCATGCCCTCTATCACTTGATCACCAAACTCTTCTGCAGACTGTACAAACACATTGAAGGGAATGCAACCTTCTTCTCTGTGAGGCTCTGGCATGTGCAGTCCACTATCCTCATGCATTTGAGGAATTGGAGATGGTGGTGGTGTAGGAATTTTTCTACGCTTGGAGGTGAGATCAGCAGCAACAGATGAGGTCAGAAACCCATCATTGTTGTCAGAGGATGAGAGAATCCTCACAACAGGTTGCTTCTTGGGAGTTGAGGCAACAGAATGTTGAGGTGAAGGAGGCTTGGAGGACGGTTTCTGCTGAGATGGAGGTGCAGGCTTGGATGTTTGGTGAGGGAAGTTCTGATGAGGTGAGGTTTGTTGTGCAGGGGTATTCTGGGGTTGAGGAGATGGAGGGGGTGATGGTGAGCGGTTCCTGGTGAGGGTTATTTGCTTGCAAGGTGAGGTAGGTTTAGATGGAGGTTTCTGGGGTGAGGGGGTTTTCTTGGGGGATGGAGTTGGGGTAATTTGAGGAGGCTGAGGGGTCTCTGGTGGTGTGGAGAAGGGAGTTGTTGGTTTGGGTGAGGATGCTTGCTTAGGAGGTGAAGGAGGGAGTTCTGTATTAACTTGATGAGGAGGAGAGTTGGGGATTAACTCAAGTATTGTCTCCTCACAGAGAGATGCTCTCCATTCCTTGATCAGAGATTCCATCGCCAGAGGTAGATCATTGGCAGTTGATGGTTCTCCTTCTACACCACAGATGGGTCTGAATTTGATCAGAGATTCCTTCCTCTTCTTTTCAATCAGCCATTCATCAAAGATAGGAAACTCATGCTCTGCTAAGGCTTTGACATGCCTCTCTGGTGAAGTAGTGATCAGTGGTGCCTTTCCCTTTTGAGCTGCCTTCTTCTGGATCAGGACAGATTCAAGGAATTGGAGATCAAAGCAATTGGACACATCTTCAGAACTGCAGCTTCCTCTGATTCGAACCTATGCAGTTGCTCAACAATCTGGCGAAGAGGTCCCATTCTCCATCTTCTCCATGTGAGTACCCTTTCAAATTGTCTGTCCAGGGCAGTATTGGGATCCACTTCAGGGACTCGAGTAAAAGAGGCTAGATGCTCTAGAGGAGAGTCAACAGTGGGCAAGTCTGGTACAGAGGAGGGTTGTACCTCAGGTTCAGGTTCCCCCTGAGTGTCTGATTCCTTCTTCTGATCTGGTTCCCCCTGAGTTTCTGAACCTTTAGGAGGGGTGTTCTCCTCCTCCTTCTTCTTTTCTCTAATCTGAGATTTAGAGCTATCAGAATCACTCTGAATAATGGCTCTTCTTTTTCTCTTCTGCCTTGGCTTCTTTACAGGAGTGACTTGGGCAGCCACATCTGATGCAACATTTTCTGATGCATCATCCTCTGATGCATCTTTCTCTGGTGAGGCCACCTGGTGCTTTTGAGGCTTTTTCTTTTGGGCTCTCTCAGCCTTCTTTACTGGCGGTTGATCAGAAACTACTGCATGTTTCTTGATGGCCTTGGTGGAGGCCGGTTTGGTCTTGGTAGCCAACTTCTCCCTATTCTGCTCTAACTTCTCTTCCCTTTTCAATTCGGCAGAAATAGCCACATTCATTTTGGGAGAAGCAGTAAGGAAGATTGTCTTCATGTGGTCTACTTTGGTGGGTTCCCTTAGTTCCACTTGAGCTTTAGAGATCAGTTTGGAGAGAAGAAGACCATGGCCCATTTTGGTTGAGAACAAGCCTGTCTTCTTGTCCTTCTTCTCCACAGACTCAGAGATAGACTTGAACAGTACCTTTCCCCCGTTGATGTTTCTCCTTCTTCTCTTGGCTGTAAGAACCACTTCCTTAGTTGTCTCATGCTTTACATAACATAGGGTCTTGGTGAACTCAACTGTGTAGCCTTTGTCACAGAAATGGCTAGCACTCAGTAGATTGAACTTCAGACCTTTGACATATGAGACATCATCAATGCTTATCTGGTTCTTGATCAGCTTCCCTCTTCCTTTTGTTTGACCTTCCTTGTCATTTCCTCCAAAAGTGACTCGGGGTCCATTGATTTTCTGGAACTCTGATAGGCAACTCTTGTCACCTGTCATGTGCCTGGAGCATCCACTATCAATAAACCATTCTTGTTCAGAGATGGCTTCAGCACATAGTTCCTGCAGAATCAAAAGGAAAATTTAGGTACCCAAGCAATGTTGGGTCCTGGGGGGTAATAGAGTCTTGGTAGTTGGTACCATTTTGGTCTCATCAAGTGAAACCTTGGTGGATGGTACCCATTGTCCACCTGGTAGTCATGGTAAACAACAGTATGATTCATAGTGGGCAGATGCTTGTGAGGCTCATGCTTTCTGTTAGCATATTTCTGCATAGCCTTCTTTGTTGGAAAGAAGTCCCATATGCTATCAAGAGCTGAATGGCACTTAACCTTGGGCTTTTGAGGTTGATCAGACAACCTCTTTTGCCTAAAGTTAACTTTCTCTTGATATCTGCCTTTCTGATAGTGGTTTCTGATACACTTATCATGAGAATGTCTGTTAAAGTTTTGACTTTGATTGTTATTTTTCTGAAAACCTTTTGGATTGTTAGGTTTTCTGCCAGGTTCATTGATTTTCAAAACTTGTTTTTGTTTAGCCTTTAGCTTTTTGTTCTCTGGTCTGACTTTCTCATTAATAACTTTAGTACAGAAGTACTAGCATGACAGATGGGGCTAGAAGTCTGTGGCACTATGACCTTATCACCCTTAGCAACTTGGGTGCTAGACTTTACAGAAGGCTCACCAGACTTTGTTCCAACATATCCAAGACCAGAGGTAAGATTATGAACATCATCAATACTCTTTATTGAAGATTGCATCTTCAAAAGACTATCATATCTGATTTCAAGGATCTCAATTTCTCTTATTCTTTTTAGAAGAGACTCATTTTCAGCTTCTAATTTGTCTCTTTCCTCAATTAGGAGATTAAGTTTGTACTCAGTCTCTTTCCTTAAGTCAAAGATTTCAAACTTTAGCTTACTGTTCTCTTCTTTAATAGAAGAATAAGTGGCTTGGATAGTTTTGAACTCTTCCCAAAATGATGACATTGGATCATCATTTAAGGATGTGCCTACCGAAGAAGAAATAGAATCAGCAGTAGAATATACCCCATCATCAGATTGTGCCATGAGACAGAGGTCTTCGGTCTCCGCATCTAGGAAGCAGTATGCCTCATCAGAGTCAGAGTCAGAGCTGGACTCTGATTCAGAAAGAGGATCTCTTTCAGCTTGTTCTGAAATGAATGCCTTCCTCCTTCTGTGTTGATCTTCATATTTCTTTTCTCCATCTTGTCCGGGCTCGGGCCCCTCAAAATGTGAACTGGCCCGGCCGGTTCGGGCCCGGTCCGGGCCATTTTATTTATTTATTTTTTTTTTAAGTTTTTGGGTTGGACTAGGTATTTTGGGTCATTTGAGATGGTTTGGAATGGTTTGGGGGTGAGGGGGGGGGGGGGGGGTTAGGGGTTAATTAGGAAAAGGCAAAAAATAAATATTGAACCGAGGCTCGGCCCGGACCCGGGGGTTACCCAAGCCGGTTCCGGGCCTCCCCTTTCCTGAACCGTGGCCCGGCCGGGCCCGAACCGGCCCGGATCCATGCCTATGCCTAAGAGGACAAATATTAAAGAACGGAAGGAGTATTAGGAATTAGAGTTTATATCTACTAATCAGGCCGAATATGTGGGCCGCAATTAACCAGGGCGGTCCAGATTTTACATTCAAAAGTTAATGATATGCTGAATTAGTTACACTTAAAAAAGGAGTGAAAAATAAATATTGATAAATCTGTTATAAAAATAATACTACGTAATAATGTAATATTAGAAGAAAAATCTTAAAATCCAGGAACCATAGGAATACGACAATATACGACAATAGTTGATAGATAAGTTTATTTTTGTAAAGTAGTTGATAGATAATTTTTTAAATATGAAAGATTTTTTTTTTTAGATAAAAATATGAAAGATTAATAACTTCAAATGTTTGTCTTTACTATACCGAGTATATAAAAACAGGACCGTTTGGGAAACATTTTTCCGCCTGTACAACATGAAATGCCGGATAATAATTTTGGGAAAACGGCAGTTACAACTTCAGGAAAAAAAGACAGTTGCCACATAAAAACGGAATCACATGAGCATTGGAGAGTAAGGCTGCAGAAATCGCTTGATAATTTCCCCTTTCACGTCCGCCTTAAATTCGCCCGCCTCATCTGCAACTCTGTACGTAAGTGAACAAACTTTGTAAGTTTTTACGCTTTATTAATTCTGCACTACATTGCTAAATATTTCCATGTATATTATAGTTAACTCTTATGATTACTTATTTATTCAATATTTTCTCTTGAAATTTTGCCTTCAAGGTGATGTTGTTCAACACTAAATTCCTAAACGCGGCGTAACAAAAAGAATCCATGTATCTTTTCTGTTCAACATAGAGGATAAAACGAGTAAAAACCGGTTCATATATTAGGGATTAGGGATTATAAAAAATGATTAAAATCGTCACTGATGGTAAACACAAAAAACTGTGTTACATAATTTATAAAACAGAGATAGGTTTTTACATTGATAACAACTAAAACTTTTGTTGTTCCTTGGTTTTACACAAAATGATTTAATGTCAAATTTTCAGTCACCAATATACCCAATATGATTAAACATCTGAAATATGTATAATATAATATGCTACAAAGAGTGCATATGAGTATAATATGTGCTCTTAATATAATAATTACTCCTGTAGCAGCCTTAATCAAAATAAGAGTACAATATACTCGAGGTTATATAATACTATCTAATAGATATTAATTATCATATTATTATATTTACTTATATTCTAATTAGATTATTAAAAAATAATGTCTACTTATTTATTATATGATACCTTAAACACTTTTTACATTTTGAGAAAATATCTTAAAAATCACTACGCTTTTAATGTATACACTACTAGAAAATCATGCTTTGCCTACAAAATTTTTGCATACAAAGTTAAATTTGTAGTCTAAAGTGTCTTTTTACGACAAAATAAATCATTTGTGGGCATATTGCTTTAACTATAAATATTTTTTTCCATACAAATTATTTTTGTCGGCATAAATTGCTTTCCTAGACGAGAAATTATTTTGTGGGGCTAACCTTTTCCCTACAAACATGCTTTGCATACAAATTAGATTTGTAGTCTAATGAATTTGGTCATGACAAAATAAATTATTCGTCGACACATTCTTTTAACTTGTTTTCCATACAAAATAATTATGTCCACAAAGCTCCTTTCGCAAACAAAATAACTGTTTTGTGGTTCATATTTAATTTCTATGTGATCTATCAAATTAAAAAGTAAAAATATTCACTTTTATAAATGAAAAGTGAAGAATTGAAATAAGAGAAGTGGTAAAGTTTAGGGATGACAACGGGGCGGATCGGGAACAGTTTTACATATAACCGTATTCGTCCCATTTGGTAATTACCCGCTCCGTAACCGCCCCATTATCCAATGGGGAGTTTTTACCCAAACCATAACCACCACAACGGGTAACGGGTATAACCACGGGTAATCTTTATATTAAATTAATCATTGATATTTTAATATAAGAATTAGGGGTGGGCAAAAATACCAAACCGGCATGGTACCGAACCGAACCGATATGGTACCGGACCGAAAAACGGATTTTGAAACGGATCTCAATTTTTTTGTCCCGAACCGAACCGTACCGATTCTAAACAATGCCATGACCGGTTCTCATAAAATGAGATCCAAAACCGGACCGAACCGGACCGAAGTATGATTTAATTATTTAAATTTACATTTATACCATTATTTTGACTAATGCCTTTACATTTTCACCGTCTTTGCTAGTTCATAGGAAGCCTGGAATCAGACCGATGTATGGTTTAATCATTTAAATTTGTACTACTATAATTTATCTGAAATTTATTAATTATGTAATACTACCTTCGTCCCAAAATGATTTGCAAAATTAACTTTTTTTAGTCAAACAGATTCATTTTATTCACTTAACTAGAATGTCAATTTTTAATTATATTTAATTTGGAGCTTGCAACTTTGAAGAAATTTCAATGTAGTTTCTGAATATGTTTATTTTAACTATTACAAATTGAATTAATTATCAATGAAGAGAATTTAACTCTAACATTGGTTGACCAAAAAATATTGACTTTGCATGTCAATTTGGGATGGAATGAGTATGAAAATTGATAAATTGTGTAGATTTTTGGAGGACGACTAAACTTTAATTGTCTCTTAAACACTTGGAAAAAGTGGCATTGTTTGGTATTGGTATGGCATGGTACCGTCCCGTTTCAAAATGAAACCGTACCGAACGGGTTTAGGTCTAAGACCGAACCTAACCGAACCGAACCGTTTGAATAGTAACAGTACGGGTACGGGTTCGGCCAAATATTAGACCGGACCGGACCGCGCCCACCCCTAATAAGAATAATATTTTAAAGGGCGGAAAATGACACCACGTAGACAACTCTAGACTCAGACGCCACTTTACAGTTTCGCATATCTAAAAAACGAGAAAGAAGGCAACCAAAAAAATACTTAATCTAAACACTAATAATCACGAAAAAATCCAATAATAGTGAAACCAAACTATTAAGATCTATTAAAAACTTTCATTCATACATTATAGTTAGTAGTTAGTACATCTATTATTCATAAATACACAACGAAAATAGAAAATTCTTATCTTTTAGTAGTTTTGGGACAAATAATAGATTAGAATGTAATAAAAATATAGCTAAAAATAAACGGGACAGGTACGGGGCAGGTAATCGTAACTGCCCCGTTACCCGTAAAAACAAAAACGGGTATTCCCTGCCCCATACCCGTTACCCGGCCAATGTGGTTTTCCCCATTTTGACCGGGGTGGTTCGGTACGGGTATCCATCGGATCGGTCACAATTGCCATCTCTAGTAAAGTTTACAAGTACATACAGCCAACAACAAAAACTCTTTCAAATCTCAAATTAAGAGCCCATTTGGTGAACCCCTTTTCCAATTTATTAGATTTACCACTTATCTTTTTCACTAGTCATACAACTTTGGATTTCGCACGCTGAATTGTGCAATAATAAGAAAAAGTAAGTTTGTAGTTACTTTCTGGTCTCTAATCTCTATTGGATGAAGTTATTGTAGATGTTCATTTTAGCTATTTTTCATATATTTTTCATTTTATTTATTAATAACAATTTTTATATGTATATAACAATTATTATATGTATATATTTCACAAATCACTGTAATCAATCAATACAATCACTTCGACCGGAACTTCATAAATTTCAGTAGAATAAACGAATTCAACCAATTTCAATATTATTGGATGACATTCACTTTGAATAATACATAGTTACATACTCCGTACACATTATTATTATTATTATTATTATTATTATTATTATTATTATTATTATTAGATCTAAGCTACAATCCGTCAAAAAAAAAAAAACTAAGCTACAAGCCAGGGAAGTACGCGCACTATGCACTAGAAATTAGGGGCCAAATCATTTAAATTTTACTTTGTAGAATTTCTACATTCCAGGGCGCCAGGGAAAGAACGTCAAAGACTCCAACGCGGCCAAATTTTTCAATTTCCGCCCAAACTAAAACTTCTGGAGCGCTCTCTTCCTACCCAAAACTCTAAAAGTTAGCGCGCAAGGTGAATTAACTGTCTCCGAATTCGTGCCCTAAAACGCACGAACAACTCTCCTATCTTTTGCGGTTTCGTATGTTCCGCTTCAAACGTTCTCATTCATCCTAAGAAGTCAGGTCTTGAATCTCAACCTCCAATTTTAGGTACAATTTATCCATATATTTTTCACTATCCTTAACCAACGATTGATGCTTCTTTCAATGTTTAAAATTGAGCTTACAATTCGGTTTAGGTTTGATATTAATCACCTTGATTGTGTATCTCTCAACTTTCATATTTTAATAATTTGCAAGAGTATTTGCCCTTCTTATTGAGATTCGATGCCTCTTTTAATACTCTTTGATTATGTATCTCTCAACAACAAATTATTTGCCATTGATTTCTAATGATTGAAAACATATTCTTATTTTTTGATTGCTCTTCTTTGTCGAAGAACTTTAGCCCCAATGTGTTTGATAAAAGTCCTGAGTAAAAAGTGTATTCAATATAATTATACTTTGAGGTATATATACATGTACGTTCTCCTTGTAAGCTTTACCATGTTTTAAATTGGGCAAGAGGAAAGTTTTAATTTTGATTACAACATGGATGGAAAACTTATGGCTTAGATACTAACTGCCCGTACTTGGGCTTATTAAGCTAATCTCACAAAGTTTATGCCTTTATTAATACATATGAGCTCTCATATTTGTCATTTTGCAGTTTAATTTTTTTGGAGACTTGGACTGCTGCGTTCAATGATTGTCCAGATCCCTACTCTTATAGCTTTTGAACATTTGGCCTTAAAGCATTTTTTTGCTGTTTAGAGGGTATGCCATCTGCTAGAAGGTTATGGTCTGTCGCCACCCTGCTTTCACATCCTTTTTTGTAATAATTTTTATTTAAAAAAATATGATCTTGAATTGGTGTTAGAGAGGAAAAGAAATTACTTAAGTTGATGCTAGAAGTGGTTTTTCACCTTGGAATAATCTGATATGTTCGTATTTTTAATTGGTTCTATTAATAATTTAAATGTTTTTAATTTTACTTATTGAAATTCATTTTTTCTATAGAAAACTTATTGAAATTCCTAGGATAAAAAGTATCAAAAGCATGACTTTTTTGAGGGGTTGTAAATTGTAATAGTATTATATTGATCTATTTATCATGTCTGACATGCATCCACCAAATATTTGATAGATTTTTACGGTCACTATAGTCTACTGTCCACCATTAATTAGTTGTGTTATTTAACTTCTTGTGAGTAATTCTAATTATCTACTACCTATTTATATTTTCAGAAATTTATTATTATTTGTTTAATTTTTCATGGTCTCAGAAATGTGATGTAAAGATTTGATTAATTATCACTATGTTAACTTTTAATCATTTTTTTGTCACAGGGAGAAAGAATAATATCTTCATATTAACAGAGCTTCCTTCAATCCAAATCTTCACGGTAATTACGAATGGACTATAGTCAATAATCTTGTTGCTTATTAATAGTTGTAAAATTTTAATATCAACTCTAGCATCTTATGATTGTGAAAGAATAATGTCTTCATATCAACAGAGCCCCCAATTTATGACATAAATGCTCCAGATTTGTACATACCCTTTATGGTATTGGGCACCTATGTTGTTCTTGCTGGTTTATCATTGGGTCTCCAGGGAAGGTTTAGCCCAGAAGCAATAAACTGGCTGTTCATGAAGGGTTTGGTGGGGTGGTTTTTACAAGTTACATTGCTGAAGATGACACTTTTTCCCCCTGGGAGTGGAGAAACACCTTTGCTGGATATTGTCGCTTATGCATGATATCTCCTTGTGGGGTTGTCTATTGCTGTCTTGGGAAAGATTTTCTCGAGCTACTCGTACTACTTTTTGATGCCATGGGTGGGTCTCTGCATGGGGGTATTTCTGGTAAAGACAATGAAGATAGTGCTCTTTACTTATGATTCTAGTAGGCATCATTATCTCCTCCTCTTCATTGCCTTGGCTCAGTTCCCCTTTCTCTTTTGACTTGGAAATATTAGCACTAGTTGGTTCTTATGAGAAGACATGAAATGTATGCATGCCTCACAGACAGTAACAGAAGGGGAAATTTTCTTAGATAATTTTGTTCTTTTTTACACTAATATCGTTTGGTGCTTAAACAATGTGTTTGAACATACAATTACAAAATAAAGTAATGATCAAGACTATAATTTAGTAGCTAGGATATTATTATTTCTCTATTTGAATTGACAGATGATCAGGATTTCACAGAAGAAATGCAAAAGCAGCTCAAGCATGACACCAAGGGCTAAGCTGCCCAAGAAGACTACAACGTCTACTTCTGAATTGCCTCAGATGTCAAATTTTGATAAGGGGCCATGCCTTGAATTTTACCCTCTGCCATTAAGATATTCTGTGAACAACCACAGGTGCCAACGTCTACATTTATTATTTCTTCATACTCTAGTTACTATTAACTTTATTTGTGTTGTGTATTTTTTATGGGAGCAAATGGTTGTCAAAAGTAATGAGTATCTTGTCGAAAAGACAAAAGAATATCATCTTCCCGCCGACACTCCTTTGGAGGAGATACTTGTAATGATCCTGATATTGGACTTGATATTATGATGTATGTTTTAGGTACCAAACCAGGTCATCGGATTTGTGGTCTTGGAGATGGCCATCTTCGATATTCAGTGACAACAACCAAAAGAGTGCACTATTTGGAAAAAGAGTTGGAGCTGGAACGAGTGGCGCGAAAGGCTGCTAATGCGGCTCGAATAGATATTGGACAGAGAATGCAAAGCACCTTGAAAAATGTTGGGCAAAAGTTCAACTCTACTTTTAAATCTTGGCATCAATCTTTACTGCAAGTAGGCGTTGTTATAATTCACTCCATTGCGCTTGAAGATGATGGAGAAGATGAGGCTCACACGCTCTTGGATGATTAGTTAAACTTCATATGATATTATTAGGTTATTTTTAAAGAGCATCTAGATCAACCAGCACATTTGTTATTCATTTATTTGACGTTTCACTTTCAGTTGAAGTGTTTTTTAATTTTTGAATGGTATTAGCACTCAATGATAAAGATTTAGTTTGATATGAAGTTGTTAAACTGTATAATGCGCCTCCTTTGCTTGAAATGTACCTTACGAAGTTGAGTATGTTCCAGACTTTTAGTCTAAAATGTATCTTTAGACTATTTTGTAGTCTAAAGATATTTGTTGCTGGAAAAATTCATTTGTAGGACCTATAATTTGTGGGAGCATTTTTTATCATTCTTCGGTTCACTACAAAAACATATTCGTAGAGAAAAATATGTTTTATCTATACAAGTTTTTCCAGACAACAAATTATTGTTGGAAAAAATATCTTGAGCCTACAAACAATGTTGAGGTAAAAGTGCTTGGAAGACAAATTTTATTTGTCTAGAAAAGTTTCGTGTGCATAAACTTTTGTAGACAAAGTTATAAATTTCGTCGGGTTATATCTTTCGCTTCGATGATTTCCCTACAAACATAGCCACAAATTTATTTTGTCTGCAAAATGTTCTACCTACAAAATATGATATTTCCCTACAAATGATCTTTGTATGAAAAACCCAAAAATGTAGTAGTGATAGAAACCATCTAAAAAATATAAATTTTTATGATGAAATATTACGGTATTACCTCAGATCTAAACATGCTTAAATCACTCAAAAAATGTGGCCACAGCCCACGGGATTTGAACGAAAAAAAAAAAGATAATGGATAGTTGTTGCAGGAATTACTCTGTGTCATGGATGTTTAGAATGCCAACGTCGTCCATCAAACTTTTGAGGCATCTTCCATCTACTCATTAACAACTGAGAAAGAAATAACAGGTATGCTAAAAAACCACAAATGAAACAAATAATATATCTTAATTTATTAAAGTTGGCAATGAGTGTTGAGAAACACATTCTTTGTTATAAAGAATTAAATGGGTGAAAATAATTTGGCTTTATTTACATATATATGGTTAAAACATGATTTAAAGCAACCTTGGACATGTAAAACAGTCCGATGTAACTTTACGTAATACATAGTATTACTTATGTAACGAAGTATTGCATTTATTTAAATGTAAACAAATATATAAAATGTTCTAATCAAATATTCGCTCCCAAAAGTTCAAATCACTCAAAAATAATGAAGTGTGCATATAAAAACTATTATTAAGTACACTGTTGTAGTGTATAAAAACAAAATAAATCACTCCCAAAAGGAGTTAAACAAAGACAAATTTGACAAATAGTCCAGTAAAACATAGAAAGTGTTAGCAAATAGGACTATGTTTTATTCCCAAAATAGAACTTATTTAGTCCCTATAAACAATGAAACTAATAAAAGTCCCCCCTTTTAGGAGGATATCAATAATGTTTTAGGAGAAAATAATGATGATGCTCTTTGAGTAACTTTGTGATCTTTTATTCCTTTCCCATTAGGGTCAGTTTGGTCCTCAAAGTTGCAAAAAAGGGGTCAAATAAGTCCTTATATAGAAAATTCTGTCCGGACGTGCCATTTGAGGTGGCTCCCGGTGGAATTTTTTGATGAAACTTTTTGAGCATCTTATTTATCAAGTCTAGTTTTCTCATACCAAATTTCAAATAAAAATTCAATCGGGAAGACATTCAAATGAATTCTTGAAGATAACTGTGCCGTTAAAAGCGCAGTTATCTTCAAGAATTCATTTGAATGTCTCCCCGATTGAATTGTTAGCTGAAATTTGGTATGAGTAAACTAGACTTAATGAATAAGATGCTCAAAAAATTTCATCAAAAAATTCTATCGGGAGCCACCTCAAATGGCACGTCCGGATAGAATCTTCTATATAAGGACTTATTTGACCCCTTTTTTGCAACTTCGAGGACCAAACTGACCCTTTACTCGAATTTTTTCAAAACAAATATCCTACGAGTATATTGTAAACTTTCAATAAAGGTTCCTATTTAAACTGACAGTTTAAACAATGTCATATATGTTGTAATCGGGATATGCATCTTGCTGGTATATGTTAAGAGTTTA
This sequence comes from Cuscuta epithymum, assembly GCA_945859915.1. Classification (NCBI taxonomy): domain Eukaryota; kingdom Viridiplantae; phylum Streptophyta; class Magnoliopsida; order Solanales; family Convolvulaceae; genus Cuscuta; species Cuscuta epithymum. The sequence continues at coordinate 7,871,908 of CAMAPF010000011.1, read as the reverse complement.
TTGGTTTACATTGGCAGATTAAGTGATACCAAATAGAATCTAATTTAATTAGTGTATACATATGTCATAGGAGTTACAGAATTGGTCATAATCACATCAGAAAGATTTCAAGTGCATAAAACTAAATGGTTCTTAACACATAGTTATTCATAATAAAGACACTGGAGGATTTCAACGAAAAAAATTCAAGATCAAATTTATTTAAAAACTTACTATGCGTCATCAGCCATCACGAATCTGGCAGACTAAGTTTCTGGGTTAAGCCATGATGAAACAACCTTAAATCAACTTGAAGATAAAAAACAGTGCAAAATGAGACTTCCACACAAACAACAAACCCAAATTGAAAGTTGAAACCCTATTATCAAACAAGTTTAGCAGCACAATGCATAATGAAACAACAAACCAAAGCGAAAGTTGAAACCCTATATGGTTAGAACAAATAACCAAGAAATTGGCGACTCAAAGTGTGAGCTAACATCTTTGTATGAGCAGTAAAATGTTAGACACTAGAATGCACTTAAAACACCCAATTTGAACAATCCAAATTATAGTTTTTGAATCCCATCTTTGAATAACAACTAAGCTATGAGCGTAAGTAAAGAAAGTAAGGTTTGAGGGAGCCGACCAGATCTACTTGTGAGTGAGAGTATGCTAACCGTTTGTATTTTTGGACTTTAAAGGGGCGGGTTAAGTAAATCATGAACTTGGGGCTACAAGTATAGCAGGCCTAGGGAGTCTATTAGTAATGCGAAAATGATTAGTTCCTCATCTCTTAATCTATCCTTAATCATAAATAAATACGAGTACCATAAAAGAGATTTTTGCAATAGATTTTTAGATGCAATTTAAACTACACATTACAAATCTAAGAGCATCTCCAAGTGGATTGGGGTAAAGTCTATCCTATGTGGCACAGGAGAGATAGAGATAGAATGATTATTTTAATTTAATATGGATCGGAGAAAGTCGTGAAAAATGAAAAGGAAGAGAGAGATAAGAGTAAATTGTAAACAATGTCTATGTTCACAAATAGACTTTACACGGGAATTGAGGAACAAAAGTGGATCAAAAGTGGATTAAAAGTGATATAGAAAAATGAAAAACAAAATAAATGTGAAGATATGTAGGTTCTACACATAAAACTTGTGAGATAAAAAATAGGACCCATGTAAGAATGTGTAAGAGAGTAGACATCTCCATTGGAGATGCTCCAAGAAGAAAAGAGTGTGAGATAGAAAGTTACTCCCTCCGTCCCAATTTGTTTTGCAAAGTCAACAATTTTTGGTCAACCAATAATAAAAGTCAACCCTTCTTATGGATAATTAATTCAGTTTTTAATAATTAAAATTTACATATTCAAAAACTACATTAAAATATCTTCAAAGTTGTAAACTCCAAATTATAATATAATTAAAAATTGACATCCTAATTAAGTAAACAAAACGAGACGGTTTGACTAAGAAAAATCAAATTTGCAACTCTTTTTGGGACGGAGGTAGTACCTGCAAAGAGGGAGATTCCAGCGCCAGTAAGAGCAAGAGAGGGAATAATACCACCGGTGAGATGCGGCTGAAAACAGGAGAGGGAGAGAGATGTGGCTCATCGCAAATTAGCACTAGTGTAGACATGTCCTCGGCCATCCGTGCGATGTATGAGCTACAAAACTACAATGATAGAATCAATAAGGAATGAGTTCATAAGAACTTATGAAGAAAAACACAAAGTAACACTAAAATCTGGCAATGAATTTATACATCGGATTGTAAAGCTGCCTGAGATGATCGGCGAAAAGGATGGGTTTTAGCTGGTTCCATAGAAAACTCCAACACCTCATCTTTGTTGATCGGAAGAGGGTAAATAGTAAAGGTGACAACTCCGGTACCCTTTTAAAAAATGGGGTACCGTATCTAACTATCTACTATTCATTTGATTGGACAACATCACTTTATCATTTGTAATTTAAATTTAAATAATTCAACTGCAAAATTCTCATTGGTCCATGTGGATAAATGTATGGTATCTTATGCGTACCCTAGAATCTACCAATAGTAAATACAGGGTAGGAATGCTGCTTTCGGATGGAGAGAAGCTGCTTGGAATGTCTACTGGGTTGTCTTAGTTTGACTTGACACGGTTATTAGTGAAGTGGTTGAAAAAGTAAAATTTGTGGTTGAAAAATTAAAAGTTGTGGTTGAGGTTTGAGTATAATAAAGTGAAATGGTGTAGACCACATATTTTTTTTCAAAAAAGGAAAGGAGACACTTATTTTGGGACAACCCAAAAAGGAAAGTAGGACAGATAAAATGGAATGGAGGGAGTACTAATATTGAGTAATTGAAACACAATAATTATCATGAGCCCCGGCCGATCCCAGAGTAAAAAATATGTTTGAATAGTAGTGTAAAATTTGGTCCAACAATTTATAGAAAAATAACCTTTCTACTAGCATTGTCCGGTATATACATTTAACCATTTAAATGGATAGTAGATTTCATAAGCTATCAAGCGTGAATGATTGAAAATACTACCAAGTAACAAAGGTTGTACGGGTTTCAATAGTTTGAAGATAAATATTGTAAATCCAAAAGTTTTTCAAAACATTTAGATTCTTTTGTATTTGAATCTAAAATGTGAGGAAGAGGTATAGTGAATATTGGCTTAGATTGACAGATAAGGCGGCTAGATTACATTATTGTTGGGATTATAGAATAATTTACATATACACACACTAAGGATTGAGTTTGTATAATGTAGTGTGTAGTGTTGGGCCAAAATGTATATCGATATATAATAATTAATAATAAAATAAGTGTCTATATTTATATTTTTAAAAATGTTTCTATATTTATTTAAAAGATTTGTTTTCAAAAACTGTGTAATGTGTTTTATCAGGCTAGGTTTATGTGAATAGTGGAATACTTAATCCCCTAATCCACCTAGTTTTATTACTGTTCCATAGTGTAAAATTATCACGTGTTGTGTGAATCATGTTGAAATGTTGAATAATTGGAGATATAAATCCACTATTGTCAACATATATTTTTTCAAGTAAGTTTAATTTTCACAGATTTTCCCATGTGAATAGAAAAAAGTTAATGCCAAAATAACAATTAAAATTTCTGTTTTCTAGAAATAAATCTACATGTTGATCAAAATAACAACCTAATACTATATATTTAAAAAGCTATCCCGGTTTTATTGATTTTGTTTGCGATTTCATTGGTAACAACATATAGTGATTAACGTCTATATGTTTTTATTGTGTCATGTATCTTTTTCACTTTCCTTTAGATTTTATTGTGTTTAAAATATTTCCATTTTAAGGGTATTATAAATTACAAATGTTCCATGAAACGCACGGGTATTATACTATTGTCAACAGAAGAAATATTTAAAATCATCCCCTTACAATATCATATAGTGTTCAGCCAAATTTGTGAAAATAATTACTTCATAATAGACACAGTAAGCTATATATGTAAGATTAACGACTCTAAGTTGGAGAGTTTCATTCTTTTGTATTTTTTGCATTATGTAGTGAAGTATATATATTTGAAGTAAATTTAACTTATATTGAGGTTTTAATTTCTTTGAAGTAATTGCATACTTTGATTACATAATGTTTTAATTTGTAAATTAGTCGAACTAAATTGTGAATTTATCTTTGTCCCATATTGAACTAATAAGTAATTCAAGTACTTAAGTCATTCATGAATAGAACTTACTGGGTCTGAATTGCATGTGCGAAGAATGCTATAAGGCTGTTTTTTGTCAAATACTTTGTATGTCTTTTGAAATTACTCGGTCATAGTGAAATTATGGTTATTTTTCAAAAGATATTGAAAGTGTGGTTAGTTTTTACAATTCTAGGATATCATACATTTCATACGATTTAATATACATAAATGTATATAAATTCAAATTAATCATAATTAAAGTCACAAAGTGATTTTTATGGTTTTAAAAGTAAACACTTACTATGAATATTTAAGAATTATATATTTATAAATCTATAATAAATTAAATTTGAATAATATATATTACAATGGAGTATATGAAATTAATTTTATGGGTTAACGTCATTAGAATTCCGAATAACTTTCAAGTTAACTGTGTGATGAAAGAAATATCAAATATATAAAAACAGTGTGCACCACATATAAATGTGTAGTATTTAAAATTATATATAATTACAAAATTTTGACTTAAACTAAATTTATTTATTATAATGTGATATCATTAGTATATTGCTTTTGGTAATAATAACTTACGTTTAATTTTACATTTATGTGACTAAAACAGTATTGACGTGCACTTTGTCGTGAGTGCACTCAAAATAAATTCAATACTAACACTTATACGTAGTATAGCGTAGTAGAGTTCGTATCCACAGGGAAAGGAATAATTCTCTTTTTATAAAACTAGTAAATAAAAAGGGGGGTTTTGGGATTGAATGATTTAACTTAATTAAACATAAAGATGAACAACTTAATTTAAAGATAAAAAGGACTTGGCATTGCTATTTTCCACTTGTTGATATATTTTAGTCGATCATTGTAATATCTATAACTTATTCCCTCTCGAATACTCAATCGAGGAGTATATCCAATTCATCGAGGGTAGCTATTAACAACGACCGTTCATTAATAACCCTTACTATTAGTCAAGTATAGAACACCGCCATATACCGACTTAATAGTAGCATTTAATCTCTTAACTCCTTGATGAAATCAATTGAGATTGATAACCTCAAAATTAATCCCTCTTAAGTTTATTAACCACGACCGTGCATTAATAAACCGAAGTTACTTACTTGTGAAGCCATCAACGATTAACCATCGGTTCGTTGATCGTTTCTAGTAGTAATTAATGTCGAAATGTTAACTAATTGTCATCTTAGCAACACTCCTCAACATTAATATAGAGATAGATTAAGGGAAGAATTAATATTCAAGGAAGAAGATTAAATATGAATAATCCTACTATAACTAATGTCAAGATGTTATCTAATTGTCATCTTAGCAACACTCCCCAACATTAATATATAGAGGAAGAAAATAAATACTACCATAATTAATGTCGAGATGTTAACTAATTGTCATCTTAGCAACACTCCCCAACATTAATATGTAGATAGAATAAGAGAATAATTAATATTCAAGGGAAGAAGATAAGAAAATAACTCACAACTTTAATAATCAACAAGCTTCAAGGGCAACACCAAGAAATGGAAGTTTAGCTCCTCATTTGGAGACTAAACATGCTATAAAAATATAAAAGAAATACTATTCTAAATTGAGCTTAAGAGTATGGAAGAAGGAGTGATTAAATGTGAAGGAAAATGGGGCTATTTATAGGTGTTTTGAAGGTGCTGCACCGGATACCCGGCCGGGTATTTGAGATACCCGACCGGGTATTTGTCAAAATCAAATATTTTGCCCACGTTTTTGTGTTTTCTGCACGTCTTTTTGTCCGGGTCACTTCATACCCGACCGGGTAAAGGCTATACCCGACCGGGTAAGTCACCAAATCACATTTCTTGCATGATTTCTTGTTCTCTTGCACTTTCCTTTGATCTTGTAAGATCCCTTCCATGATCCTTTGTTGATTCTTGATTGTTTCTTGCTCAAGATGATTCTAAATTTACTAAATTACAACAAACTAGAAAAATAAAATGATTGCACCTTAAATGTGCAATTACCACAACAACACGCCATAAAAAGTAATTAAAAGTAAAAATATAAACACTCAAAAATCAATGCAATTAAGTATACAATAGGACTTTAATGATATTTTTGTAAATGAATTTTATTTCAATAATCTTTTAATAAGAAATCTTATTTTTTTTCAAAACTAATTTCAAATTTTATAATTTAGACTAGGAGTAAAAAGTTAACTTGTTATTAATTATTAAAACTTGAATTTAAAACTCAAAACACTAAAGCCAACAATCATTAACTGTTTTTTACTTCCCGCGCAGACTCTTCTATCCATCTTCTAAAATAGGACCATTTCATTATTGTTGCATCTTTTCACTCTCGCATTGATTAGATCTGTCGCCATACCTCCAAGTTTCTCTGTCACATCGTGGGGCCCAACAGGGATGGAAAATGGCAGACCCTTCAAACTTCGGACCTGTCCTTTTCCGTCATCCCCATCCTTTTGATCACCCTCCTCTTCCATTGAACCAAAGTCATGAAATTCCTGACACCTTTCCGGAAGTGCAATGGAGTCTGGAACCCGCTGACGCTCCAAATAATCCCACTCTCTCGCATCCAAGTTGTCCTTTTAACGATGTTCATCCATTTCCTGGTCAACCAAACGCCGCCTCTAATACCTTTGTGGACCCTCTGCTTCAAGAATTATTACTTCAGGAGTGCTTCCCCGATACCGGAGTTTCGAGAAGTTTCCCAGAGGTTAATGGTCATGGTGCTCCGGAGTACGCAGAGAACCCAACGACATCGACCACTGCTATATGGCCGACAATGGCTTTATCGTCTCCGGTGTCTATTTGCAATGCATGCATGGTCCTTCGTGAAATAAGTCATACAAATGGTGCGTGTTGTACGGCAAACCAAAGGTTCTACATTTCAAGTTTTACATATTTACATAGTACTACATACTTGTTATTTTGCACAAAAAAGTGGAAAGTTTGGAACGAGAAACGTCTTTTTTTTAGTGAAGAAGTACTCCCTATCTGCAGAGTTTTTGAAATAGAAATGTGGTATTTTTCTTGAGTCTTCGTACTTCGTAGATTGTGTGTATATAACTTGGATAGAATTGTATGTCTTTGTTCTCATGCTTAGTAATGATCACTTTGTTAGGCTTGCAAATATGGAAACTTCAATTGCATGGAAGTATTGGGATAATCACTCATGCAGTCATAGAGAAACTCTCTTCAAACTTTTCTCTGCATCCACAGTACCAAACTTTCGAGTAAGATGATTAGTAAAATAATTAATCCTTCCCATACGTCTGCAAACCTTAACCACTACTGACCTTTTCATATAAATTACTTATATTAAACAAAATTTGTTACCTATACTGGAGGATTTAAAGAGTTTCATTTGTCGAGGCTTTGAATAGCCTCCTTACTTCGCACATGGTCTCCTGTGATTTTTACTCCCTCACATATGTTTACTCTTTACAAAAATTGCACTAAATATAGGAGTAAAAACATTTATGGATTTGAAAATAGAACTGTTATATTTGTATTCCTTAAATAGGATTAATTACTATCATATTTTGGTATTATCAGACTTTAAACATGACATATTTTCAAAGTTTGACAGTAATTACTTTGATTTAGGAAATAAAAACATGTCAGTCAGATTTTAGAATTTCAAAACATTTTTACTCTCACTTCCAAATAATTCATTGATTTCTTTTCTGAAAGTGTTGCAACACTCGTTCCTTTTAGAAACTATAAGTGAATTAAAAGCAATTTTATATTTTCTATTTCTTATTTTTAGAGCTTTCAATTCTTTTTTACTTGCATATTAACTTTTTCGTGATATCAATAGTTGTAATGTAACATTGGCTTTTTTGTGTCGGGGTGTTGCAGCTTTTACAAGGAAAGTACAGATACAGTGAAGCAATTTTTGGTGAGGTATTTCGAGGATCGTAAGCAAGAGGGATATATTGTGCTTCAAGACCCGTTATGGGAGTTCTATGATGCTATGAGTGTTGGTTTGGGAGGAGGGACTGATTTTTTGGACATTGACTCCTTTTTCGAACTACCTCCTTCAACTTCAGGTGCTCACATCTATTAATGTATGTATTTTTAAGGGTTACATTTAGGTTTTCTATTCTGTTATCTGAATTTCGGGCTTCGGTCCAATGTGACCTAAAACAAGTTAAAAGAATTATCACTAAATTCAGCCAAATTATATATGAGCTCGATTTAGTTCTAGCTTGAATTTGTTAGTTTTTAAAAAACATTGTAACATTGCATTATACACTTTTTATTTAATTTGGTTTATCCGATGTCAGTGCAACTCAATTTAATATGATTAGGAAAAGGGAAAAATAATTAAATGTCCCAAACTTTGAATTAAAAATAATTCAAATACCTCAACTTTATATAAAAAGTTATTTTAGCATCATTGTCATATATTATTTCTTTAAAAAATGTAAGTTTATGGTGTTAATTGCATAAGCAAATTAAAAATTTTGCAATTATATAGAGTGGGGGTAGTATTTTTTTATTTAACAATGGAAGTTTAGAATGTTAATTGTATCTTCATGAATGCTACAATGTTTTATATTATGAAATTAACTTAAAAATGAACAATTTTGAAATAAATAATACATGACCATGGTACTAAAATAACCTTTTATGTAAAGTATGGGGTATTAAAATTACATATGCATGTTTGGGATGCTTACCTCACACCCCTTCAAATTTTGGGGTATTTGAATTATTTTTCACTTAGGAAAAACAATTTCAAAAGTAAAACTATAGTGCATATTGTTCGGACTAAATTTTATTCAGATGAGTTTATGTCCCGATTTATAATTTAACTTTTTTATGTTTTAGTGAAGAGAGGTACTGTGGATTTAGTGAAAAGTTTGGGACATAAGACAAACCATATGTTATTGTAGTATCATTTAACTCATTAGTTAGGCAAAAACTTTCTAGTCAGACTAAAATTGCTTTGCATTTTGTTATAATAGAATAATCTATTAAAATACGGAGTATGAGTTTATTGTATGAAAATACACATTTTATAAACAAGTTAGTCGAAATAGCATATTTAACATTATTAGTGAATGGATCATAAAACTGATAAGTAAATAAAAACCAACATACAAGCACTTAATTGTGACTCTCGTAATATTACTGACATTTTAATTCTTGAAAAACAGGTGGTGACCAACCGATGAATCAACCAGACATATCAAACCAAAACAATGCACCTGAGGATGAGAATAAATCCCAAAAGATCCCTCTTTCTGCTCAGAGAGAAAGAACTGGAAAGTTGAAGTTAAAAGACTTTGCAGGGTACCTTCATCTCCCCATAGAAGAAGCAGCAAGGAGAATGAACATTTGCCCTACAGTGATGAAGAAGATATGTAGGAGAGATGGGTTGGTGCGTTGGCCTTACAGAAAGGTGAGAAGCATCCAAAGGAAAATAGTGAACAAATCGAAGAGCTTATCTGCGAACGACGCCGAAGAGAGGAACCGTGCTCATGTTGAAATCCTAGAGCTTCAGCAACAGCTCGCCAACATTTCTGAAGCATTCTTTGGTTGATTTGTATATATATGTGCATTTATTTTTGTGGCAAAAATCGATTCTTTGAAAGGTTGTTTAAATAAAAATAAAAATGTTATTAGAAGTTATAGTCATACTTAGGTGAAATGTAAACTATAATCATTTCATAGTTTGTAAATATACATGTAATTATATTGTATGATTCATTCGTGATTGTACTTACTATCACAAACAAATGTACAATATTGCAATTTGTGTGATGGTACTAAAAATAAATCCATTTATTATTGTCTTTGTCTCGCTCCACTTTGAAATCAACTCTACATTCTCCTAAAAAAATTCAATTCTTCATTTTCGATTATTTCATAAACTTTGCAACTTACCTTTCAAATGGGGCTCAAGTTATTTATTCTTCCCGTGCACATTTGCACATATATTAATCAAACAATTTTACTTTGATATTTCATGAGTACACAAATGTGACACTCCAACATGTCAAAGGGAGTGTTCTTCTTTTAAAGTTATCATTTTGCTTTTAAAGTAACTAATTTGTGATGTGCAATTTTTTCTTTTTCTTTTTCAGGGCAAATTTCAAACATATAATTTATATGATCTTGCTTCTTGTTTTGGTCAAATTTAACAAACTCCAAATCTCCAATGAGATTAAGGGAATATGATCATTACAATGTAATTTGCTCAAATCACTTGCTTTCAATTATAACCTCCCAGCTATATAATTAGCCTTGAATCATTTAGATTTATTTTAATCTATTGAGTTTTATATATTTTATTATATTAGTATTACAACTAGTTATATACGTATGTCACTATATTATTGTTACATAGTTGTACAATTATTATTATATTGGGACCCATACTTTGCCCATTTCCATGTAAATTCATGCACCCACTCACGAATATATGTAAGCTCTCCCACCTCATGTTTGTATGAGAGAAACCTACGCATGAGATTTATTCATGCTTGTAGCAGTGTATGATAGTTCTCGATCAATTGAGATGAACTCAATTTTCTACTTGTTGTATTCCTAATTTTAACATGGTATCAGAGCCGAAATCCTGGAAATAGAGTATATCTTTTAGCCACCTTCTTCATCTTCTTGAGAGTATTAGAAATTACACATACATATATCCTTCTTTCTAAGCCATGGTTGATGATGGTAAAACCGTTGATACCGGACATGAACCCGCCGGCATCGTCATAGATTCTATGTCACCTTATTTTATTCAATCCGGAGATAAGCCCGGATATGTCTATGTTACCACTCCTCTTCGCGACGGGAATTACGGTGATTGGCTCGATGAAATGAGCAATGCCCTCTATGCGAAGAACAAGTTTGGTTTTGTAAATGGAGATATTCCAATGCCTAAACCGGATTCACCATACCTTCCATATTGGCAACGTGCAAATGCCGTGGTTAAGGCTTGGTTAAACGGTAGCAAGGAGATTGAGCTTCGCCAAAGCGTCAAGTTCAAAACCGCACGTGAAATTTGGACTGACTTGGAGGAACGTTTTGGAAAGGAGAGTGCTCCACGAGCCTATGAACTTCGTTGCTCGCTCAGTGCCGTTAGGCAAGACAATCAGTCTGTCTCTGCCTACTTTAGTCGATTGCGCCGAATTTGGGACGAAATGGCTTCTATCAACACCGGCCCAAATTGTGATTGTGGAAAGTGTTCTTGTAATATTTCTAAGCAGATCAACGAGTCCAGGGATAGGGATCGACTTTATGATTTCCTAATGGGTCTAGATGATATCTACGGACAACTGAAGACCCAAATTCTAGCTACAAGGCTGATTCCCACACTCACCGCCGCATATCATCTTATCTCGGAAAGTGAACAACATCGGTCTATTGCATCCGCTCGCAAACCAAGTGTTGATGGCATAGCATTTCAAGTCCAGGCCAAAGGAGAAATTGACTTGAACCGACGTCAAAATTTGAGAGGAACTCGTTCTTGCTCACACTGTGGGAAGACAAACCACACGTATGAGCATTGTTTTGAGTTAAATGGTTACCCACCTAATTGGAGCATTAAATTAAAAGGCAACAAACAAGGAGAGGGGCGGCAGCAGGATATCCGTGGAAATAAAGAGCAACCAAGCTTCCAGTTACGTGGCAGTAACCAAATACATGCGCGACCACGTTTCACAAATTTTGAGCGTGGCAATCTGAGGCAAACAAGAGCAGCTCATGTTGATTATGCCATACCACCTGGACTCTCGGCTGAACAATTGGAGCAGATTGCTCATTATATAAAAACTGAAATTATTGAAAAACCTTTCTCATCTAGTGCCCAAGCAAATATGGCAGGTACATCATCATGTGTCCGCCCTTGGATAATTGATTCCGGAGCGACTGAACACATCACATGTGAAGGTGATAATTTCATTGAAATTTTGACTCATGCCTGTGAACCGCCAGTTAAAATCCCTAATGGAGAATCAATTCCAGTTCGAGCAATTGGAAGCCTTTATTTACCCAATGGACTCCATCTTAGTCGTGTCTTATATATTCCGCAGTTTGAGTGCAATTTGCTCTCAGTTAGCCGTCTTGTTAATGACTTCAATTGTACACTAATATTTTTTGGGGACTTTTGTATTTTACAGGACTTACCCTCGAAGAAGCTGATTGGAGTGGGTAAATTTCGTGATGGCCTTTATTATCTGGATCCTCCAAAGAGTGTAGGGGTGGCAATGTCAGTTTCTCTTGATTTTGAACTATGGCACCGGCGCTTAGGACATGCCTCAGATGCGAAGCTACATCATATCTCTACTCTTCAGGGACTCCAGAAAATCAAGAATAATTTGTGTGACCCCTGTGTGCGAGCGAAACAGACTCGTCTTCCTTTTCCTACTAGTACAAATAAATCTACCCATTGTTTCGAATTAATCCATTGTGACATATGGGGAGGATACAAATGTGATTCTATTACCGGTGCACGCTATTTTCTAACCATTGTCGATGATTTTTCTCGAGGAACTTGGGTTTACCTCATGAAAAATAAATCTGAAGTTTCCCAATTTTTGATACAATTTTGCAATATGGCAAATAATCAGTTTGGGCAACAAGTCAAACGTGTGCGTTCTGATAATGGACTAGAATTCCGAAGTGATGTCTTGTTAGACTATTACAAACAGATCGGAATACTCGTGGAAACATCTTGCACCGACACGCCAGAACAAAATGGGGTAGTGGAACGCAAACATCGACACCTTTTGGAAGTAGCTAGGGCATTGCGTTTTCAATCAGGCCTACCGATCATTTTTTGGGGAGAATGCATTCTCACTGCCGTTTATATTATTAACAGATTACCGTCATCTGTCATTAATAATAAAAGCCCGTATGAGATTTTATTCAAAAGGATGCCTAGCTACGACCATTTACGAGTATTTGGATGTTTGATATATGCTCATGACAATAAAAGAAAGGACAAGTTTAGTGAGAGGGGGAGCCCGTGTATATTTATTGGCTATCCTCATGGACAAAAGGCTTGTCGGGTTTTTGACTTGCAGAAATTTCATATTTACACTTCTCGGGATGTTACATTTTTTGAGGATAAATTTCCGTTCAAAGCAATATCTCACACTCATAAAGAATTCCATATTGCCGTTGATGAAGTTTATCACAAAATTGTGGACCCAGATGCTCATCCTTCGTGTACTGCCAACCAAAGGCCCACACCTTATCACCTTCGCAAATCCCACCATTTCCCTATGCCAGCCTCTAGAGTGTACCAACTCACGGACAAACCTCACATGGAGGGTGAAGAAATAAATTCAGCCACCAACCTCATCACCCCATGCCGCACACCATACGCTCCTGCCAACTCCCACCAATTGGAGGCCCCTAATGCAGACTCTGGACAGTCGACCCCTCCATGTATTAATAATCATACAAACACCAACATGGACACATGCAGCCTCAATGATGCCCATATCTCTTCCACTCCTGGCCCGTCAGTCGGTCAGAGCACAACTCAGCAACTTAATCAGACATCATCTCCCATAATTGAGCTGCGACGGAGCAAAAGAATTCGTCACTTTCCGGCACATTTGGATACTTTTCAAACTGACTTGCCTCCCTCACTCGGTCAATCACACCCCACTACCAATTCAGCTCAATCGACGATATATCCTATTTCCAATTTTGTTAGTTATGATAAATTTTCATTAACACATAAAGCATTTCTAGCGGCCATCACTTCACGCGATGAGCCAAAATACTTTTCACAAGCAATCCAGGACCCTCTATGGCGTAAAGCCATGCAACAAGAGATCACCGCTTTGGAGAATAATGGCACCTGGACTTTGGTCGCTCCTCCACCCGGAAAAAAGGTTGTTGATTCCAAATGGGTTTATAAAATCAAGTACAAACCTAATGGTGACGTGGAGCGTTACAAAGCTCGTTTAGTGGCTAAAGGGTTTACACAAGTTGAAGGAATTGATTTTCACGAAACTTTTGCACCAGTAGCAAAGCTCGTGAATGTCCGCTGCTTATTAGCTGTTGCTTCTAAATGCAACTGGATTGTCCACCAACTTGATGTCAATAATGCATTCCTTCATGGTGATCTATCTGAAGATGTCTATATGCGCATTCCACAGGGATTTTCTAAAAGTGGTGATACACGAGTTTGTAAATTACATAAATCCCTTTATGGGCTCCGTCAAGCCTCTCGTAATTGGTATCAAAAATTTACCCAAGCGCTTATTACGATTGGTTTCCGCCAATCTCGGGCAGATCACTCTTTGTTCATTTATCAGAACGGCGACACTACCACTTTTGCTCTCATCTATGTGGACGACGTCATATTAGCCGGAGATACTATTTCCCACATCACAGGAGTCAAGAAATACTTGGACACCACCTTCAGCATCAAAGATTTAGGCCCACTAAAATACTTTCTCGGCATAGAAGTGGCCCGTTCACCTACTGGTTTTGTCTTGAGCCAACGCAAATACACACTTGACATTTTAAAAGAAAGTGGTCTCCTCGCGAGCCGACCCAGTTTGTTTCCTATGGAACAAAATTTGAAACTCCAACCAGACGATGGCAGTCCGCTCATTAATGCTTCCGCGTACCGCAGACTGATTGGGCGTTTATTATATCTCACGGTCACATGCCCCGACATTGTCTTCTCTCTGTCGCAACTAAGTCAGTTTTTGAGTGCACCTCGACAATCTCATCTTGATGCTGCTTTCCATATTCTTCGGTATCTCAAACAATCGCCTGGACAGGGAATTTACCTATCTTCCGATGACAACTTTACTTTATCTGGCTACTGTGATGCGGATTGGGCTGGGTGTACTTTCACCCGTCGTTCTAGCACTGGTTATCTCATCCTTCTTGGCACTTCACCTATTTCTTGGCGGACTAAGAAACAGTCTGTTGTCTCCCGTTCTTCCGCTGAAGCCGAATATAGGGCTATGGCTGTCACAGTTAGTGAGGTATTGTGGCTCCGGTATTTGCTACGTGAACTTGGTATGCCCCCTATTGGACCCACTCCTCTTTTTTGTGATAATCAAGCAGCCCGTCACATTGCACTTAATCCTGTTTTTCATGAACGCACCAAACACGTTGAAATGGATTGTTATTTTGTTCGTGAACGTGTCTCCAGTGGTGAAATTACGCCGTGCTACGTCTCTTCCGCTAATCAAGTTGCAGACATTTTTACCAAAGCTCTTGGTGCCGATCGTTTTCAGTTTCTACGAAGCAAGTTGGGTGTTCGAGACCTTCACACTCCACCTTGAGGGGGAGTATTGAGTTTTATATATTTTATTATATTAGTATTACAACTAGTTATATACGTATGTCACTATATTATTGTTACATAGTTGTACACTTATTATTATATTGGGACCCATACTTTGCTCATTTCCATGTAAATTCATGCACCCACTCACGAATATATGTAAGCTCTCCCACCTTATGTTTGTATGAGAGAAACCTACGCATGAGATTTATTCATGCTTGTAGCAGTGTATGATAGTTATCGATCAATTGAGATGAACTCAATTTTCTACTTGTTGTATTCCTAATTTTAACATAATCTTTTACGAATCTAGGGCCAAGGGTCACTTGTCCCACGACCTCCACCAACTCTTTATACATGTAATTTGCAATTAAAAACTAGGACTGGTTCATGTGGATCACATCCACACTTAAGATCCTCTCATGCGGGTCATTTAGTCCTCAATAGTTAGCTTTTAGTTAAGAATATGAAGATGTTTAACCAATTTATGGCATTCACCTAGGGAAGGTGTTGGAAACCTAAGAACACATGAATCAATAAGTTAACTACGCTAATTTCTTGTGTGTGTTGTTGCACGAGTGGGTGTGAACAACGAACACAGTGGATTATT
Organism: Cuscuta epithymum; assembly: GCA_945859915.1. Taxonomy (NCBI): domain Eukaryota; kingdom Viridiplantae; phylum Streptophyta; class Magnoliopsida; order Solanales; family Convolvulaceae; genus Cuscuta; species Cuscuta epithymum. The sequence continues at coordinate 7,856,311 of CAMAPF010000011.1, read as the reverse complement.
GAATCGACTCAGATTTACTTATCTCAAGATTCTGAGTTGTTTTTTCAGAGCTCAAAATTACTTTGCCGCAACTGGGATGAGATATTAACAAAAAAATGTAACTTGCAATTAATTATATACACATTTGTTTAATCATGCTGCGCTAATGCGTGATTACCTATTTTCACATATTATAAACACGTTGTTTACTTTAATTCGGTTATTTATGTACATAATTTTCAGGGAATTGTAAATTTTGTAATTAAACTTGTTCTGATAGAAATGATATTATGCTAACCAAGACATGTATGTTCACTTTTTAAACGAAATGCAAACATTTATTTGAATGAAATCAACCCTTTTCCTTGTTTTACACTTGGCATGTAGTATTTTACTAAAGTGACGCCATCAACTCTTTGGCCTGATAAATTAAGGAAATGAGATAAATAGATAAACTACTCTCTCCTGTTGCAGTAGTGATGAAAAATAAATAAAGCTGTAATGAAAAAATTGAAAATTTATGTAAAATGAAGTATAAAGTATTAATGCTATGTAGGATCATTTATTAAAAATTGAAGGGAACATTACCTTTATGTTGAAACAATTCAAAAAGGAAAGGAAATGGAGAGATTTTAAGTTTACAAATTCATTTTGAAATCTTGTTCTCTGTGTATACTGGTAAAAAGATTAAAAAATATGTATTCTATGAAAACAGTGAAAATTATTTATTTCTCATTATCTTTTATTTTTATTTTTATTGGACATGTGAAACTTACAATACTTCATTTATGATCATCTCCATGAAATTTGAAAGAAAAAAAGTTACCCTCATTTTTATGAGCCTTCATTTTGATAAGAGATTTAAATTGAGATATAATAACCATTAGGATGTTTTTAATTTGACTGGAATTTTGTGGGTTGATCTAGTCTGGTAATTATACTCCATATGTCTATTACTTTTATGTCTTCTTTATCGTTGTTCAAATTTGGTCTGATCTCGTATATTTAAATGTGATCTGGTCTGATTTGGTGAGGTGTTGAAACCAGGCTGATTAATAACATTCTTAGGAGGTTTTTACTTGGATTGAAATTTTCTAGTCTGGTCTGCTTAATCTAATTTGGTCAGTTCTGGTCTGAAATTTTCTGATCTGGTAGATATCTGATCTATAACTATTTTACCATTATCCAAATTTGATCAAATATGTCTATTTAAGTTTGAGCTGGACTCTGATTCAGAAAGAGGATCTCTTTCAGCTTGTTCTGAAATGAATGCCTTCCTCCTTCTGTGTTGATCTTCATATTTCTTTTCTCCATCTTGTCCGGGCTCGGGCCCCTCAAAATGTGAACGGGCCCGGCCGGTTCGGGCCCGGTCCGGGCCATTTTATTTTATTTTATTTTATTTTATTTTATTTTATTTTATTTTTTTAAGTTTTTGGGTTGGACTAGGTATTTTGGGTCATTTGAGATGGTTTGGAATGGTTTGGGGGAGAGGGGGGGGGGGGGGGGGGGTTAGGGGTTAATTAGGAAAAGGCAAAAAATAAATATTGAACCGAGGCTCGGCCCGGACCCGGGGGTTACCCGAGCCGGTTCTGGGCCTCCCCTTTCCTGAACCGTGGCCTGGCCGGGCCCGAACCGGCCCGGATCCATGCCTATGCCTAAGAGGACAAATATTAAAGAACGGAAGGAGTATTAGGAATTAGAGTTTATATCTACTAATCAGGCCGAATATGTGGGCCGCAATTAACCAGGGCGGTCCAGATTTTACATTCAAAAGTTAATGATATGCTGAATTAATTACACTTAAAAAAGGAGTGAAAAATAAATATTGATAAATCTGTTATAAAAATAATACTACGTAATAATGTAATATTAGAAGAAAAATCTTAAAATCCAGGAACCATAGGAATACGACAATATACGACAATAGTTGATAGATAAGTTTATTTTTGTAAAGTAGTTGATAGATAATTTTTTAAATATGAAAGATTTTTTTTTAGATAAAAAGATGAAAGATTAATAACTTCAAATGTTTGTCTTTATTATACCGAGTATATAAAAACAGGACCGTTTGGGAAACATTTTCCCGCCTGTACAACTTGAAATGCCGGATAATTTTGGGAAAACGGCAGTTACAACTTCAGGAAAAAAAGACAGTTGCAACATAAAAACGGAATCACATGAGCATTGGAGAGTAAGGCTGCAGAAATCGCTTGATAATTTCCCCTTTCACGTCCGCCTTAAATTCGCCCGCCTCATCTGCAACTCTGTACGTCAGTGAACAAACTTTGTAAGTTTTTACGCTTTATTAATTCTGCACTACATTGCTAAATATTTCCATGTATATTATAGTTAACTCTTATGATTACTTATTTATTCAATATTTTCTCTTGAAATTTTGCCTTCAAGGTGATGTTGTTCAACACTAAATTCCTAAACGCGGCGTAACAAAAAGAATCCATGTATCTTTTCTGTTCAACATAGAGGATAAAACGAGTAAAAACCGGTTCATATATTAGGGATTAGGGATTATAAAAAATGATTAAAATCGTCACTGATGGTAAACACAAAAAACTGTGTTACATAATTTATAAAACAGAGATAGGTTTTTACATTGATAACAACTAAAACTTTTGTTGTTCCTTGGTTTTATACAAAATGATTTAATGTCAAATTTTCAGTCACCAATATACCCAATATGATTAAACATCTGAAATATGTATAATATAATATGCTACAAAGAGTGCATATGAGTATAATATGTGCTCTTAATATAATAATTACTCCCGTAGCAGCCTTAATCAAAATAAGAGTACAATATACTCGAGGTTATATAATACTATCTAATAGATATTAATTATCATATTATTATATTTACTTATATTCTAATTAGATTATTAAAAAATAATGTCTACTTATTTATTATATGATACCTTAAACACTTTTTACATTTTGAGAAAATATCTTAAAAATCACAACGCTTTTAATGTATAGAAACCATCTAAAAAATATAAATTTTTATGATGAAATATTACGGTATTACCTCAGATCTAAACATGCTTAAATCACTCAAAAAATGTGGCCACAGCCCACGGGATTTGAACGAAAAAAAAAAAGATAATGGATAGTTGTTGCAGGAATTACTCTGTGTCATGGATGTTTAGAATGCCAACGTCGTCCATCAAACTTTTGAGGCATCTTCCATCTACTCATTAACAACTGAGAAAGAAATAACAGGTATGCTAAAAAACCACAAATGAAACAAATAATATATCTTAATTTATTAAAGTTGGCAATGAGTGTTGAGAAACACATTCTTTGTTATAAAGAATTAAATGGGTGAAAATAATTTGGCTTTATTTACATATATATGGTTAAAACATGATTTAAAGCAACCTTGGACATGTAAAACAGTCCGATGTAACTTTACGTAATACATAGTATTACTTATGTAACGAAGTATTGCATTTATTTAAATGTAAACAAATATATAAAATGTTCTAATCAAATATTCGCTCCCAAAAGTTCAAATCACTCAAAAATAATGAAGTGTGCATATAAAAACTATTATTAAGTACACTGTTGTAGTGTATAAAAACAAAATAAATCACTCCCAAAAGGAGTTAAACAAAGACAAAATTGACAAATAGTCCAGTAAAACATAGAAAGTGTTAGCAAATAGGACTATGTTTTATTCCCAAAATAGAACTTATTTAGTCCCTATAAACAATGAAACTAATAAAAGTCCCCCCTTTTAGGAGGATATCAATAATGTTTTAGGAGAAAATAATGATGATGCTCTTTGAGTAACTTTGTGATCTTTTATTCCTTTCCCATTAGGGTCAGTTTGGTCCTCAAAGTTGCAAAAAAGGGGTCAAATAAGTCCTTATATAGAAAATTCTGTCCGGACGTGCCATTTGAGGTGGCTCCCAGTGGAATTTTTTGATGAAACTTTTTGAGCATCTTATTTATCAAGTCTAGTTTTCTCATACCAAATTTCAAATAAAAATTCAATCGGGAAGACATTCAAATGAATTCTTGAAGATAACTGTGCCGTTAAAAGCGCAGTTATCTTCAAGAATTCATTTGAATGTCTCCCCGATTGAATTGTTAGCTGAAATTTGGTATGAGTAAACTAGACTTAATGAATAAGATGCTCAAAAAATTTCATCAAAAAATTCTATCGGGAGCCACCTCAAATGGCACGTCCGGATAGAATCTTCTATATAAGGACTTATTTGACCCCTTTTTTGCAACTTCGAGGACCAAACTGACCCTTTACTCGAATTTTTTCAAAACAAATATCCTACGAGTATATTGTAAACTTTCAATAAAGGTTCCTATTTAAACTGACAGTTTAAACAATGTCATATATGTTGTAATCGGGATATGCATCTTGCTGGTATATGTTAAGAGTTTATTGGTTTACATTGGCAGATTAAGTGATACCAAATAGAATCTAATTTAATTAGTGTATACATATGTCATAGGAGTTACAGAATTGGTCATAATCACATCAGAAAGATTTCAAGTGCATAAAACTAAATGGTTCTTAACACATAGTTATTCATAATAAAGACACTGGAGGATTTCAACGAAAAAAATTCAAGATCAAATTTATTTAAAAACTTACTATGCGTCATCAGCCATCACGAATCTGGCAGACTAAGTTTCTGGGTTAAGCCATGATGAAACAACCTTAAATCAACTTGAAGATAAAAAACAGTGCAAAATGAGACTTCCACACAAACAACAAACCCAAATTGAAAGTTGAAACCCTATTATCAAACAAGTTTAGCAGCACAATGCATAATGAAACAACAAACCAAAGCCAAAGTTGAAACCCTATATGGTTAGAACAAATAACCAAGAAATTGGCGACTCAAAGTGTGAGCTAACATCTTTGTATGAGCAGTAAAATGTTAGACACTAGAATGCACTTAAAACACCCAATTTGAACAATCCAAATTATAGTTTTTGAATCCCATCTTTGAATAACAACTAAGCTATGAGCGTAAGTAAAGAAAGTAAGGTTTGAGGGAGCCGACCAGATCTACTTGTGAGTGAGAGTATGCTAACCGTTTGTATTTTTGGACTTTAAAGGGGCGGGTTAAGTAAATCATGAACTTGGGGCTACAAGTATAGCAGGCCTAGGGAGTCTATTAGTAATGCGAAAATGATTAGTTCCTCATCTCTTAATCTATCCTTAATCATAAATAAATACGAGTACCATAAAAGAGATTTTTGCAATAGATTTTTAGATGCAATTTAAACTACACATTACAAATCTAAGAGCATCTCCAAGTGGATTGGGGTAAAGTCTATCCTATGTGGCACAGGAGAGATAGAGATAGAATGATTATTTTAATTTAATATGGATCGGAGAAAGTCGTGAAAAATGAAAAGGAAGAGAGAGATAAGAGTAAATTGTAAACAATGTCTATGTTCACAAATAGACTTTACACGGGAATTGAGGAACAAAAGTGGATCAAAAGTGGATTAAAAGTGATATAGAAAAATGAAAAACAAAATAAATGTGAAGATATATAGGTTCTACACATAAAACTTGTGAGATAAAAAATAGGACTCATGTAAGAATGTGTAAGAGAGTAGACATCTCCATTGGAGATGCTCCAAGAAGAAAAGAGTGTGAGATAGAAAGTTACTCCCTCCGTCCCAATTTGTTTTGCAAAGTCAACAATTTTTTGTCAACCAATAATAAAAGTCAACCCTTCTTATGGATAATTAATTCAGTTTTTAATAATCAAAATTTACATATTCAAAAACTACATTAAAATATCTTCAAAGTTGTAAACTCCAAATTAGAATATAATTAAAAATTGACATCCTAATTAAGTAAACAAAACGAGACTGTTTGACTAAGAAAAATCAAATTTGCAACTCTTTTTGGGACGGAGGTAGTACTCCAAAGAGGGAGATTCCAGCGCCAGTAAGAGCAAGAGAGGGAATAATACCACCGGTGAGATGCGGCTGAAAACAGGAGAGGGAGAGAGATGTGGCTCATCGCAAATTAGCACTAGTGTAGACATGTCCTCGGCCATCCGTGCGATGTATGAGCTACAAAACTACAATGATAGAATCAATAAGGAATGTGTTCATAAGAACTTATGAAGAAAAACACAAAGTAAAACTAAAATCTGGCAATGAATTTATACATCGGATTGTAAAGCTGCCTGAGATGATCGGCGAAAACGATGGGTTTTAGCTGGTTCCATAGAAAACTCCAACACCTCATCTTTGTTGATCGGAAGAGGGTAAATAGTAAAGGTGACAACTCCGGTACCCTTTTAAAAAATGGGGTACCGTATCTACTATTCATTTGATTGGACAACATCACTTTATCATTTTTAATTTAAATTTAAATTAATTCAACTGCAAAATTCTCATTGGTCCATGTGGATAAATGTATGGTACCTTATGCGTACCCTAGAATCTACCAATAGTAAATACAGGGTAGGAATGCTGCTTTCGGATGGAGAGAAGCGGCTTGGAATGTCTACTGGGTTGTCTTAGTTTGACTTGACACGGTTATTAATGAAGTGGTTGAAAAAGTAAAATTTGTGGTTGAAAAATTAAAAGTTGTGGTTGAGGTTTGAGTATAATAAAGTGAAATGGTGTAGACCACATATTTTTTTCCAAAAAAGGAAAGGAGACACTTATTTTGGGACAACCAAAAAAGGAAAGTAGGACAGGTAAAATGGAATGGAGGGAGTACTAATATTGAGTAATTGAAACACAATAATTATCATGAGCCCCGGCCGATCCCAGAGTAAAAAATATGTTTGAATAGTAGTGTAAAATTTGGTCCAACAATTTATAGAAAAATAACCTTTCTACTAGCATTGTCCGGTATATACATTTAACCATTTAAATGGATAGTAGATTTCATAAGCTATCAAGCGTGAATGATTGAAGATAGTAGTGTAAAATTTGGTCCAACAATTTATAGAAAAATAACCTTTCTACTAGCATTGTCCGGTATATACATTTAACCATTTAAATGGATAGTAGATTTCATAAGCTATCAAGCGTGAAAATACTACCAAGTAACAAAGGTTGTACGGGTTTCAATAGTTTGAAGATAAATATTGTAAATCCAAAAGTTTTTCAAAACATTTAGATTCTTTTGTATTTGAATCTAAAATGTGAGGAAGAGGTATAGTGAATATTGGCTTAGATTGACAGATAAGGCGGCTAGATTACATTATTGTTGGGATTATAGAATAATTTACATATACACACACTAAGGATTGAGTTTGTATAATGTAGTGTGTAGTGTTGGGCCAAAATGTATATCGATTTATAATAATTAATAATAAAATAAGTGTCTATATTTATATTTTTAAAAATGTTTCTATATTTATTTAAAAGATTTGTTTTCAAAAACTGTGTAATGTGTTTTATCAGGCTAGGTTTATGTGAATAGTGGAATACTTAATCCCCTAATCCACCTAGTTTTATTACTGTTCCATAGTGTAAAATTATCACGTGTTGTGTGAATCATGTTGAAATGTTGAATAATTGGAGATATAAATCCACTATTGTCAACATATATTTTTTCAAGTAAGTTTAATTTTCACAGATTTTCCCATGTGAATAGAAAAAAGTTAATGCCAAAATAACAATTAAAATTTCTGTTTTCTAGAAATAAATCTACATGTTGATCAAAATAACAACCTAATACTATATATTTAAAAAGCTATCCCGGTTTTATTGATTTTGTTTGCGATTTCATTGGTAACAACATATAGTGATTAACGTCTATATGTTTTTATTGTGTCATGTATGTTTTTCACTTTCCTTTAGATTTTATTGTGTTTAAAATATTTCCATTTTAAGGGTATTATAAATTACAAATGTTCCATGCAACGCACGGGTATTATACTATTGTCAACAGAAGAAATATTTAAAATCATCCCCTTACAATATCATATAGTGTTCAGCCAAATTTGTGAAAATAATTACTTCATAATAGACACAGTAAGCTATATATGTAAGATTAACGACTCTAAGTTGGAGAGTTTCATTCTTTTGTATTTTTTGCATTATGTAGTGAAGTATATATATTTGAAGTAAATTTAACTTATATTGAGGTTTTAATTTCTTTGAAGTAATTGCATACTTTGATTACATAATGTTTTAATTTGTAAATTAGTCGAACTAATAAGTAATTCAAGTACTTAAGTCATTCATGAATAGAACTTACTGGGTCTGAATTGCATGTGCGAAGAATGCTATAAGGCTGTTTTTTGTCAAATACTTTGTATGTCTTTTGAAATTACTCGGTCATAGTGAAATTATGGTTATTTTTCAAAAGATATTGAAAGTGTGGTTAGTTTTTACAATTCTAGGATATCATACATTTCATACGATTTAATATACATAAATATATATAAATTCAAATTAATCATAATTAAAGTCACAAAGTGATTTTTATGGTTTTAAAAGTAAACACTTACTATGAATATTTAAGAATTATATATTTATAAATCTATAATAAATTAAATTTGAATAATATATATTACAATGGAGTATATGAAATTAATTTTATGGGTTAACGTCATTAGAATTCCGAATAACTTTCACGTTAACTGTGTGATGAAAGAAATATCAAATATATAAAAACAGTGTGCACCACATATAAATGTGTAGTGTTTAAAATTATATATAATTACAAAATTTTGACTTAAACTAAATTTATTTATTATAATGTGATATCATTAGTATATTGCTTTTGGTAATAATAACTTACGTTTAATTTTACATTTATGTGACTAAAACAGTATACAATAGGACTTTAATGATATTTTTGTAAATGAATTTTATTTCAATAATCTTTTAATAAGAAATCTTATTTTTTTTCAAAACTAATTTCAAATTTTATAATTTAGACTAGGAGTAAAAAGTTAACTTGTTATTAATTATTAAAACTTGAATTTAAAACTCAAAACACTAAAGCCAACAATCATTAACTGTTTTTTAATTTACTTCCTGCGCAGACTCTTCTATCCATCTTCTAAAATAGGACCATTTCATTATTGTTGCATCTTTTCACTCTCGCATTGATTAGATCTGTCGCCATACCTCCAAGTTTCTCTGTCACATCGTGGGGCCCAACAGGGATGGAAAATGGCAGACCCTTCAAACTTCGGACCTGTCCTTTTCCGTCATCCCCATCCTTTTGATCACCCTCCTCTTCCATTGAACCAAAGTCATGAAATTCCTGACACCTTTCCGGAAGTGCAATGGAGTCTGGAACCCACTGACGCTCCAAATAATCCCACTCTCTCGCATCCAAGTTGTCCTTTTAACGATGTTCATCCATTTCCTGGTCAACCAAACGCCGCCTCTAATACCTTTGTGGACCCTCTGCTTCAAGAATTATTACTTCAGGAGTGCTTCCCCGATACCGGAGTTTCGAGAAGTTTCCCAGAGGTTAATGGTCATGGTGCTCCGGAGTACGCAGAGAACCCGACGACATCGACCACTGCTATATGGCCGACAATGGCTTTACCGTCTCCGACGTCTATTTGCAATGCATGCCTGGTCCTTCGGGAAATAAGTCATACAAATGGTGCGTGTTGTACAGCAAATCAAAGGTTCTACATTTCACTTGCAAATATGGAAACTTCAATTGCATGGAAGTATTGGGATGATCACTCATGCAGTCCTAGAGAAACTCTCTTCAGACTTTTCTCTGCATCCACAGTACCAAACTTTCGAGTAAGATGATTAGTTAAATAATTAATCCTTCCCATACGTCTGCAAACCTTAATCACTACTGACCTTTTCATATAAATTACTTATATTAAACAAAATTTGTTACCTATACTGGAAGATTTAAAGAGTTTCATTTGTCGAGGCTTTGCATAGCCTCCTAACTTCGCACATGGTCTCCTGTGATTTTTACTCCCTCACATATGTTTACTCTTTACAAAAATTGCACTAAATAGGAGTAAAAACATAGGATTATTATATTTGTATTCCTTAAATAGGATTAATTATTGTCATATATTGGTATTATCAGACTTTAAACATGATATATTTTCAAAGTTTGACAATAATTACTTTGATTTAGGAAATAAAAACATGTTAGTCAGATTTTAGAATTTCAAAACATTTTTGCTCCCACTTCCAAATAATTCATTGGTTTCTTTTCTGAAAGTGTTGCAACACTCATCCCTTTTAGCAACTACTCCCTCCGGTTCACATTCTCCTTGACACTTCGGAAAAAATGCTTGACTGACGATAAAGCAACTCGATTGCTGTTCATACTCAGATTATTTTTAGTAAATAAAATTTACATATTCAGAAACTACATTGGAACTGCTACAAAGCCTGATCAAGAATATTTAAATTCGATAAAAATTTGATATATAAAGTAAAATATTAAGAGTGACTTGAGTTGACCAATGAATAGTAAGTGACGTGCACTTGTCGTGGTGTGCACTCAAAATAAATATTCAATACGACACTAATACTTCTCTTTTTATAGAAATAAATAAGTAATAACAGGGGGGTTTTATGTTTGGTTGATGAACTTAAATTATCTTTAAACACGAAGATGAACGAGTTATGTGGTTTAATTAATGAGAATGGGACTTGGTTTTGCTTTTATCCACTTAATGAAATGTTCGTCGATCCCGGTTATATCTTTAACTATCTTCCTCGATCTCGAATACTCAATCGAGGAGTATATCCAATTCATCGAGGGTAGTTATTAATAACGAGACGCGTTCATTAATAAAACTTACTACCGAGTTTATATAGAACACGCGCCGCCATATATTCACTCGATAGTAGCAATAAAATCAAGATGAAAACGATTGAGATTGATAACCTCAACACAAGCGGTTTATTGGTTTAATCAATATAATTAATCCCCCTTGGTTTATTAACCATGAAACGCATGCATTAATAACCCAAGTTTACTACCGTGAAAGGACCGAATTAATAACAAGCGTATTAATCGACCGATTCTAGTAATAATTAACATATGAAACAAAACTAGTTGATCCTTTAAGTAATGTTCAAAATATTAATATGAAATATGAATAGGAATTAATTAATATTCAAGAAAGAATATTAAAGAAGATGAATCCTACTATAGTTAATATCAAGATGTTAACTAATTGTCATCTTAGTAACACTCCCCAATATTAACATAGAGGAAGAAATAGCTATTACTATAACTAATGTCAAGATGTTAACTAATTGTCATCTTAGTAACACTCCCCAACATTGATATAGAAATAGTATTTAAAGGAAGAAGTAATATTCAAGGAAGAAGATTAAAGAGAATAACTCACAACTTACAAATTCATTAAGCTTCAAAGTAGCAAAACCAAGATGGAAGAGTTTAGCTCCTCATTTGGAGACTAAACATGATAAAAATATAAAGAAAGTACTTAACTAAACTGAGCTAAAGAGTATATGTGAATTGATTCTTTAGTGAAGAAAAAGTGTGCTATTTATAGGTGTTTTTCAACACCTTTGGCCGGGTACCCGACCGGGTAGAGTATCTACCCGACCGGGTACCGGTCCGAATCAAATATTTCCCACGTTCGAGTGTTCTTCAGCACGTCGGGTTGTCTTCGGTCAAGTCTCACCCGACCGGGTGAGGTATAGGGCCCGACCGGGCTAAGCAGTTTTCTGGAGATCGCAATTGTTAATTCAAACCCAACCGGGTGAAGGTTTCTACCCGGTCGGGTTTACACTCCTGGGCAGCATTCTCCTTATTTTTCTTCCTTTTCCTTGCCAATAATTCTACCAAAACTTCCTAACTCACAAATAAAAGCTAAAAATACTTACAAATAAAAGTAAACAAATGTTTACAACTACACACAAATGGTAAACAATCCACACAAAACAAGATATAAAAACACACATTTATGCACTACTAACTAGTGCATATCAGTAAGTGTAAAGAAGAATGTGAACCCGAGGGAGTATAAGTGAATAAGCAATTTTTTATTTTCTATTTCCTATTTTTAGAGCTTTCAATTCTTTTTTACTTGCATATTAACTTTTTCGTGATATCAATTGTTGTTATGTATCATTGGCTTTTTTGTGTCGGGGTGTTGCAGCTTTTACAAGGAAAGTACATATACCGTGAAGCAATTTTTGGTGAGGTATTTCGAGGATCGTAAGCAAGAGGGATACATTGTGCTTCAAGACCCATTATGGGAGTTCTATGATGCTATGAGTGTTGGTTTGGGAGGGACTGATTTTTTGGACATCGACTCCTTTTTTGAACTACCTCCTTCAACTTCAGGTGCTCACATCTATTAATGTATGTATTTTTAAGGGTTACATTTAGGTTTTCTATTCTGTTATCTGAATTTCGGGCTTCAGTCCATTGTGACTTGAAACAAGTTAAAAGAATTATCACTAAATTCAGCCAAATAATATATGAGCTCGGTTTAGTTCTAGCTTGAATTTGTTAGTTTTTAAAAAACATTGTAACATTGCATTATACACTTTTAATTTAGTTTGGTTTATCCGATGTCAGTGCAACTCAATTTAATATGATTAGGAAAAGGGAAAAATAATTAAATATCCCAAACTTTGAAGGAGTGTGAGATAAACACATCAAACCTTCATATGTAATTCAAATACCTCAACTTTATATATATATATATATATATATATATATATATTTTATCACATACCTCAATTTTATATAAAAAGTTATTTTAGCATCATTGTCATATATTATTTCCTTAAAAAATGTAACTTTATGGTGTTAATTGCATAAACAAATTACAAATTCTGCAATTATATAGAGTGGGGGTAGTATTTTTTTGTTTTACAATGGAAGTTTAGAATGTTATTTTCATCTTGATGAATGCTACAATGTTTTAAATTATGAAATTAACATAAAAAATGAACAATTTTGAAAGAAACAATACATGACCATGGGGCTAAAATAACCTTTTATGTAAAGTATGGGGTATTAAAATTACATATGCATGTTTGGGATGCTTACCTCACACACCTTCAAATTTTGGGGGGTATTTGAATTATGTTTCACTTAGGAAAAACAATATCAAAAGTAAAACTAAAGTGCATATTATTCGGACTACATTTTATTCAGATGAGTTTATGTCCCAATTTATAATTTAACTTTTTATGTTTTAGTGAAGAGAGGCACTGTGGATTTAGTGAAAAGTTTGGGATATAAGACAAACCATATGTTATGGTAGTATCATTTAACTCATTAGTTAGGCAAAAAATTTCTAGTCATACTAAAACTGCTTGCATTTTGTTACAATAGAATAATCTATTAAAATACGGAGATGAGTGTATTGTATGAAAATACACATTTTATAAACAAGTTAGTCGAAATAGCATATTTAACATTATTAGTGAATGTATCACAAAACTGATAAATAAATAAAAACCAACGTACAAGCACTTAAGGGTGACTCTCGTAATATTACTGACATTTTAATTCTTGAAAAACAGGTGGTGACCAACTGATGAATCAACCAGACATATCAAACCAAAACAATGCACTAGAGGATGAGAATAAATCCCAAAAGATCCCTCTTTCTGCTCAGAGGGAAAGAACTGGAAAGTTGAAGTTAAAAGACTTTGCAGGGTACCTTCATCTCCCCATAGAAGAAGCAGCAAGGAGAATGAACATTTGCCCTACAGTGATGAAGAAGATATGTAGGAGAGATGGGTTGGTGCGTTGGCCTTACAGAAAGGTGAGAAGCATCCAAAGGAAAATAGTGAACAAATCGAAGAGCTTATCTGCGAACGACGCCGAAGAGAGGAACTGTGCTCATGTTGAAATCCTAGAGCTTCAGCAACAACTCGCCAACATTTCTGAAGCATTCTTTGGTTGATTTGTGTATATATGTGCATTTATTTTTGTGGCAAAAATCGATTCTTTGAAAGGGTGTTTAAATAAAAATATAAATAAAAATAAAAATAAAAATAAAATAAAAATAAAAATAAAAATAAAAATGATATTAGTAGTTATAGTCATACTTAGGTGAAATGTAAACTGTAATCATTTCATAGTTTGTAAATATACATGTAATTATATTGTATGATTCAATTCATTCATTATTGTACTTCTATCACAAACAGATGTACAATATTGCAATTTGTGTGATTGGTACTAAAAATATACTATGTATCTATTTATTATTGTCTTTGTCTCGCTCAACTTTGAAATCAACTCTACATTCTCCTAAAAAAATTCAATTCTTCATTTTCTATTGTTTCATAAACTTTACAACTTACATTTCAAATGGGGTTCAAGTTATTTATTCTTCCCGTGCACATTTGCACATATATTAATCAAACAATTTTACTTTGATATTTCATGAGTAGACAGATGTGACACTCCAACATGTCAAAGGGAGTGTTCTTCTTTTAAAGTTATCATTTTGCTTTTAAAGTAGCTAATTTGTGATGTTTAACTTTTTCTTTTTCTTTTTCAGGGAAAATTTCAACAATATTATTTATATGATCTTGCTTCTTGTTTTGGTCAAATTTAACAAACTTCAAATCTCCAATGAGATTAAGGGAATATGATCATTACAAGGTAATTTGCTCAAATCACTTGCTTTCAATTATAACCTCCCAACTATATAATTAGCCTTGAATCATTTAGATTTATTTTAACCTTTTACTAATCTAGGGCCAAGGGTCACTTGTCCCACAACCTCCACCAACTCCTTATATATGTAATTTGCAATTAAAAACTAGGAATGGTTCATGTGGATCACATCCACACCTAAGATCCTCTCATGCGGGTGCTTTTGGATGCAAGTCACTAAAAAGGTTATTTGAAATTTTTTCACAAATGTTGGTCATTTAGTCCTCAATAGTTAGCTTGAGTAGTCGAACAATCAATGTTTTGTCTCGCCTTGAGCAAAAATGGTAAAGTTAGCTTTTAGTTTGAGAATACGAAGATGTTTAACAAATTTATGGCATTCACCTAGGAGCGGTGTTGGAAACCTAAGAACACATGAATCAATAAGTTAACAACACTAATTTCTTATGTGTTGTTGCACGGACGGGTGTGAACAACGAACACAGTGGATTATTCAATCGACTCAGATTTACTTATGTCAAGGTTATGGGTTGTTTTTTCAGAGCTCAAATTTACTTTGCCGATACTGGGATGAAATATTAACAAAAAATGTAACTTGCAATTAATTATATACACATTTGTTTAATCATGTTTATGCGCGATTACCTATTTTCACATATTACAAACACGTTCACTACAAAAAAACACGTCTGTAGTCACGGACGTTAGTCACGGATTTCGTCTGTGACTAGCCTAGTCACGGGCTAGCCACGGACTAGTCACTGATTTTTGAAAAAAAAATTAGTCACGGATTTGGCCGTGACTAAGTCCGTGACTACATAAATCCGTGACTACGAACCGTGACTAAAGTCCTCCGGTAGCCCCAACTCCGTCGCCGGTAAGTCCGTTTTTATTCCGGCGACTTAGTCACGGACTTATCCGTGACTACGTCCGTGACTAAAAAAAAATTAAATTTCCAGCGTTCAAAATTAATTTCGCAACGGCAACTTCTAAGGATTAATTTAGTCATGGAAAATTCTGTGACTAGGTCCGTGACTAGGTTTTTTATATAAATGAACCACACCAATTCATTCCATGTATATATAATACAGTATCTGTTTGAAAGATCGAAGGATGTAGTCCATCTTATGTCATTTTCCCTCTTTATGCAGATAATAAGGTATGTTATTTGAATTCTTTTTGTTTAGAATTAGTTGATTCAATTTAAAATTGGTTAGGTAAGCGTAGTTTTAAACGTAGTGATGCATTAAGTTAAATTAAGTAAAATTAGTTAGCTAAACGTAGGTTTTAAATAATTAAGTTAAATTAATTAGTTAAGTTAGTGTAGCTTTTGATAATATTAGTTAAATTCAAATACTAGTTAATTGTAATGTGTAGAAAAAAGGTTGGTAATTAATTAACGAATTGAATTAGTTAAAATTAGTTAAACGTAGGATTAATTTAAATGTAGTGTTAAATTACTTAATTTTTTAATAATATTAGTTAAATTTAAGTATTAGTTAATTCAAATGGGTATATATATATGTATATGTGTGTGTATGTATATATATATATATATATATATATATATATATATATATATATATATATATATATATATGGGAAAGATCAAGTACAAATTGTACTTATTGTGCAAATGTTTGTACGATGCACCTTGACGTTATTTACATTGCATATTAAGGTTCAAAGTGTTGCATATTATATAGTCATAAACTAGCAGTTACACATTAACTTTCAACGAGTTGCACCCTAGAAAAATTAGGTTTTATTACAAAAATGCTACCTTGCCTTTATATCCTTTAGATCAACTCATCGGATGGTCAAGATAAGTTTGTACTTTGTAAATTAAACATGGTTTGTATTTGATCTCTATTCTATATATATATATATATATATATATATATATATATATATATATATATATATGCTCAAATTATTAGATTTTATTATTAGCAATTAATGTTAATGCCTAAATTAGGATTTGTAATGGGTTAAGTTTTGATGAAAACATTACTTAGTTTTTGTGAATTGTTATTGTGAATTATTTGAAGTTCATTTAGTTTAGAATTGTTTATTGTGTATTATTAATTAGATTTTGATAATTTTAGTATTGTGAATTTCATTTAATTTAGTAAATTGTTTATTGTGTATTATTAATTAGATTTTGAAAATTTTTGTATTGTGAATTAATATAATTAACGTATTGTTTGTAGTTTAATAAAATTCATTGGAGGTTAGTTAATTTTAGTGAAATTTAATAAATAAATGTTCGTAAACATATCAAATTATTAGTAGATATAGTTATTTAATAATATTAATTGAACGTTATGTAATTGTAGTGCATTGAACTTTAGTAAAATTGAATATAATAATGCTCCTACGTATGAATTAGTGAAAATATTTAACATAACAAATTGTTGATAATGTTTATGATTTAAAGTTTTTAACCAATATATTTTTTATTCTTATAATATTCAGGCATAATGTATAAGCAAAATAGAAGTTGGATGTATGATAAAAATGCGGTATTGTACGGAATGCAATCAAATTTCCTCAATGGATGTGGGGAGTTTATTAAATTTGCACTTGAACACCCGGATTATATGAGTGGTGACAAAATCAGATGTCCATGTTCAAAGTGTAGAAATCTCAAATTTAAAGACCTAGAGGATGTTGGGTGGGATTTGTACGCGGAAGGTTTCATTCCCAATTATTATAATTAGACTTGTCATGGCGAACCTTTTGATCCATCTCTCGCTCCACGAATAGTAGGTTCATCTCGTAACGTCCCTAACGAGATGAGTGGGTGGGGAGACCGTGATCAAATGAAGTGGGACCAAATAATGGTATATGATGCATACGGTCCATCGATGTCTGAGTTCAACCCCCCACAACCATGTAACGATCCTCCTGAAGCCTCGACATCGTATCAAGCAGATGCGGATGAAAATCCGATATTTTATCAATCTTATGTGGATGAAGGTTTAGCTGAGAGATTTCAAGGTGTTTTAAAAGCTGCCGATCAGCCTCTGTATGCTGATTGTGAGGCATACTCTCAGCTATCCGTCGTTACAGAGTTTATGAACATAAAAGCTGAATACAATCTCCCTGAAACTTGCATGTCCAGAGTTTTGCAGTCAGTAGGAGGAATGCTACCGCGTGATCATACTCTCCCCGATTCATAATATATTACGAGATGAAGCAATTAATATCTAAATTGGGGCTTCCTTGTATCATAACCGATGGTATAAATAATATATTTTATGAAGTACCATGTTGTGTAACTTATTTTGAGGTGTAAAATATTAATTTCCAGCCAAAACTTTATAAATATCAGCAGAAACAGCCGATTCAGCCAATTCTAGTGTTACCAAATGGGCTCTAAGATTATCTCATGTTTACTCTCTGGTAAAGTGTGTGGTTGTAAATTATGCTTACTTTATTTTTACTTTATCAATTCAATATGAACTACATACATTCACTTTTCTTAATAATCGCAACACATTTTCGTGTCCCGATGTTAATGGGACGGAGGTACAAAGTACGTAGTACTCCATCCGTCCCGAATTATAAGATACTTTTCGGTTTACGATGTTTGACCGACGATAAAGCAAACGGATCCATGTCCGCACTCAAATTATTTTTAGAAAAAAAATTACATATTCTGAAACGTTATTAAACCCGCTACAAAACCAATTCAAACTAACTCAAGTTTTGATGTATAAAGTAAGAGATTAAGAGTGGTTTGTGTTGACCAAGTGAATAGTAAATATATCTTATAAAATGGGACAGAGGTGAATTGTTGTAGACATTTTTTTTTAAATTGTAGTGATTAAAATACTTATAACATTGATTAAAATAGTATGTAGTGACTGATGGAATAATAGTTGTGATGCCTATTATATTAGGCGACGATCATTTGGGATAAAAAATTAATGAGTGGAGTCCATGTCCATGTGAAATTAAAATTAATGCTGCATAAGTACTACGTATTTTATAATAGAAAGTTCCAACTGGTATGAAATACTTTTTTACTGTGAAATGTAGCTTGGAGTTTGAGAAAAATAGTCTTAATCTTGATTTTTTTTAATCTCAAGGTTGACTCTTGGAAGCTTTGATTGTAGTGTTGACCTTTGGTGTTGGAGTTTTGGACTTTGAACTTTGAAGTGGCTCAAAAACTAGCTCTTAAAGAAGGTAGATGGAAAAGATGCTCTTCTCAAGTATAGGAGAAAAAGGAATCTTTTAAACTTTCCCACACCTAAACTCCTTGGGAACTTTTGAGCCTATAAATATGAACCACTCTTTACTTAGTATTAAAAGGTGAATGAGAAGAGGGGAGATCTCGCGCACACAAGAATTTCGGCTTCTAGTTCAGAATCGAAAATTCGCACCCCCCCTGCGCGGGCGACCTGCGGGCACGATAGTCGTAAAATTCAGCCAGTTTCAAAAGACAATTTTGCCCCTCTTTTTTTTAACCTTAACCCGTTTTTTTAAACATTCTTCTGCCCGAGGAGCTGACAGGACGTAGTCACGTCGCCGACACTTCGTCCTCCGCGTGTCTGACTACGTTAACTACGACGGTTTAGTCACGGATATATATAAGTAACTACGCCCTTATATATAAGTAACACTTAGCGAATTTTTCATTTCACTCTTCAAAACCCTAAAACTCTCCCTCTCCCTTGATTTATGTATGATTCTTTAGTTTTGTATACATGTTTTGTGTAGAATGCATGTTTAATAATAAATTTCGAAATATGATTTAGTTTATAAATTTCTTTGGTTTGTATACATTTTTAATATGATTGAGTTTATTATATGTTTAATATGATTTAGTTAATTATATGTTTAATATGCATGACTATATTTTTTGTCTATATGTTTAATATGCATGCCTAAATATGATTTTGTCCCTCATGAAGCATGTTTAATATGATTTAGTTTATTATATGTTTATAATGAAGCATGCTCAATACAATTCTTTGGACATTATAAGGATTATTATTATTTTATCATCTATCAAAATTATTATTCCTGAATTATTTAAAAAAATAGCCCCTAATGTTATACTTCCAAACAAGTTTAACATGTTAATTATAAACCGTTTAAACAAAATATTATTAAAAACTATATAAACTGTTTAGTAAAAACTGTTTTTTTATTAAACTGTTTAATAAAAAACTATTTATTAGACACTGTTTAATTAAAAAACAGTTTAATAAAATTGTTTTTATTAAAACAGTTTAATAAACACTGTTTCACAAAATATTATTAAAAACTTCTGAAATAAAATAGAAAATATCAAATATAACAAAAAAGTTTAATAAAAACTTCTTTTGAAAATGTTATGCTATTTTTTCGAAATTATAACAATTAAAATGTTTAAAATATGATTTATACTGATTTTTTAAAATGGCATACGAATAAATACAAAAAAAAAACTGCTTTTAAAGAAATTATAAAATTTGATTTTATATGAAGCATAAAAACTGATTTTTATAAAAAAAAAAAATTATAACAGTTTATAAAAACTGTTTTTCATACAAAAAAAGGATAAAGTTTAAAACAGTTTTTAAGTTGAAAAGGGTTTTTAAGTTTAAAACGGTTTGTAAGTTTAAAACAATTTTTAGGAAGTTAATATATTTTAACTTCCTAAAATATATTAAACTTCCTAAAATTTTTAAAAACGATTTTTAACTTCCTTACAAAAACTGAATTTTTTAAAGTCAGTATTAAATTATAAAAATGAATTTTAATGTCCTTATTAAAATGAATTAAAGTTAAAAAATGAATTAAAATGAATTTTATAACTTCCTTATAAAAAGTAAAAAAAACTTCCTTATAAAAAGTAAAAAATGAATTTTAACTTCCTTATAACTTCCTTGGATGCAGTCGCGGAGGAGGCAGTCGCGGAGGAGGCAGTCGCGGAGGAGACAGTCGCGGAGGAGACAGTCGCGGAGGAGGCAGTCGCGGAGGAGGCAGTCGCGGTGGCAACCGAGAAGGCCAAGGTGGAGGCAACCGAGAAGAAGACGAGACCGAAGAAGATTGTCTATATGATGATTCTAGATATTATCATAATGGTGGCCAGAGGAGCTTGTAAATGATATACATTTTAATTGAACATTGTTTATTTATACTATAATTAGTCTGTCTATTATTACTTTTATTCCAGTCTGTTTTGGGGGATAAAATGTGTATTCTAGTAGTCTGTTTATTACTTTTATTCTAATATGTTAATTCTACTTTTCTAAAGAAAATTTGAAAAATATTTTTTAATTTTTTTTTTAAAACAAAAAAAACTTTGTTTTTAAAAATAAAAAAATTTAGTCACGGATCTGATCCGTGACTAAATTGTAGACCGGAATTTTTTTAAATTATTTTAAAAATTTAAAAATGTTTTTTTTTAAATAAAAAATATAGTCACGGATAAAGTCCGTGACTAAATTTTAAATTTTGAAAATTTAAACCCAAATATTTGGCGGTTTATTCGAAATTTGAAAACTTAGTCACGGCATAGGTCCGTGACTAATATATTCGAATTTAAAAAAAAATTAGTCACGGATAATGGCCGTGACTAAGTCGCCGGTGAGGTTATTCCGGGCAAAAATTAGTCACGGATCGGGTCCGTGACTAATCCGTGACTACGCTTAGTCACGGAAAAACGGCTGTGACTAGAATTAGTCACGTCCGAAAAGTCACGGATTTAGTCACGGATTTTTTCCGTGACTAGCAGAGTTAGTCACGAATTTTTTATACTAGGGTCCGTGACTAAATCCGTGACTAAGTCCGTGTTTTTTTGTAGTGGTTGTTTACTTTAATCGGTTATTTATGTACATAGTTTTCAGGGAATTGTAAAGTTTGTGATTAAACTTGTTCTGATAGAAATGAAATTATGCTAACCAAGAAATGTGTTTTCACTTTTTAAACGAAATGCAAACATTTATTTGAATGAAATCAACCATTTTCCTTGTTTTACACTTGGCAGGTAGTATTTTACTAAAGTGACGCCATCAACTCTTTGGCCTGATAAATTAAGGAAATGAGATAAATACATAAACTACACTCTCCTGTTGCAGTAGTGATGAAAAATAAATAAAGCTGTAATGAAACAAAATGTAAATTTATGTAAAATGAAGTATACAGTATTGATGCTATGTAGGATCATTTATTAAAAATTGAAGGGAACATTACCTTTATCTTGAAACAATTCAAAAAGAAAAGGAAATGGAGAGATTTGAAGTTTACAAATTCATATTGAAATCTTGTTCTTTGTGTATACTGGTAAAAAGATTAAAAAATATGTATTCTATGAAAACAGTGAAAATTATTTATTTCTCATTATCTTTTATTTTTATTTCTCATTATCTCTTACCTTCTTCCTACTTCTTGGACATGTGAAACTTAGAATACTTCATTTATGATCATCTCCATGAAATTTGAAAGAAAAAAAGTCACGCCTCATTTTTATGAGCCTTCATTTTGACAAGAGATTTAAATTGAGTTATAATAACCATTAGCATGTTTTTAATTTGACTGAAATTTTGTGGGTTAATCTAGTTTGATAATTATACTCCATATGTCTATCACTTTTATGTCTGTTTTATCGTTGTTCAAATTTGATCTGATCTCATATATTTAAATGTGATCTGATCTGATTTGGTGAGGTGTTGAAATCGGGCCGATTAAAATCATTCTTAAGAGGTTTTTACTAGGATTGAAATTTTCTAGTCTAGTAAGTGTGTTCTAATCTGGTCTGCTTAAACTTGATCTGGTCACTTCTGGTCTGAAATTTTCTAATCTGGTAGATATCTAATCTATAAGTATTTTACTACTATCGAAATTTGGCTTGATACGTCTGTTTAAGTTTGAGGGTGAACCGACCACCCTGAAATTTGATTCCGACATAATAATGGTCACTTCTATTCTATTTTATATATTTATATATAAGAAAATAAACAGCTCATAAAAATACAATTTTACCCTTAATGAATCCTATGTGTCTAGCTCTCCTTAATTCACTCATTTGGTATTGTAATGACACGTGGCCAATTTTACTCCGAAGTGCCGAACTTATCCATGGAAGGGAAGGAGCACCAGTAGGAGATGTAGCTGGTGGGGCCCAAGCAATAAAAAAACCCATATTTATATATAAGAAAATAAACAGCTCATAAAAATACAATTTTACCCTTAATGAATCCTATGTGTCTAGCTCTCCTTAATTCACTCATTTGGTATTGTAATGACACGTGGCCAATTTTACTCCGAAGTGCCGAACTTATCCATGGAAGGGAAGGAGCACCAGTAGGAGATGTAGCTGGTGGGGCCCAAGCAATAAAAAAACCCAATTTTCTTTAAAACGTTATAACTTTTTCATTTTTGTTCCAATTTTTACAAAAAATATATCAAAATTCATAATTTTTGGTGATCTTTCATATGAGATCAATATTGAATATATAAAAATACAATTTATTAACAGCCTCTGTAATTATGCTTAAAATTATCTATATCTTTTTTCTAATCTTTTTTGCTATTCTTAGGAAAGTTACTGTAAATGATCATTTTTAGTTACTTTTCATATAATGATTTTCTTTATTTCACTAATAAAATTATTTCAAGTTAACGTTATCCATAAATCAATAGATTCAACTACTTCAACCACTTCTCTCAGAAATTCACCCATTTTAACAAATTTAATTAATTTCAGTACTACTAAATGGTCTCTAAAATTAATATCGGACCATGAAATGAAAAATCTAAAAATACTATAAAAATTTAATAAAACTTGCTTAAAGTATTTCATGATTTGATGACATTGGTTTGATGTATGAAAAATCGCAAACGAAAATCTACTAAGTTCTAAAAACAACTTCGAGTTGGTCTATTTTATTTTGTTTTGAGTTGGTCTAAATTCAAGACGATGAGTAATTTGAATTTATCAACCCTACGAGTAATAAAAATCAAATGTTATTTTCAATTTTTTTTTGCTCCCTTCATTAAACTATGACAAATCTTATTCCTTCCTGTTATAATATCACGTGAGAATAAAAAATTAGCAAATAAAAATAATAATCACATCGAGTGCTAATAATATAAAGCTTCAAAATTTAGTTCAACAGAAGTTATTATTCTTTACTTTTAAGAAGAAAGGGGAAAATATAAAATATATAATTATCGTTTATGGTTTGTTTTAAACTAAAGTTAATGTAAAGAGTCCATTTTTACTCCTTTCCATGTAAGTTTTTATTTACTTCATTAATATCACATAATTAAAATTACCATAAATAAAAAAATCAATTTCAATCAATTCAGCTACTTCTATTAGAATTTCATCAATTTCAAAAGGATCGTACAATTTAGTCAATTTCCCTGTTAATAAACTGGTTTTAAATATCCAAATTAGAACATGAAAGTAACAGCATATTGGTGGCTAATAAAAAGGGACTTTTTGAATAAAGGACTTTTTAACAGTAAAAAAAATGAGAATCTAGAAAGATCACATTTCATTAAAAATCAACATGTTGAAATAATAACTTTATGATAGTAACATGTGAGTAATTCAAAACTATAAATATACTTGAATTTGGTTACTATTGTGGACTTGCAATTCGGTACATACAAACGAGACAGACTTATGAGCATCCTCTACTGATCAAATATAATTCCTGAAAAGATCTCTATAATGTACATAGTGATAGAAAGAGTATCACATAGTGTCTTGACTTCAAATGATTTTTTAATCATGTTCATATCATAGCTTTGGGTGAGAGAGAATCAAAGTTGATTTACCAATTAATGAAAAAAATGATGTGGTTCTTACGGAATTGAGGGGGGATTTTAGGTAAAAGATAATTCGGATAACAACTGAGTGAGATGGAATTCTCTGTCTCATATGTATTGTGTTTATGAAATAAAGTTTAAAAAATAATTTCAAACTTGCTAAATAAAGTCACATATAAATTATATGCATTACCTTCCTTAAAATAATATTTTTTAGAGGTCGGGCATATCATTTTTTTAAAACAATTTCCATACTGTAAAAAGATCATATATAGTGTTTTTAGGTATAAGATAAACCGGCTAACAGTTGGGCGAGAGATTTTCTCTCTCATAAACAGTGCTTTTAGGTATAAGATAATCAAATAAACAATTCAACTAAAGAATTGTCTCTCATATATTGTGTTTTTAGGTATTAGATAAGCCAGCTAACAATTGAGCGAAAAAATTCTCTCATATGTAGCGTTTTAAGTATTGTTTTATATTATCTATTTATATATAAGAAAAGAAATAGCTCATAAAAATACAAATTTACCATTAATGAATCCTATGTGTCAGACTCTCCTCAATTCACTCATTTTTATACCAATGACACGTGGCTTTTTCACTCCAAAATACCGAACTTCTCCAATTTTGAAAGGGAAAAGGGGAAAATAAGCCCTCGAACTAACCAAAAAAGTGAAAATGAGCCCTTATATAGGAGTGCCTGATTGAATAACGACGGTCGGACTTACCCTTGAACCTCCCCAAATGACGACGGTCGGACAGACACTCCTATATAAAGGCTTATTTGCACTTTTTTGGTTAGTTGGAAGACTTATTTGCCCCTTTTCTCATTTTGAAATGGAAGGGGAGCAGCCGTAGGATTTGCAGTTGGTGGGGCCCAACCTATAAAAAACCCCAATTTTTTTAAAGTATTATAACTTTTTCATTTTTGTTCCAATTTTTACAAAAAATATATCAAAATTCATAATTTTTTGTGATATTTCATATGAGATCAATATTGAATATATAAAAATATAATTTATTAATGATCTCTATAATTATGCTTAAAATTATCTATATTCAATTTATGATCTATTTTGATGTCTGAATAAAGGAAGTTATGATCATTTTAGCTACTTTTCATATAATGTTTTTCTTGATTTCATTAATAAAATTATTTTAAATTAAAATTATCCATAAACAAATAGATTCAACTAATTCAACCACTTCTCTCAGGATTTCATCCATTTCAACAGATTTAACCAATTTCATACTACTACTCCCTTCGTTACAGTGTAACAAACCTTATTCCTTCATATTATAATGTCACTCGAGAATAAAAAAAATTAGCAAAAGAAAATGATAATCACATCGAGTGCCAATAAAATAAAAATACAAAATTTAGTTCAATTTATTATTCATTATTTTTAAGAACAAGGGCAAATATGAAAATATAGATTTATCATTTGTGGTGTGTTTTAAATTGAAGTTACTTCACATAATCATTTTTAACTGCTTTTGATATAATTTTGTTTATTTACTTCATTAGTGAAATATACTTTAAATTAAATTCATCCATAAATCAAAAGAATCAATTTCAACCAATTCAAAAGGACAAGACAATTTAGCTGGCCAATTTCAGTGTTACTAAACTGGCTCTAAGTATCAAAATTAGAACATGAAACAAACAAAAGATCAGTGGGTAATAAAAAGGGACTTTTTGAAAAAAGGAATTCTTAACAATAAAAAAAAATGAGAATCTTGAAAAATCACATTTCATAAAAAATCAACACGTTGAAATAATATCTCTATGATAGTAACATGTACTACGTATGTCATTCAAAACTATAAATATACTTGAATTTGATTACTATTGGAAACTTTCAATTTTGTACAAACAAACGAGAGAGATCCACTTATGAGCGGAAGAATTTTCTCTCTCACATGTAGTGCTTTTAAGTATTATATACTACGGATTAGGAATAAAAGATAAACTTGCTAACAATTTTATCTCTCATATGTATTGCTTTTAGGTATTACAGAAGTCGGCTGACAATTGAGCGACATAATTCTCTCTCTATCATATGTAGTATTTTTAAGTATTATTATGTGTGATTTCCCAAAATAGGACTACACAGAGTCTGAAATTCCAAAATAGGACTGTTATATTTTTCTTCCCGAAATAGGACTAAGATGACATTATTTACTGTTATCTTTTAGAATGACTGCCAAATAGTTGTAGTACTATGCATTCAACATGGCAGTATTTATTATAATTAATGACAGTAGTTTTCAATCATGATAGCAACAACTCTTATTTCGGAAAGAATAACATAGTGGTCCTATTTTGGAATTCCCAGAGTTGTTTACTCCTATTTAGAGCAATTTCCCTATTATTATTATGAAGTACAATTGAACGGGAGAACTTTCTCTCTCATATGTAGTTCTTTTAAGTATAAGATATAAGATAAGTTGACTAATAATTGAGTGGGAGAATTTTATCTCTCATATGTAGTGGTTTTATCCTTTTAAATATACGAAGATAATCTTGCTAATAATTTAGTGAAAGAATTTCTCTCTTTCATATGTAGTGCTCCTAGATATTAGAATATAAACTTGCAAACAGTTGAGCAGGGAAATTGAGCAGGGTAGTTTTTCTCTCACATGTAGTGCTTTTAGGTATGAGAAAATAAGTTTGCTAACAATTGAGCGATAAAACTTTCTCTCTCATATGTAGTTATTTTTATTATAAGGCAAGTCTGCTAACAATTGAGCGGATGAATTTTGTCTCTCATATTTAGTGTTTTTAGTTACAAGATAAGCCGGCTAACAATTGATCGTTATTTTTTCTCTCATGTGTAGTGATTTTAGGTTAAAGAAGATAAAGTTTCTAACAATTGAGCATGATATTTTTTTTTCTCATGTGTAGTGCTTCCAGGTATTACCACATAAGCTTGCTAAGAATTGAGCGGGATAATTTTCTTTCTCATATGTAGTGCTTTTAGGTATTAGAAGATTAGAAATAAGTTTACTACCAATTGACCGGGATAACTTTTTTTTTCTCAAACGTAATTCTTTTAAATATCCATATAAGATAAGTCGGCTCACAATTGAACAAGATAATTTCCTCTCTCATATGTACTGTGTTTAAGTATATGAAAATAAGAAGATAACATTCCTAACAATTGAGCGGAATAACTTTATCTCTCATATGTATTTCTTTTTAAATTAGTATGATCATCTGACTAACAATTGAGCGGAAAGTTTTCTCTCCGATATGCAGTGATTTTAGATATATAAGAAGATAATACGGCTACAAGTTGAGCGGGAGAATTTCTTCTCTCATAAGTAGTGCATTTAGATATAAGAAGATAAGTTTGCTAATAATTGAGCGAAAGAATTTTCTTTCTCATATGTTGTGCTTTTAGGTATTAGAAGATAAACTTACTTACAATTGAGCGGAGGATTTTCTCATATATGTAGTGTTTTTAAGTACAACATATAAAATAAGCCAGTTGGCTAACAATTGAGTGGGCGAATTATGTCTCATATGCATACTTAGTTCTTTTACGTATAAGATAAACCATTTAACAATTTAGCAAGATAATTTTTTCTTTCATATATTAGCACTAATTTTAACCAATGAGTAGCAAATCTTTATTTAAGTAATATCATTAATTTTAATATTTATTGTATTCGCTTCATGTCACTAACTTATTGTGATCACTTTTTTAGAATAGTATTAATTTTAATATTTATTGTAATCATGAAAATTAATAAGAAGCAAATTCTAATGAGTGGTGTCTGGTAATTTTCCCTAATATACTCTTCATCGAAAATGTAGAAATCTAAAATGTTTTTTTTTTTAATTTTAATATTTAATTAAATCATGAATAAAAATATATGCATCGACTGTTTCTTCCCGTGCGTATGCACGGGTACTATACTAGTTTTTCTTAAAGCAAAAACCTTGGAAGCGTAAGGATGATGGTTGATGGATAATAAGTAGGGATCTATAGACCTATAGTTCATAACTAGATTACCAGTTGAGATGAAAAAATCCTGATTGTAACTGTAGATTCTCAAGAAGCTAAAAATTCTCGACTGTAACTAGGCCGTAGTTCTATAATTACCCAGCTAAACAAAAGGTAGAAGAGCATTCAAACACGGAACCAGAGACTAATGAAGTCTGCGCACAAGTCTTCCTAACAATGTCCCACCACATTCTGTGAAATCCATTGTTACACAAACCAGTCAAGCATGAAAGTCTTCTCCGTCCTTCCGGCGGCTAAACATCAGTCTCCCTGAGAAGTTTCCTCCATCTTCCCAGGAAGTTTACAACGAAAGACCCATCATGGGGGGACTCCAAGCAGCCAGCATATATGTGTACATTTGGCACAAGTGAGCCACAGGAATCCCATGGCTGGGAATCACCCGAACGAGACCTCGCCTTACTGGAGCTTCTCATCATCAATGGAGTCCGCCATGGATACGTTTGAGTGCTCCGATTTCCTCGAGTTAGATGACTGGTGTGAGGTAGAGCCCCTCTCTCAGATGATCACCGACCATCCTCACCCGAGTCTCCTTCAAGCGATGAACGAGGGTTCTCCTTCTGAGGGGGGAGTTAGCACCTCCCAGGACGGGCCTAGGAATGGTAAGAAAGATGAACTCATCCACCACTCTCGAGTAGAAGTTCAACCTGATAGGAGTAGCCAAAGTTCGGACTTAACTGCATGTCCATGTAAAATGTTGGGACTCGCTCGTAATATAAAATGGTGACTCGTTCGAATGTACCAATCTATGAGTGTGAGGTTAACGGGATGGGGGACCAATGAAATTAAGAGGCTTTGATATTAAAACTTATGATTGCGTCATGAAAATCCATAAGAGTAGTCCAAGGTCTTACAAAAAATTGTGTCCTCATATTCATATTATAGGAGAAACTCTTTATGTTCATCCAACTTTTTCTCTCTCTGCATCTTGGTTTTAGATGGTGGAAACAACATGGGAGGCATAGAAAAGTTTGTATTCAAAACAAAGTCAGATGTTGAAGTACTTGATGATGGCTACAAGTGGAGGAAATATGGCAAGAAGATGGTGAGGAGCAGTCCCAATCCAAGGTACAATGATTTATGATAGCAAATGTGGGACTAGTATGTTTTTTAAATCAACAAAACTGTGTAACCTGATCGAAACTGTCTTTCAGTCATACCTCTCTTTCAGTAGAGCTCAACATAATATACTATCAACACTAAATATAAAGAGCAATACAGAAATAATTTCTACCTCTGTCAATTTAAAAAAAAAAAAACATTTTTCCGTTTTTCCCCGGAGTCCCAAAACACAAGACCTGATATAACTAGCTACCTTTTCTTATGCCTTTTTTTCAACCTTTGTCTGCATTTTCTAGGCATCTAGGTATTGGAAGTGCATTGTATATGTTGGCTAGGAGTGAAGCGATCAACATGATAGATGGGCTGTAAAAGTAAAAAAGTAAACGGATATTTCTATTGAAAATGATTTTTTTGGTAAATCATGTGCAAAGTCACCTCCTAAGTTATACATGAACTGATCAACTCCATTTGAAAATGCTGGATAAACTAAAAGATTCTTTATTACAGGAAAGGACCAAATGGTACGTCCATTTTTAATGATATAATATTACCCAGGGGGGAATATTATTGTCCAGACATCAGATGTGATTATGTTGTTTTTAAAACAGGAATTACTACAAGTGCTCTGCAATTGGATGTCATGTGAAGAAGAGAATTGAAAGGGCGAAAGAAGATAAACGTTATGTCATAACAACCTACGAGGGTACCCATAACCATGAAGGTCACCCGTCTTCATCACAACCACGGAGAAACTCGCTGATGCCACGTTCCCATCCACAGTGATAAAAATCACATTAAAAATTGCCATTCTTTTCCCTCTAAATAAAACTTTCCGCAGTTTTTGGCATTGTTGTAATGAAACTGGATGGGAACTCGGCATTATTCGGAGAGAAAATGATCACTAGTCAGTAAGGTCAAACCAGAAACAACCTATAGCATATAGTACCTAACCAAAAGTTCTTTACTACTAAAGTCAGTTGATATAGATGACTGCTATTAGTTGATGAGATTTGTATTGGACACTAAGACCTTCCAGTCATCAACATTGATTCAAGAAATATCAGAACATAGAAAATCATACTACGTACAAGTTTGGGCTAAACAATCATGGAAGTTCAATGAAGGCGTCCAAAAATAATTGACAGTTGATTTCCATGCCGTCAGAAAGAGACCTACAGCACTCTAACAATCCTCCTGGATATCTGCCAGACTGCCACTTTACTTTATTGGGTGTTACTCTTCTGGTGTGGTGCCTATGCGATTGTTGTTGTTGTCGTCATTATTATTATATTGGTTTATTGTTTATTAATTTTTTTACAGATAATGATATTGGTTTATTGTAATTAATATTAGTATTATTATTTTATTATTATTAGTTTCCTATATGTATGAGAATTATAATTTTGTTACCATTCCTAATAGAAATATTGTAATATGTTAAGGGTTACTCTAATAATGGGCTGCCAAGACTTTTCGGACTAGTATAAATAGAGGTGCTTCATCTCCCATCCACACCCCTAACATATTTTCCCACTAACTGCTCATACAGATAATCCAGATAAATTATTGATTTATTGTGAATTTTATCTTGTTCCAGTAAAAACAAGCTTTGAGGTACAGTACTACAGTATGGTTTCATACTTTCATACTATCATGTTTCAGAATACCATAAGGCCTACTAATGGTATCACTTGGCTAGTGATATCATGCTTCCCCTGTAATCATGCTTCCACAACAAGTGCAAAGTTGTGCCACTAGAAAAAACTAATTGAACTACCCTACTCAAAGGTAAAAACAAAAACGATAAAAGTGCTCCCCCTGTTCTTTTGCTTTCCTTTTTTCATCCATCCATAAACCATCTTCTCTTTACTTTTAAATACAGGATCATCTGGTTAATGTTTTTTCTCACTCTTTTTCACAAATTCAAACTACAAAATCTCTATTTCTTTAAAGTTGCGTCAAATCAAAAGCGGGGATAAGAAAGGAATGGAGGGAGTCTAAGACGTTTGACATAGTATAGTATTGTATCTTACTTATTTACACCTTCATTCGATACAACAACAATACTCAAGCCTTATTCTCACAAGAATTTGGGGTCGGTTAACATGAATAACATATAATATTGGAGTTCAACCAATAAATAGAGAAAAAGGAAAGCAAACAAAATAAGATCAATCATCCCCACAATATTTTCCATCCATATTCATTGAATGTATTCTAGAAGATTATGACGTTAGTACAAATAAAGAAACGAATGCTTTTATTTCTTTTTGTAAAAGCTGCAGTCTTCGTGCTTAGAGTGTCATACATGATAACTGTACTCCCTGATTAGGGCCTATAGGCTATAGCGAGCTGTTGATAGATGCAACAGCAGAAGCATTTGAACATATTAAACTCCGAAATGCTCAAATGAATATGTACAGTCCAGAAGCTGATGAGAACTGGATGGAGTGCATGCTGGCTGCCAGCCAACCTGGAAAGAAAGTAAAAAATAAATTATAACCAGTCTGCCTTAATATTTCATTCATAAAATAATTTGTTTTCTTGTGGTAGCAAGTCTATGGCTTAAGCAGCACAATTCCAAAACTCCAACGTGCTATGATATAGCCACTATCAGTCAATAAGTTTTCTGTCAAAGTGAAGATCCAAAAAAAAGTCGCACACTAAGAGCATCTCCAATGCTCATCATGCACTGTTGCTTATGTGGCAAAGAAATGGAGAAGGTCTAGACAGAATATCAGCAGAAGAATTTATTTGGTAGACACTCCAATGCGGAAGTGGGAAATAAATAGAAAAAGAATAATTGATGAAAAAGAAAAAGAAAGCTACATTTTTTGTTGTTGAAATGACAATACCATTAATTAACATCAAAAGAACAGTATCTGTCAACAAATCCGAGTGAGGAGAAATTGCAGATATGCAACATGTTGACTGAATTTGAAGTTCTACCGTTTCTGCAGCCTTCTATTTATATAAAAGGTGCTCCAAACATGGTGAAGGGTTACATGGCAGTGCAAACGATCCCAAACACAGCCATAAGTGATGTGATCAGCCTCATTCAGGTGTATCTGAATGAATGGTGGGCTTCTGGGGCTTTCCATCTGCCCATTTGGAGATGGAGAAATGGACCTTCTCACGGCTTAGGGCCTGTTTGGATGGAGTGTTGAAGGGTGTTAGTAATGAAAGTGTTAATAAGTGTTGGCAAGAGCCCGGAAGGGATGGTAAGTGTAAGTGTTAAGTATAAATTAACCTTGTTTGGAAGAGCTACAAAATCGAGTGTGGGTAAAGGAAGTGTTTTCACTTCAAATTACAAAAATATCCTTACACATTTTAAATTGTTAGTTTATACCCAGCCCGATAGTATTAAGTTAATTTGACAACTAATTTCGGCAACTTAAGAATCCTATGTAAAGTTAATTTTTTTTCCTAATTAAAGCTAATTGATTAACGAAACTTTAATTCCAATTATGTGGCTATTTTTTTTCCAAAAGCAAATTATATACTTCGTATATATCTCTATATATGTACATATATCTATATATTGCACGTTGTTTTCCCTTTGTTCCCAGAAGTAGGCAACTAATACAGTTATGAGTTTTTATATGATGTATAAGACGGATAAAATGTATATACATGATGAGATATGAGTTTTTATATGATGTATGAAAATACGTTCTCAGATGACCATTGGGAACGTATATAGCAGAACGGATATGAGAGAACTTAGAACAATTGGATGAGGAAATGAGTTGACATGATATTGTTTTATAGCAGGCTTGAGAACCTTCGAGCAGATCAACAGAGTCGATCATTTGAAGTGGGCGGATATGTAATGGAGAAGGGTAATAATGGTCAACACTTCAAAACACTCCAAATTGGAGTGTTAAAAAAGTGGGCAATTGAGGTGTTGAGGAGGTAATGATTAACACTTTATAACCGTTACCAACACTTCCCTTTTAAAAAAAAATCTCTCCCAAACAAGTGTTAATTTCAACCCTTCTCAACACTTACTTTACTAACACTCAATCCAAACAGGCCGTTAGGGCTTCGAATCTGTAGGGTTCCTTAAAGAAGTTCCTCACCATGTTGGCGCACAGATTGGAGTAAGTTATGTAAGTCATTCTGGCTGCTCTCCTGAAGGGTACCACCGCGTTCGACGCCATTTCTTTCTTCTCCTGATTTGTCTTCTTCAAACCACAATTGGCAAAAGGAATTTTCTTTTTGCAAAAGGAATTTTAAAGCAAAAGGATTTTTTTGCTGTGAGAAGTGGCACCGAGGGTCTGGAAGTAGACCCAGTGCTGGGCCTTATATATTGCCACAGCATATTTTAGAAGTCCATTTACATTAGCATTGGAGAGTAGATTTTGTAAAACAAAGTGCACTGGCTGAGTGGGAACCCCAATTGACCCCTTCATTGGAGATGCCCTAACAAAGGGAAATCTGATTATGACAGAACAATGGCTTCATTATGATTTCATGATGATATTTTTAAAATTAAGGAATGCATACATGATTAAAACTAAAGAGGGGCAACCAAATGTCCAAATATGAATATACATGTGTGATGACATTGAAAATAAAATATGGAGAAGAGATGAAAGGATTAGTATAGCAACGGAAATTGTTGGGGACAAATAGAATGCCCAAGATGTTTATTAGTTCCTTTTTCTTTGCTTGAAGATGATTGAACAAGCATATTTTAAGGGCAGTAAAAAAAATGCCCTAGTATTTCAACTTCTAAACAGTTGTATGGTGTCAGGTATAGAATCCCAATCCCATCAGACCCGCGCCCTGTCTCAAAATCACACTATACATAAAGAAAACCCAAACGTAATGGTATTAAAAATGTTTCACTGCATATAGACTATGCATCATTAAATGCAGATTGCAGAGTATGTTTACAATAGAAGTACTTTAATACTTATCAGTTATCACAACCAAATTTGTAAGTGATATATACAA
This sequence comes from Cuscuta epithymum, assembly GCA_945859915.1. Lineage (NCBI taxonomy): Eukaryota > Viridiplantae > Streptophyta > Magnoliopsida > Solanales > Convolvulaceae > Cuscuta > Cuscuta epithymum. The sequence goes on along the minus strand of CAMAPF010000011.1, from coordinate 7,821,907 downwards.
AACTGAAAAGTTCCTTCAAGAACAAATTTCCTCCAGCTATATTTTGGAACTTGGAATGATTCTCACACCAAACATTTTTACCACATGCAACTTAGATCTGTCCGCCCCAAGTTTATCACATCCAAATGTATGCTACAAAAGAAATAAGCCAATCTATTTAGAGATTCACCTTTCTTGCAATGTTTCCAAAAGTTATCCTCTTGCAATCATCTATGATCTGCCTCGGTGCTATTAAACTCAGTTTGATCGCCCAGATTAAAAGTTCCTTCGGCTTCCAAGAATCGACTCAAAATTTTGTCATCCAAATGTTGCTGAAATTAATCAGCAACCACATACTTCACTGAATATAATAAAATAATAGAAATTGCTCATACTTCAGTCCTAAGCTGGTGATTGAAGCTTTGAAGGGAAAATAGCTTACAGAGAGACAGTCTCTATATTTCTGCCACTCTGAAACACACTCCTCTTTATCCCACTGACCCTTCAAGAACTTGTCAGAATACCACCTATAGGAAATAATGCCAACCATCAACTCCCGCCCAACTTCAGGGTTTAGGGTTTATGAAAAAAGCAGGATTGATATCTTAAATGTTTTCGATGAACCATGAAATGACTAGTTGAATATCGATGAACCTAGCAAATTAAAAGTAAAAGGTCTCTTTTTTGTGTATCTACTTGCGAAATAGGAGCCACAGATCGAGATGGAAGCACCGACCTGTTGAAGCAATTGTGGTAAGCTTCTCTGAGACTGGCGCACGGTGAAGTTGCCGAGGAAGATGGTTTCTTCTCATTCTTAATCCTCATATACGCTTCCTAGTAGTCAGAAAACGTCTGCTTTCTTGCCTTGCTGTGTACGGTAGACTGGTAGAGAAGATCAGCGAAGCCCAAACCCCAATGTTTTCCCTTATCCAGGCAATCCAGCTATCCTGCTACCCAATCAAGTTATCAAATATTTGGTCTCATTTATATGGTCCCGTTTTACCTCTTCGGGAAGTCTCACTTAAATTATCCCGTTTTAAAGTTTGTGTGACTCTAAATCATTCTTACTTTACTCTAATTTTATCAATTAGGATGTTTTCTTTTGGACTGAAATTTGCTGGTCTGGTCTGGGCTGGTCTGTTTAAGTCTAGTCTGGTCTGGTTTGGTCTGAACTGGTCTGGTCTGTTCTGGTAAACGTCTGGTCTCTGTGTATTTTATAACTATCCAGGTCTGGTCTGGTCTGGTCTGTTTAAATCTGGTCTGTCTGGAACTGAAAACAGTCCAAAAGAAAGCATCCTTAATATCAACCACACAAACTCACTTTTCTTAATAAGCGTGTCACCCTCTTCCGTCCCAACATAAATGGGACAGAGGTAGTACGGAGGAATACGGAGTATCAAACAAGAAAATTACGTTGAAGTAAAAACGTTAAAACACACGTAGTGTCGTATAATGTTTTTACTTGAGTTAAAAACATTAAGTTAGCCTAGATCAAACTTGAACAGTTGTAAAATATACCAAAGCGATTTAGATCAAATCAAATCAGATCAAACTAGATCAGATCGGAAAATATCAAATCAGACCACAAAATTTTATTTCAAGTAAAAACATTTGAACCACGTCTTTGCAGTTTGTAGAGTGTTTGGTGAAAAATACATTTTTGTTTCAATAAAGAAGGATAAGACTCCATTCTCAAGGGCCCCAACACCGGTGAGATAGTGAACTGATATGATGTAAATTAGATTTTAATCACAAACTTTCAGCTAACGAGTGGATCCCAAGTACTATAACAAGTGACACTTAGTAACACAATTTCAATTGCATCTTCCCAGTTTTCATGAAATGTAGAATGTGAAAATTTAAAGAGGAGGACAATGAATGTTTTTGTTGAGGGCGGGGTTTATGATGTTTTTATTTTGACTTGTTTCAATCATAGATCAGATCATATTAGATCACACCAGGCTTATATAATTGTAAAATACAAAGAGATCACACATTTATGAGACCAAACTGAATAAATTCATACCAAACCAGAAAATTTCAATCCAAGTAAAAATAATATTAGATTTTTTATCTCATCTAATTTGAATTGATTCAGTGAATGTCTCGTATTTTACTATAGCTAAAGGGTCAAATAGACCCCTGAACTGACTTAAAGTGTTCAATTAGCCCCTTATATAGGAGGTTCTGCCCGGCCGTCGCCGATTGGGGCGGTTTCTGGTGGAATTTTTTTATGAAAGTTTTTGAGCATCTTCTTCATTAAGTCTAGTTTACTCCATACCAAATTTCAGCTAAAAATTCAATCGGGAAGGCAGTCAAATGATGTTTTGAAGATAACTGCGAAGTTAAACAACGCAATACATTTCGGAAAATCATTTTACCCCAGGGGGCGTCAGGGGGAGGGGGAGGGGGGGCCTGGAGTAATTAGGGCTGAAACTCAACCCATTGAGTTTCGAACCCGGGACCTCTCGTAAGGGAGAGTGAGTCGGCGACCAGCTGGGCTGGACCGCTTCCTCACACACACATGTATGTATGTATGTTTGTATGTATGTATGTACACACATTTACACATATTCGATGCAAAATCATTTTTACGGACACAAAATTTTCAATTTATTTTATTCCTACATACATTTTTAATCAAAATTGAGGATGACGCATCCAATATTTTTCTAAGACACAAACAATAACTTTGCATCTCTAGTGACTTGAACTTTGTGTGATTTTTCGGAGGCATTTCCGCTGACTCCAACTCTGATGATGATGATGAATTGGATAAGATGAAATATGATACTCCGTACTTCGTACAAGCTAATACAGTGAAAATGGAATGTGATTAAGATAAAAGATGACGAAAAGGGAAGATAATAAAGACTAAAGATATGGGAAAAGAGGAGGAGGAAGTGGTCTAGTTTAGCCGGTCGCCGACTCACTTTCCCTTACGGGAGGTCTCGAGTTCCATGGAGTAAAAAACAAGGAAAAAGGAAAGGAAAATTTTAAATGGAAAAGGTAGGAGAGTTTATAGGGAGTATGCAGACTTAAATAAACTATGTCAGATCAAACTTATAAATTGTTCTTTTCACCCGATTTGAATGTTTCTGATCTGAATTTTTTAAGTTCTAATCTAATCCGATCTGAATTTTTCTAATCTGAATTCTTCTGAACTGATCTGAATCTTTCTGATCTGGTCTCATCTGATCTGAATCTTTCTGATCTGATCTGAATCCTTCTGATCTGATCTGAATCTTTCCGATCTGATCTGATTTGAATATTTCTATAATTATAATTATTATGATTATAATTGTAATTATAAATATAATTTAAATATAATTGTAATTAATATCATAATTATAAAAAAATATAATTATTGTAGTCATAATTATAATTAAAATTAAAATTATATTAATTATACCTATTATATTAATTATAATTATAGTTATAATTATAATTGTAATTATATTTTTAATTATAACTATTTCTGTAATTATAATTGTAATTGTAATTATAATATTTATTTCTATAGTTATAGTTATAATTGTAATTATAAGTACAATTATTTTATATAATTATATTTTTTTTTTAAAGGAAACTGATTATATTTGTTGGATAACTGATACTCATATTGTTTGAAAAGGAGATTGAACAAGAGTTGAGAAGAAATAAAGAAAGTGTATAGAATGAATTAATATTTGTTATTGAGTTGTTGAGTTATGTTTACAAGCCTCCTATGAGGAGTATATATAGGTAAAATCAGGGTCTGGGCCTCTAATACGCGCCTGACAGACCCGGTTACATAAATGGACTGTAGTATAAAAAGATAATCTAGAACATTTGAATAATAATGTACAATAATATTCAAATGTAATAACTTCTTATAGTGGGCAACAAAAAGCTAATGACTTCTTAGTCATTGATGAAGAGTAAGTGGTTGAAATCATTATTATGCACATCGAGTTCATTATAACTAACTTGTTATATTATATTGCAGTGAACAACCAAATGTGCTCACACTTTGGGAAGGCTTTGCTTCAAATCAGGGTGTTGAGCTTGTGAAGGAACTAAAAGAAGGACTGTACCCATAGTGCATGGAAAAAGGATTGTTGTGAGGAGGTTCAAAGGTACAAATTCATTTACTGATTTGGTTACAAGTTGTTGAGGCAAGCCACAACATTTTCCTGGTTTGGTCCTTCAAGTGTTCAACATCTGATTTATATACTTGTGCAATCTGGTACAGAAGTACATCGTAGTATATAAATTAGTAATTTAGTCTTAATCCACTTTATGATTCAAATAGGATTAACTTTGATATATAGCAATTTGATAATATGAAATCCAGTTCAGAAAGATTCAAAAAAGAAGGCTAAAGGGTCAAATAGGTACATGAACTAACTTAAAGTGTTCAATTAGCCTCTTATATAGGAGGTTCTGCCCGGACTTCGCCAATTGGGGTGGTTCCCGGTGGAATTTTTTGATGAAATTTTTTGAACATCCTCTACATTAAGTCTAGTTTACCCATACCAAATTTCAGCTAAATATTCAATCGGGAAAGCAGTCAAATGATTTTTGAAGATAATTGCGCAATTAAACAACGCAATATATTTCGGAAAATCATTTGACTACCTTCCCGGTTGAATTTTTAGCTGAAATTTGATATGGGTAAACTAGACTTAATGAAGAAGATGCTCAAAGAAATTCATCAAAAAATTCAACCGGGAACCTCCCCAATTGGCGATGGCTGGGCTGAACCTCCTATATAAGGGGCTAATTGAACACTTTAAGTTAGTTCATGTACCTATTTGACCCTTTAGCCAAAAAAGAAAAACCTGATTGTCGATGGACAAGAAATAGAAGCGATCTCCTCATACACTAGGGGAGAAATTGACAATTGGTCTAACAATATCATCGTTTGTGTTCTTCAAGTCTGGAGTAGTCACGATAAGCACATTTTAATATGGGCTTAGTTAGAGTCTTAGAGAAGCACACACTAATTAAAATTGTATATAAATTAAAAGAATATATGTGGTTTTGATTTGAACTACTGATAATACACGATGATGGTCGATTTGGTAATGAACAATGGAGCGGGTAAAGGTGGTATTAATTAGGGTTTATTTTGAATCAATATACAAATAGTGGTCAAATAGACTGGTCTGTGAGTGGAGGTTGTTTACCATTGACCTTGTGTGTCATTAATTATGGGGTGGCCTTTTCTTACTACATACAAAGAAACAAAAGAAATTGTATTCTCTCGTTAAGGCGTTCGTTTGACTCTTCCAATACATTTAGTTTTCTCAAACATTTGTGCATATACCTTTAGAAATACGTAGTATATATTTCTTTATCAAGCAATAAGTTGTACTTTAGTATGGTGTCTGTCTTACCATGTATGTAATAGGTGCCAACATTCTCTCATTGGCTTGGGAGGTCACTGTTTTCCTATCATTATCCATGTTAGCAGCTCAATTAAAGACTTAAGGCTCTAATATTAGTCCATTGCGGATACTCAACACATTATCAAAACTTTATTCCCTTCGCATATGGAAAATACAGGGTCAAATTGTTATACAAAGTTAAACGAAAAAACAAGGATACATTTCATATTAAATCATGTTTTTAAATCATTTGACTTGTACCAGTTTTCCATATGCTTGAGACAATAACTTACACTCCTATTATCTTTTACAGGGTGTACTCACTATCAACATGTTCTTCAGTGGTCAAATGGGCCACATTGTAGTATGCTTTCCGTGAATGGAAAACAAAACAAACTCATGAAATCCACAATTTTAACCCTTATGCTTCCGTTACTTACCTTTGATTTTATTTGTTATGGATTAACGTAAGCAATTTATCGACATTTATATACCCTATTTCAAGTGTGAACCCCAAACCCCAACTTCTAATTTTAAAATTCTTTTTTATCTCAATGTAGTTGTTATTATCACACCCTTCTTTCTTTACAATAATCAATATCACAATGTCCACCCTATTGACTACCAACTTGTATTACTTTAAGAGTTATTTACAACCCTGCTTAGTCGCTAAGTTTCTTAAGCCAACATTTCTTTTTCATAAGTAAAAATATAAACATAGGTGCACAATTTTTAGATGTTCTCACACACTTTTCATAGATCATTTGTCGTCACCATTGCTAATACAAACCTACATAATATTCAGATATTATGAAAATTTAATACAACTCATCAAATTCGTAAACTTTGGGATTAAGCCGGGTTGCTTAACTTAGCCATTAGGCATATGAAGTATAATTGATCAAATGATTTTAAAAACATATACAATATTTGATAAACCATTTACAAACATCACATACCAATTACAAATCTATTAGTTCTTCACAACAAACATTACATTATAATTGGGCAACCACTCTCGCGCCTTGCACGAGTAATCGCTAGTAATAATAATAATTAGGAACATACCTTCCAATTGTGAATTGTGATTCATTGAATCGGTTATTAACTAATAATTTGAGTTTAGTCACTAATTATTTACAACTCTAATAATAATACTAATAATAATAATAATTATAATTACATTTATAAATGTGATAAATTATTTTTAAACTTTTCTGATAATCTGATATGAATGTTTCTGATCTGGTCTGATCTGATCTGAATCTTTCTGATCTGATCTGAATTTTTCTGATCTGATGTGAATAAAATAAGAATAAGCAGTAAGTAATAAGAATAAGACGAACAGAACAACTTCTTAAGCAAACTAGACTAGACTAGGCTTTCATAATTATAAAATACATAGAAACTAGACGTTGAACATACTAGACCAGACCAGACCAGACCAGACTTAAATTTCAATCCAACTGAAAACTTGCTAAAAATGTTTTTACTTGGACTATAATATGTCCCAGACAAGACCAAACTAAATCAGACTTGGATAATTATAAATACACAAAGAGACTAGATTAGACTAGTTCAAATCAGATTGGAGCAAATTATGATTGAAAGAGTGAAGTTTGTTTGTAAGATTGAAGGAGTTTTTTTTCGAATTAATGTTAATTAATTAATTAATTACGAAAATAATGCTGGAAAAAAAGTATTTACCAATATACTGCTGGGCCTTAACCACGGTCAGGGGTAAGTCACCCAACGGTTGGGCGACTTATAAGTCGCCAAACGGTTTGGCGACTTATAAGTCGCCCAACGGTTGGGCGACTTACCCCTGAAATATGGTTGAAGGCGAGGAGCTACTGCCAGCCACGCACGATCGTGCGTGCCCTGGGACGCACGATCGTGCCTAGGTCCGAAAACAGCATTTCAGCAGATTTTTCGCCCCAGTTCAACCCGGACTCATCTGTTTGCTATAAATAAGGTCTCTCTTCTCCTGTTTAAGTATTACGAGCCAGATACAACACATTATAAAACATACAACACACATCTTCTCAATCACATACATAACACCTCCTCTCATCAACATAAAAAACACCTTCAAAATACCCTTTACAAATCAAATACAAAACCTTCCATTCATAACCGGTATAACACAGTACAATCATCCAATATCCATAACAAGTAATCATCTAATATTCATACTCAAACACATCAAGACAACATACAAGACTTTATAAGAGAAAATACGTCAAATGTTGTAAATTGTTCCCACAACATCTACTGCATAAGAAAAACTACAATACAAAAGACAGACTACAAGTTCCCATCGTCAGCTTCGTCATGGAGATGTTGCTGCTCATGTCTACGCCTACGCCGTTGTTGTGGTTGAAGAACCACTCTCTCATGTTGCGTCTAGGATGATGAAGCGCCGCTGCACTAGACGTGGATGGCATCTGCTGAGATGGGGGCATGTGTATAAGATGGCCGTAGTCGACTCGCCCCAACACATCTGAACACAAGGACGCAATGTCTGTCAGAGCCTGTCCATACAAGTCCACATCAGGACTATCAGTCACTGTGGTAGTAGTGATATGCACTAGTTTATAGTGCATAAGTGTATGCTTTTATATCAATATTGTGTAGACTTTCCATCACTTTTAGTTAGTTTGTAAGTATTTGTTTTATTTTAGTTGTAATTGTTTTTACCTTCTATTTCTAGCTATAGAATAGTGATAAAGTTGTTAGCAAGCAAAAGGGGAGAAAAACTGAAGGCAGATGAACTCAGGAACACAGACCCGGTCGGGTCCCTTACTCGACCCGGTCGGGTCAGATTTGACCCGGAGCACCAGAACATGCTGCAGATTTGGAAAAGATCAGATTTTGGTCAAACCCGGTCGGGCCCCTTACTTGACCCGGTCGGGTCTGACTTGACCCGGACAAGATAACGTGCTGAAAACAAGAAATCGTGGGAGATAATCCGATTTTGACCGGTACCCGGTCGGGTATGTACCTATACCCGGTCGGGTACCCGGCCAAAGGTGTTGAAAAACACCTATAAATAGCACACTTTTTCTTCACAAAAAATCATCCCTTCTTCCCTATACTTAAGTTCAGTTTAGAATAGCATTTCTTTATATTTCTTTTAGCATGTTTAGTCTCCAAATGAGGAGCTAAACTTCCATTTCTTGGTTTTGCTCTTGAAGCTTGATTGATTATTAAAGTTGTGAGTTATTTTCTTACTTTCTCCCCTTGATTATTAATTCTTCCCTTAATCTCATTCTATATCATTGTCGGAGGGTGGCTAAGTGACGATTAGTTAACGTTCCGACATTGATTTTTACTAGAAACGTTCAACGAACCGATGGTTAAACGTTGAAGGTTTCATAAGTAAGTAACTTCGGTTTATTAATGCACGGTCGTGGTTAATAAACTTAAGAGGGATTGATTTTGTTGGTTAAACCGAAACCGTTGTGTTAAGGTTATCAATCTCAATTGATTTCATCAAGGAGTTAAAGAGGTTAAATGCTACTATTAAATCGGTATACGGCGTTGTTCTATATTTGGTTAATAGTAAGGGTTATTAATGAACGGTCGTTGTTAATAACTACCCTCGATGAATTGGATGTACTCCTCGATTGAGTATTCGAGAGGGGATAAGTTATAGATATAACAATGATCGACTAAAATATATCAACAAGTGGAAAGTAGCAAGACCAAGTCCCTTTTATTCTTGAATTTAATCCCATATAACTCGTTCATCTTCGTGTTTTATTTAATTAAATCACTCAACAATCAAAACCCCCCTTCATTTACTATTTATATAAAAAGAAAGTTAATCCTTTCCCTGTGGATACGAACTCTACTACGCTATACTACGTATAAGTGTTGTATTGAATATTATTTTGAGTGCACCTCACGACAAGTGCACGTCAAATTTGGCGCCGTTGCCGGGGAAAGGCAATTAATTTTTCTTTTTATTTTATTTGCAGAAAAAAAAGAAAAAAAAATATATATGGTTCAAAGTATAAAGATTTCTATTTCTGCTGAGCTTTGTAGTACATGGTAAAATATCGTTCACTGAACGAAATCACATACCACTCAAACCCCGAAATAGAACGAACTCTCGAGCGGTTGAAAAACAAATTTTCAAACTCCGACTCGGGAGAATCATCAAGTGCTAGTTCTCATTCTAGCGAGACCGAAGAGCCAATCACTATGGCTCATGAAACGAGAACATTGAGGGAGCTCACGGCTCCGAATCTAAATCAGCAACCCCTATGTATCACTTTCCCAACCCTTGATACGGGGGTCACCTTTGAGCTAAAATCTGGGCTCATTCATCTACTTCCCTCTTTCCATGGCCTACGGGGGGAAGATCCGAACAAACACCTGTCGGAGTTCCATATTGTGTGCACAAGCATGTGCCCCAATGGCGTGTCCGAAGAGCAAATCAAGCTGAGAGCTTTCCCTTTTTCTCTAAAAGACACCGCCAAGGACTGGCTATTCTATCTTCCTTCGGGGAGCATTAATACATGGGCTCAAATGAAAAAGAGTTTCCTCGACAGGTATTATCCCGCATCTATCTCTTCAAGTCTCAAAAAGCAAATCAGCAACATTGAGCAAGCCGATGATGAGACCTTGTACGAATATTGGGAGCGCTTTAAGAAATTATGCGCTAGCTGCCCATATCATGGATATTCGGAACAAGATCTCATCCTCTACTTCTATGATGGGCTTGTTGATCAAGATAGACGCATGGTGAATGCGGCATGTGGAGGGGGTATTGTCAACAAAACCCCTTCTCAAGCAAGAGACCTCATCTCCGAGTTGGCCGAAAACTCGAGGCATTATAATGGGAGGGCATCATCAAAAAGAGTTATGGCAGCGGAATCCAACAATTCGTTGGAAAGTCAAGTGGCCGACTTGACTTCTTTGGTCAAAGATTTTCTTTTGAATCCAAAAACCCAAGAAGTCAAGGTCTGCGGCATATGCTCAACACAAGGGCATCCCACCGATTCTTGCCCAACATTACAAGAGGAGAACCCCGAGCAAGTCAATGCTTTGGGTTTCCAAGGTCAAAGGAGGTACGATCCACATGGCAACACTTACAATCCGGGGTGGAGGGATCATCCCAATTTAAGGTACGGAAACTCTCAACCTCCTCAACAATCAAACCCTCCCCCTCAACAATATAAACAACAAGGGCAAACATCGAACTCGAGCATGTCCACTGAAGACATGATTCGATCACTGGCCATGAACATGGCTACGATGCAACAAAGTGTGACCCAATTCCAAGAAACGACAAAATCCAGCATCCACAACTTGGAAAATCAAATGAGCCAAATCTCGAATGCCGTGAGTAGGCTTGAAGCTAAGGATTCGGCAAAACTCCCATCTCAAACGGAGCCGAATCCAAGGCAACAAGCCCACGCGGTCACTTTGAGAAGTGGCAAGGAGTTGGTTATGGCTAAAGCAAAAGCAAAGAGCCATGTTGGAGAAGAAGAGGAGGATATATTGGTGCCAAGCACAAATCCTCAAAATGAAGAAGAGAAAGAGGAGGAAATCACACCTCAAAGAAAGTTTCCACCGCTTGATTCATACGAGCCGGTGCCACCTTTCCCGGAGGCTCTCAAGGATAACCGCAAATACAACAATGACAAAGACATCTATGAGACCTTCGGCAAATGTGAGGTAAATATCCCTCTTCTTAATTTAATTAAAGGTGTTCCTAGATTTGCTAAGTTTTTAAAAGAACTTTGCACTATTAAAAGGAAACACAAATTAAATGGCAAACATAAAATCCAAGTTAGCGAAAGAGTTTCGGCCGTTTTTCAAAAGAAACTTCCTAAAAAGTATAGTGACCCGGGAATGTTCACTATACCATGTAAACTTGGAAATTCTAGTTTTTCTAGGGCTATGTTAGATTTGGGAGCATCAATTAATGTCATCCCATACTCTCTATATAAGTCCCTAGAACTAGGCCCTTTACATGAAACGGGGGTTGTTATCCAACTTGCCGATAGATCCAATGCTTACCCGAAAGGTGTAGTAGAGAATGATAAAAATGCAGTCCCGATTTTGTTAGGAAGACCCTTTTTAAAGACGGCCAAAGCAAAACTAGATGTCTTTAGTGGAATATTAACCATGGAGTTCGATGGAGAGAAAGTCGAATTTAATATCTATGACTCCATGAAATATCCCACTGATAATCACTCTCTTTTTGCCATTGACACTTGCGACACTTGGGTCCAAGATGTGTTTGAAGTTGAGGGAAAAGATGAAATAATAAGCTCAATCGAGAACGACATAGAGAATTTCACTTTGGAATACTCTATGTCAAATAACATGAAGATGATGGTGGCGGAGTTGAATCAACTCCCACTTATGTCACCGGGCTCTAAAGCCCTCCCACTAACCATTCCGAGCGAGAAGCCGCTACCATCTGTTTTGCAGGCACCGGAGGTGGAATTAAAACCACTTCCTGAAAATTTGAAGCATGTGTTCTTGGGCGAAAATCACACTCTACCGGTGATTATCTCAAATGCCTTGGCCCAAGAACAAGAGGAGAGGTTGATTGCGGTCCTAAAGGAATACAAATTGGCCATTGGATGGTCTATTGCCGACATTAAAGGCATTAGCCCATCCACTTGCATGCACCGGATCTTACTCGAAGATGAAGCCAAAGCGGTGAGACAACCGCAAAGGAGGTTGAACCCACCCATGATGGAGGTGGTGAAAAAGGAGGTGATCAAGTTGCTTCAAATGGGAATCATCTTTCCCATCTCCGATAGCAAATGGGTGAGTCCAACCCAAGTGGTGCCAAAGAAGACCGGAGTGACGGTCATTGAGAACAAAGAAGGCGAAATGGTGCCCACCCGAGTGCAAAACGGGTGGCGAGTTTGCATTGACTACCGAAGGCTCAACTCGGTAACTAGAAAAGACTTCTTTCCATTACCCTTCATTGATCAAATGCTAGAGAGACTGGCGGGGCACAAGTTCTATTGTTTTCTTGATGGTTACTCCGGGTATTTCCAAATACCAATAGCCCCGGAGGACCAAGAGAAAACAACCTTCACATGTCCATTTGGCACCTTTGCCTACCGACGAATGCCCTTTGGATTATGCAACGCACCGGGCACCTTTCAAAGGTGTATGATGAGCATCTTCTCCGAATTTGTGGAGGTGTTCATGGAGGTCTTTATGGATGACTTCACAATCCATGGGGACTCTTTTGACACTTGCCTCTATCATCTCACTCTTGTGCTCAAAAGTTGCATTGAATCAAACCTTGTTCTAAATTCCGAAAAATGTCACTTTATGGTGGAACAAGGAATTGTTCTTGGGCACGTGATCTCATCAAAAGGGATTGAAGTAGACAAAGCAAAAATTGATGTGATTCAAACGCTCCCGTACCCCACAAATGTACGGGACATCCGCTCTTTCCTTGGTCACGCCGGTTTCTATAGGAGATTCATCAAAGACTTCTCAAAAATTTCATCCCCTCTATGCAAGCTTTTGCAGAAGGAAGTGGAATTTGATTTCAATGATGAATGCAAGGAGGCTTTTGACACTTTGAAAGCAAGATTGGTGACTGCCCCCATCATACAAGCTCCCAATTGGTCTCTTCCTTTTGAGATCATGTGTGACGCAAGCGACTATGCGGTGGGGGCTGTTTTAGGCCAAAAGGTTGGAAGGGCTGCTCATGTCATCTACTACGCCTCATCAACTCTCAATGAAGCACAAAAGAACTACTCCACTACCGAGAAGGAAATGCTAGCGGTGGTTTTTGCTTTAGAGAAGTTTCGTTCCTACCTTCTTGGAACGAAAGTTATTGTTTACACCGACCACGCCGCTCTCAGATTCCTTATGACAAAGAAGGAAGCCAAACCAAGACTCATTCGATGGGTCCTTCTATTAAGTGAGTTTGATATAGAAATCAAAGACAAGAAAGGAGCGGAGAACTTGGTGGCCGATCATTTAAGCCGTTTGGTTCCAAACAAAGAAATCGAAAGACTCCATACCAATCTCATAAAAGGCGAATTTCCGGACGAGACTCTCTTCTCCATCAAAGTCATACAACCATGGTACGCAAACATTGTAAACTTCCTTGTTTCCGGCAAATTTCCTCCACAATTCTCAAAAGCTCAAAAAGAAAAATTAAAAATGGACTCAAGACTCTATGTGTGGGATGACCCATATTTGTGGAAACATTGTAAGGATCAAATAATCCGAAGATGTATCCCCGAATATGAGATAACCCACATTATAGAGTTTTGCCATTCCTATGCTTGTGGAGGACATTTCGGCCCGAAACGGACTGCAATGAAGATTCTTGAAAGTGGTTTTTGGTGGCCAAGTCTATTCCGGGATGCACATGGCTTTTGTCGATCTTGTGACAATTGTCAAAGAGCAGGCAACATTTCTAGGAGAAACGAGATGCCACAAAACCCCATGCTTTTCTGTGAAATTTTCGATGCATGGGGTATTGACTTCATGGGACCTTTCCCAAACTCTCAAGGTAACATCTACATCCTTCTTGCGGTAGATTACGTCTCCAAATGGGTGGAGGCAAAGGCAACAAAGACAGATGATGCCAAGGTGGTGGCTAGTTCCCTCAAAACACACATATTTTCAAGGTTCGGGGTCCCTCGAATTTTAATAAGCGATCGAGGCACACATTTTTGTAATAAAATTGTGGGATCCCTACTAAAGAAATATGGTGTGACTCACAAGATCTCCACTGCTTACCACCCTCAAACCAATGGCCAAGCAGAAACCTCAAATAGGGAGTTGAAGTCTATACTCCAGAAAACAGTGAACCCAAATCGGAAGGACTGGAGTATACGCATTGATGATGCGCTATGGGCATACCGAACTGCTTACAAAACTCCAATTGGTATGTCCCCTTATAGACTTGTGTTTGGCAAAGCTTGTCATCTCCCCGTAGAGCTTGAACACAAGTCATATTGGGCGGTGAAAGAATTCAACCTCAATCTTGACGAGGCCGGTTCGCATAGGAAGCTCCAATTGCAAGAATTGGAAGAACTCCGCATGGATTCTTATGACAATGCGGAAATATACAAAAGAAAGACGAAGGAGTGGCACGACAACATGATCATAAGGAAGAACTTTAAACTTAATGACAAAGTCCTCCTTTTTCAATCGCGCCTTCGTCTATTTCCCGGAAAGCTGAGATCCCGTTGGACTGGACCATACAAAGTGGTCAAAATATATCCACACGGGACGGTGGAAATTAAAGACCTGGAGACGGGCGAGGTGCTCAAGGTGAATGGACAAAGACTAAAACCCTTCTTTGAGAGTTTTCAACCCAAAAATGTGGAAGTCATGGACCTTTCTGAACCGGTCTATGAGTAAAGAACAACGAAGATATCGTCGAGCCACGACGTTAAATAAAGCGCTTCTTGGGAGGCAACCCATGCAAGGTATGTTCACTTTAATTAAATTTTGCAGAGTGTGTGTTCGAAAAAAAAAAAAAAAAAAAAAAAAATAAACTGAACAAACCCGACCGGGTAAACTAACCCACCAGGTCGGGTATTGAAACCAGAACATTCTGGTTTAAAAACTTTCAACAAACCCGACCGGGTATTTTAACCCACCCGACCGGGTATGACAACCCGAGCATTCTGTTTTAGAAAATTCAGGTTACCCGACCGGGTATATTATCTTACCCGACCGGGTAAATACCCGAAAATCCCACTGCCAGCCTCTGGAAAACAAACCCGCCCGGGTAAACCACCCCACCCGACCGGGTAATCGGGCTTTTCAGCCTATACCAGGTCGGGCAAACTCCCTCCCATTCACTTCATCTTCTTCTCCAAACGCACCCACCCCCAAAAACCTCCATTTCTATACCCTCCAAGCTTCGATTCTCCACCATTACTACACCAAATCCATAAATTAACACCATTTTCGTCATCTCCTCAACAACCTCTTCCATCCTACACCCAAAAATCTCACCCAAATCCATTCATACCCAAAATCCGAAAACCCTAACCCCCCTTCTTCATAGGTCCGATTTTTTTTCCCAAAACCCCCAACAAATCCCAATTTCTTCTCCTAATAATCATCCCCTACACTCTTACAACCCCAAAACAACCAAAACCCACCAAAAATCCAAAGTTCCAAACCCCACCACACCCAAATCCGAAAATACCAAAAAAATCTAGCTCCATGGCACCAAAAAGGGCAAAACCTTTTTCCTCAAGGACTCCAAGGGCTATTCCACCGGTTGACGGCTTCGAGGAGGTGGACCTTGCAACTGAGGCACAACGCACCCGTTTCCTTGAACAATCCGAAAGAGAGGTAAAACCCTCCCGCTTTATCTGCCAAGCGACGTTGACTTTGTTCTGGATTGATGAAATCATGAAAAATATATTCACAAGGTGTGGCATGCTAAAAATCTTTCATAATTGGTCATATTCTCGTTTAGTGTATGAATTTTACAGTTCCGTTGAGCATGTGAGTGATGAAAATGACCACACTAATAACACGATCCACTTTCGCCTGCTCAACGCGGACCGTTCACTCACTAAAAGAGAATTTGCCGAACATTTCGGCCTACCCTTGCTTGATGAAACAGTCGCGTATAGTACACCGGTGGCCCAGGAACTATGGGGAAGAATGACCGGGTCGGTCAAATTTGACACATCCCACCTCAATGTAAACCACGTCCAACACCCGGTCTTCCGAATTTTTTTTAAATTCTTGGCAAATTGCTTTTTCGGGAGACCAAACAACCATCAAACTAGAGTGTGGGACATATGCCTCTTAGCACAAGCCGTCCTTCCGGGTGCTAGCCCATACGACGTCACCACAATGCTTTGGGACCATATTATCAATGTTAAAAATGGTGGAGGAAAGATTCTGGTGGGGGGGCTGATTACCCACATTGCCACACTCTACGGTTTTCAATGCAATGGGGCACTGAACTACAGGACCGTTCTTGGCCTTAAGTTCCTAAAACACGCTGGGGATGTGACCCTGTCACACGTAGAGGATGATGGCCTGGAGATTTATCATTGGCACATCAAACCTGGCCAAGATCTATACCACCCCTTCCCTTCTGAAAACCTCCCTCTTGACATCATCGATCACCAAATCGGTGATGGACACCATTATTGTTTGCCCGGGGGGATCCCAGCTCATTATGCACCCCCAGACAATGAACAGGAGAACAATGAAGCCAACGACGCCGCCAACGACCAAGCAATTGAGCCACCACCCCTCATTCCTGAACAACCACAACCACAACCTCATGCTAACCAATATTCCCCATTTGAGCAAGAAATGCTAAATAGCATGAATGCTCTTAACCTTAACTACACTCAACTCCGGAATGAGTTCGGGTTATTTAGAAATGAGCAGCGGCAGAGTTTTCAAAGGATTGAAGAACAAAGGCGGGAGGATTGGCGTAGGCATGAAGAGGACCAACGAAGAACCTTTGGTCCGATATACTCTTATGTGGCACACCAGGGGTCCTTTGCGACTATGAGCAACCCCCCTCCCGCACCCTCATGGTATAACCCCACTGAATGGGGTTATTTCGGCGGCTCAAGCTCTAGTGGAGGGGGCAGAGATGACAGGCACCAGGGTGATCACATGGATGAAGATGCTCACTTCACAGGTTACCACGGCTATGGAGGGTTCTATGATGGAGGAGATGCGGGCGGGCACTAGAGACAGTGCCTCATCCTAAGTGTGGGGGTGTTGAGAACTATTCCGGTATGCACCAATTTCATGCTCTTCATTATTTTCATAAAAAAAAAAAAAGCTTGTAATGTTGAAAACCCAAAAGGGCAACTTAAGCAAAATAAAAGCAAAAAGAAGAGTGAGTTGGTAAGAACAAAAAAGGAAAATGTGGGAAGCTGGGCTGAAAACCCGAAAGGGCACCTAGGCAAAATGAGAGAATGAGAGAAAGTATTTCTTTTGATTTTGCAGGATCCTGAAGGTGATTACTATACAGAGTTCATCGAATGAGGAAGCTGACATTGAAGACCCATTTTTACTCTTTTGGTTTTGGAGATACTTTATGTTATTTGCTTGAACACTTATGGTTGTTGGTATTGCTACTTCTGCCATTTAAAGACTTCTTGAACAGAACTCATTTTACTCGAGACGAGTAAAAGTGCAAGTGTGGGGGTGTTTGATATGCACTAGTTTATAGTGCATAAGTGTATGCTTTTATATCAATATTGTGTAGACTTTCCATCACTTTTAGTTAGTTTGTAAGTATTTGTTTTATTTTAGTTGTAATTGTTTTTACCTTCTATTTCTAGCTATAGAATAGTGATAAAGTTGTTAGCAAGCAAAAGGGGAGAAAAACTGAAGGCAGATGAACTCAGGAACACAGACCCGGTCGGGTCCCTTACTCGACCCGGTCGGGTCAGATTTGACCCGGAGCACCAGAACATGCTGCAGATTTGGAAAAGATCAGATTTTGGTCAAACCCGGTCGGGCCCCTTACTTGACCCGGTCGGGTCTGACTTGACCCGGACAAGATAACGTGCTGAAAACAAGAAATCGTGGGAGATAATCCGATTTTGACCGGTACCCGGTCGGGTATGTACCTATACCCGGTCGGGTACCCGGCCAAAGGTGTTGAAAAACACCTATAAATAGCACACTTTTTCTTCACAAAAAATCATCCCTTCTTCCCTATACTTAAGTTCAGTTTAGAATAGCATTTCTTTATATTTCTTTTAGCATGTTTAGTCTCCAAATGAGGAGCTAAACTTCCATTTCTTGGTTTTGCTCTTGAAGCTTGATTGATTATTAAAGTTGTGAGTTATTTTCTTACTTTCTCCCCTTGATTATTAATTCTTCCCTTAATCTCATTCTATATCATTGTCGGAGGGTGGCTAAGTGACGATTAGTTAACGTTCCGACATTGATTTTTACTAGAAACGTTCAACGAACCGATGGTTAAACGTTGAAGGTTTCATAAGTAAGTAACTTCGGTTTATTAATGCACGGTCGTGGTTAATAAACTTAAGAGGGATTGATTTTGTTGGTTAAACCGAAACCGTTGTGTTAAGGTTATCAATCTCAATTGATTTCATCAAGGAGTTAAAGAGGTTAAATGCTACTATTAAATCGGTATACGGCGTTGTTCTATATTTGGTTAATAGTAAGGGTTATTAATGAACGGTCGTTGTTAATAACTACCCTCGATGAATTGGATGTACTCCTCGATTGAGTATTCGAGAGGGGATAAGTTATAGATATAACAATGATCGACTAAAATATATCAACAAGTGGAAAGTAGCAAGACCAAGTCCCTTTTATTCTTGAATTTAATCCCATATAACTCGTTCATCTTCGTGTTTTATTTAATTAAATCACTCAACAATCAAAACCCCCCTTCATTTACTATTTATATAAAAAGAAAGTTAATCCTTTCCCTGTGGATACGAACTCTACTACGCTATACTACGTATAAGTGTTGTATTGAATATTATTTTGAGTGCACCTCACGACAAGTGCACGTCAAGTAGCCCGCTGATGTATGCGCTGCAAAGCTCGTGTTTGAAATATGAAACACAATTACATTTACATTGAAATACATACAAATTTTACATAAATAAAATGACTTACTTTAGTAATTACTAATATACTCACCGTAAGATGCAAAGCCAAGGAGCTAGGCTGATAATGATGAGTAGGGAGTCTGAACGAAGGAGACACAAACAAACGAGTGATGCTGTAATACCATCCCATGTAGTCTCCTGAAACAGATCACACATATGTCGGTGTCCCAACATGCAAGCGCCACGAGAAACCATGACAAAGCTGGTTCTACCACCTTCAAGGCATATTTGCCCAACATCCTCATAATAGTTTCCTCCCCAATGACATATGATTGGGAAGCTTGAGAAAACCATATTCTAATAACAATTCATTGTCCAACATTCATGAGTAGGCATCAATATACACACTTCAAACACATTCAAATTTTCAATAGAAAAAACTACCAAATTTGTAATATATCCAAAAGTCAAAATTCACAAACAATTCACATTTCAATATGAAACTACCAAAATTTTGATATCTACATTCACGTCTACCTTTCAATACCCAAATTTAGCTACATTCAAGTCTACCCAAATGCCCAAATGTCAAAATACACATTTAAATTTACAATCAATTTAAAATCAAATTTCAACATTTCATACATATCCACATTTCACAACAACTTAATTCACAATCAATTCATAATCCAAAAATTCAAAAATTTTAACATTCAAAACCCTAATTTCAAAATAAGATGAAAGGGATTTTGATTTACCTAGAAGAAAGAAGAAAGAGAGATGAAGATGGAGATGGAGGTTCGCCGGAATGGGGTCGCCGGAAAAGGGGGTCGCCGGAGTTGGAGATGGCTTGTCCTTCGTCGGTCGTTGCTCGTCCTTCGTCGCTGCAGAGAAGCTCTCGAATGGGGGTATAATGTTTAACGTGTTCTGTTTTGGATGTCTGCGATGAATTTACTTAAGCGAAAGTCGCTCAACGGTTGGGCGACTTATAAGTCGCCAAACCGTTTGGCGACTTATAAGTCGCTCAACGGTTGGACGACTTATAAGTCGCCAAACCGTTTGGCGACTTATAAGTCGCCCAACCGTTGGACGACTTACCCCGACCATGATTAATCCAGCAGCATTTTGGTAAATACTTTTAACCCAGCCTTATTTTCGTAATTAATTAATTAATTAACATTAATACGGAAAAAATTAATGTAAATTATATAATTAACATTAATACGGAAGTATGTTACACTTGGAGACTTTCTGCTGGGAAGTACAACAAATTTCTAGTCCACACTCCACACGTCGCTAGTAGATATACTCCATATTTAAAGCCTGCATTCACCGTTAAACTCATTTTTTCGCATATCTTGAGAGCGACTGAGAGAGATAATCCAATTATGGAGCAGCAGCGATCGAAGCACGATCAGTTCAAGGGCCAGCCTCGACTCCCGCAATTCGCGGTGCCAAAGCGCTACGACATCAGCCTGAAGCCGGACCTCGGCGCCTGTACATTCGCCGGCGCCGTTGATATAACTGTTGATGTAATCGCGGACACCAAGTTTCTAGTTCTCAATGCCGCGGAGCTTACCATCGATCCCAAGTCCGTTGTCTTCAAAGCCCAAAACAAAGTACGCATTGACCTCTTGAACAAATGATCCAAAAGATTCGCTGCTTTTAAATCTCAATGTACTTGATTTATTCAGCAAATTGAGTGGATGTTTGGTGCCAAGTATGTTTTCTTTACGGATCTCTTCGTCTTTGTGGGTCCATAGGTATTCGAGCCAGTGGAGGTGGAGTTGCTGGCGGAGGATGAGATAATGGTGCTAGAGTTTAGGGAGATTTTGCCAAGTGATTTGGGTGTATTAAGCATTGCGTCCTTCGAAGGAATCCTAAATGACAGGATGAAAGGGTTTTACCGAAGGTAACCCGTAACCGTCTCGGTTCTCCCGTTTTTTGGCTTCAACCTCTTAAGTCAAATTTTGTTAATATATAAAAGTTTGCTGTAATATGGTATGATGGTATATTGGTATGTCCATTTGCATTTCGATGACAATGTTTTAATGTTCTAGTCGGTCAGAGTGATTTGAAAAATCATTTTGTCCATCTTAGAGGAACCACATTTTCCATGACATGCAAGCATGCAGCCATTTGTTTACTTTTTTTTTCATGGAATTGGCAAATGAGATGGCAATAAACACTATTCCCCTCTAAGTGTGCTTAAGTTATTCTCTCTACACCTAGACATACCAGAAATCCTGGGTCAATTTTTGCATAATGTATTTGCCTAGCTTGCTTTAGTTGATAATGAGTGTTCTTGACATACATAGATTGTTTGTAACTTTAATTGGGCCCATACAGTACCTATCTGCACAATGGGGAGAATAAGAATATGGCTGTCACACAATTTGAGCCAGCTGATGCAAGGAGATGCTTTCCTTGTTGGGACGAACCTTCTTTTAAGGTATTTTATGTGCAATATTGTCTATTATGAATTACTCCCTCCGTCCCAGCTTCAGATTCTCACTTTCCCTTTTTGGACGTCCTAGTTAAAGCTTCCCATTTCTATTTTACGAAATAATTAGCACTCTTAAATGAAAAATTAATCATCAATTATTAAAAATAATACACCTATAACATAGCAATTATCATGAATGACCTCACTATATTATATACCCATCAAAATTACTTCGGCAAATATACTCGAATTACCTTATTTAATTATTGTCTAAATAATTGTGCCATTTTTCAATGAGAAGCTTAAGTGAGACGGAGGTAGTACTAAATAATCAAATTGGATACTTGCAGAGTGGGCTCAGAATTGATAGATTGAGTACAAATCTATCTCCTTTTAACCCAGAGTGTTATCATAACTACTACTCCGTATAAAAAAACTGCTACTCCGTATATAGGTTACATTCATTCTGTGCTCCATCAATATGTTTCCCTTTTTCACACTTGCCTTGTCATATTGAGAGACATTGTTTGAACTTCGAAAGTTACTGAACCTCACTGACTAGTCTTATTGGCAGGTTCTGCATTTGATATATTTAATCAAACTCTCTGTGATGTTAAGTAATGGGCTAGTATGTTGAGTACTTTGTTAGGTATTTTACTATTTTATAAACTTCGTTCAGTGTTTGCATCTCTGAAGAGTTTTCATTCAACACATATGAAGTAAATGTTGAGAACATATTTTCCGTGCACATGAGGCACTAACCTTTTCATTCTTTTGCTTGGTTGAAAGGATTGTTGGAATACTATTTTATGTTGCCTATGTAGTCTGCTGCAGAATTGTTTATTGAATTATAAATTTTTAAACTATTCCTTCATTGCTGTTGACATCTTGTCAGGCAACATTCAAGATGACATTAGAAGTACCATCTGAACTGGTAGCTCTTTCCAACATGCCAGTTATTGAAGAAAAAATAAACGGGACTTCAAAAACAGTTTGTTATCAAGAATCTCCAATCATGTCCACATACTTGGTGGCCATTGTTGTTGGTTTATTTGATTATGTTGAAGATCATACACCCGATGGTACATTTTTTGTTAACGTTTCCCCCAACTTCATGTTCCGTGATAAAATTGGTAGTTTCCTTGCATAAATATTTTAACTTTCTGCAGGAATTCCTGTCAGGGTCTACTGTCAGGTTGGCAAATCAAACCAAGGAAAGTTTGCTTTAGATGTCGCTGTTAAAACACTGGGAATTTACAAAGAGTAAGTTGAGAACAAGTCGGGAGAATTGTTTCGTATCCAGTTGGAATAAGACTCTAGGTGGATGGTTACATATGAAATTGGGAACATGCTAAATGTTCTGTGAATTTTATTTTATGATTTGTATCCTCACTTTGGAGGATGAGCTTTAACAGAACTAAATAAGAACTTCAATGGTAAATGAGCTTATTAAAGAGACGTTTGGCCTAATCTATGATCTTGAGTAGAAAAGATCTAATAGGTAATGGCCACACAAGCACTGGTTCATTTTTATAGTCCTTGAAATAAGCTAAAATATCTTATATATGTAGGCTTATCCTAAGCTTTATGGAGCTCTACCTTCAAAACTGGTTTTCAAATTTCATATGCGCTTAACATCACTGTATCATAGCACTGAAAAAATTAACATTATTTGGTGCTGCCACTTCTGGATTTTAACTCAAGCAAATAAGCAACTAACTGAGCTCAAAAGGTATGTAATATCTTTTGTAGATACACACCAATTGATTCCATTACACCCTAATGTATTAGCTGTGCCATGTTACGTCCCATCGCCACCTAAGAATCTTCTAAATTTAGATGGTTGACTCTTTACAGTTGTGACATCTTGGTCTTATCACGGGTTACCACGGAACGTTCTAAATATTTGGTGGGGACATCAGAGGACTTCTTCAATCGTGCTTTCTTTCTGTGCAATTGTTTTTGCAGTTTGATTGCAGTGTTACATTTGTATTTTTAACAAATGCTCTGTATAATATATATATAACTGTATCGACTATGAAAGTCAGAGATATTATTCTATAATTGCTTTCTTTTTATATTTTCTCTCAGTTTCGAAATTTGACATTTTGTGTTTGACACGACTTTTAGTATAGTTTCTAATATTTAAAGTTACCCTTTCACTAAATAAAAAAATGCTGTTATAAACAATTCAAGCTAACCATTACGATCAAATTGAAAAAAAAACATGATGGAACATTGAAACCGTTTTATTAACAACCTTTACATATATTCCAGGTATTTTGCAGTGCCATATTCCCTACCTAAACTAGATATGATAGCAATTCCTGACTTTGCTGCGGGAGCCATGGAGAATTATGGCCTTGTTACATATAGAGAAACTGCTTTGCTTTATGATGATAAGAACTCTGCAGCCGCTAACAAGCAAAGAGTAATGTTTGATCTGCTGACATTTGTTTTGTTACTTTATTTGTCAGTTAAATGCTAACTGAGCCATACTCTTTGCCTATCATGTCAAAACAGCTCATTTTGTATTGTGGATTTGTATATGAATAGCAGTTTTTGTTTTGATGACTTTAGGTTGCAACTGTAGTAGCCCATGAACTAGCACACCAATGGTTTGGCAATCTCGTGACAATGGAGTGGTGGACTCATCTATGGCTGAATGAGGGGTTCGCAACATGGGTACTCTCTCTGATAGTTTGGTGGAATGTGCATGCTTTGATTGATTTGATTTTAGTTTTGTGTCTTATTGGTGGTTCTTCTCTGTTGGTGTATCAGGTCAGCTACTTGGCAGCTGAAAGCTTATTCCCACAATGGTCTAATTGGACTCAATTTCTTGAAGAAAGCACAGCGGGGCTTCGACTAGATGGGCTTGCAGAATCACACCCCATTGAGGTTAAAAAGCATTATTAATAGTATATTCTCATTTGTTTGAGCATATATCATAAATACTTTTCTTTTCCAGGTTGATGTCAATCATGCAAGCGAAATTGATGAAATTTTTGATGCAATCAGTTATCGGAAGGGTGCATCTTTAATTCGGATGCTGCAGAATTATCTTGGTGCGGAATGTTTTCAGGTTGACAATTTGTTTTGGACCTTTGGTGTGCGTAAAGTTTAAATTGGATGTTGAGATATAAGCTTCAAATTTTCTAATTGTTTTCTGGTATATATAATAAATATATTCCTTACTTCCAACATGTAGTTATGAAATTCTGAGTAGTTATAAATATGTATGTTACAGTTCTTTGCTGAAATGGAGTAGAAAAATATAAAGGATTCTGCATAATAGTAGTCAACAGGAATTTTGAAAATCTTCTCTCCCTGCAGCATCTTTTCTGATACACACACGCACACACACATATGTCCCGATGTTGTTCCCCAAGTCAAGAGCTACTAACAAATAAATTTAAATGAACTCATTATAATTATGATATTCTTTGTCATCCCTTTGTTACACATGTAGTCTTTGGGCAATGGTCATGCTAAAACTAATGGATTTTACATTTTCTGACTTGTTGAGTTCAGCGCGGACTTGCTTCATACATTAAAAAGTATGCTTGCTCCAATGCAAAGACGGAAGATTTATGGTCTGTCCTCCAGGAAGAGTCTGGTCAACCAGTGAACAACCTAATGAATTCCTGGACAAAGCAAAAGGGTTATCCAGTTGTCACTGTCAAGATAAATGACCATAACTTGGAATTTGAGCAGGTTTTTCACTGACTTGTATATAATTATTTATAGAATCTTCGTAGAACAATATCCAGTTTCTTTCCTTGTTTGGTATGAGTTTTCTGGAGATTTAGTGGAGTATTTGTTTAATTTGATGACAGTCACAATTTCTTCTGAGTGGTTCTCAAGGAGACGGGCAGTGGATAGTTCCAATAACACTATGTTGTAGCTCGTATGATGCTCGCAAAAGTTTCCTGCTGCAAACAAAATCAGAAACTCTTTATATAAATGACTTGTTGAGCTCACAATCACAAATGAATTCATGGATAAAAGTTAATATAGATCAGACAGGGTTCTATAGGGTGAAATATGATGACAACCTTTCAGCAAGACTTAGATCTGCAATAGAGAACAAGTTCTTGTCAACAAATGATAGATATGGTAATTAATATAATACTTCATAATTTTCATTTTATTTTTCTTGCTTGATTTAGTAGTTATGGAAATTAAACTCTTAATTCACACTTTCTGTTTGAAAAGGCATCCTGGACGATTCATTTGCCTTATCCATGGCGTGCCGTCAACCTTTGTCGTCATTACTTGCCCTGATGGCAGCTTACAGGGAGGAACTTAACTACACTGTTCTATCTAACCTCATAAGTGTAATTCTTCAACTTTCTTATTACCTTATTTTTCATTGTTGGAGCGCAATCTTCAACATCTTTCCTCTTGATCATACAGATAAGTTATAAAGTTGCAAGAATCACGGCTGATGCTGCTCCTGAATTACTAAGTGACATCAAGCTGTTTTTCATCAACCTGTTCCAGTACTCCGCAGAGTATGTTCCTTACTCATATATAACTTTTCACCTGAACAGATAAATGGCCCACAACTTGTACTACGTAGTAGATAAAAGAAAAGAACACAGAAAAGAATGAAGAATGGAAAGAGATAAATGGCCCACAACTTATAGTTAATAAAATTATCAATATCCTAATATGTGTTTAAAAAAATCAAAACCTTCACCTACGTGGTTATCATACATGTATTGAGAATATTTGAAATTTAGTATCAATGTACCATACATCAATACGTTGTAGCATCTTAGTATGTTTTGCCTTATCATGTCTAACATAATATCCTAAGCCACTGTTTAGTTTTTAGAGCATACTACATACTATTTAAAACAAAGAGCATCTTAAGGTATCTTTATCTTTATGAAATGGTATAAAACACATCTCTCTTTAAATAGCTATTTTCATTCATGATCATTTATTTTCCCAAAACTTTTAGTGGGACCCATATCCCTCTATAAAAGCATTGAGAATTTAATAGTGGATTTGACTCACATTTGGAGAATCAAAGCTCAGTCTTTATTTTATTAAAATCGAGTGGATTTGACTTATACATTTGTAGAGTCAAGTCTCTCATATATCTGTAATCTTGCAAGAGAACTAATTGACAGCAATAGACGCCAATGGTGTTATTTACATCAACCTATGAACTGTTCTTAACAAAGTTTCAGCCAACAAAATTTCTCACAAGAATGTTTTAAAGTTGAAAACCTCAAGGGTGAGGCATGAGATGTACTGGCTCAAATATTAATTTGGTATCAATGCTAACTCTCTCTAAGTATGGTAGCTTCTTCTATCAACGGATCAACCACTTCTTGGTCCTTGTCAATTAACTTGATTGTGGATTTGGATTTACAACTTCATTATTCCAAACATTATTACAGTGCTTGTATAGATAAATAGCGGGCTTAAACCCAAGAAGAATATGAAATCTAAAGCCTAAACCTAATGAGTATAGGTGACTCTAATACTACTGAAACTGGATTATTATATTTCTGTAATTACAGCTTTTATACTAAAACAAAGGTATGCATTGGACGAGCTAGGACTCTCTTTAGAAAATTAAACTTGTTTTGGGCCTTATTTCCAACACTCTCCTTAGTTTGAATTTGGGTGGGTCAAGAATAGTTCATTCATATAATTTTTTATTAAAAATTTACATATTGGTAAGTGTTTTGACCAAACTTGTGGCCCTGGGCCTGGTAGTGTTCACTTTTCTTTAAAAACATGGCAGTGAGTTTTTTATAAAAGAAACTAATCTATTTAAAGCCGACAATTTTATATCTCTTTCTGATATGTAAATCAATATATGTATATACTTTTTTTATTTACTAATTATGTTCTAGTGGGGTCTGTGACCCATTGGCGTTTTTGGTTCCCACCTCCTGCCCAGTACCTAAAACATCATAAGAAGTCATATGTCAAACTCACAACCAAGCTTTTTGGTAAATGATAAATTTGGATTTTTTTTGTGAAACAGAACTCTAAAAGATACTTGCACTTATAAACCATGGGTCTAGAGTTGATGTTTTATTCTATGGTGTCATGTTCGGGGTAAGATATTACTAATCTTCAGTAAGTCTCCCATATTAAGCTTGATGTAATTAAAATGTCTTAATCACCTATGTTAAAACAAGGGAGCTCAGTTTAAAACATGATAATTAATAATTGTGTTTGTTTAGAAGATGCATGACATACGAAGGTGGAATATTGTAATCTTTTCATTTAGTTGAAATTGAGTTGGAAATTCATTTCTTCACACAGGAGGCTCGGTTGGGATCCCAAGCAAGGGGAAGGCCATTTAGATGCCATGTTGAGGGGAGAACTTCTTAATGTATTAGCAGCATTTGGGCATGATGCAACAATAAGTGAAGCAAACAGGCGCTTCCTAATATATTTGGATGATAGAAGTACACCTGTTCTAACTCCAGACTTGAGAAAGGTTATAATTTTGACACATAACATGTGCTTCATTTTCATAATCTAGTAAATGTAATCTAGTAAATGTAATGCTCACAGATGCATCCCCTCTCTCCTTTATTTTCCTCCTATCATTGGACAGGCTGTATATGTCGCTGTAATGCGGGATGCCAGCAAATCAAACAGATCAGCATTTGAGGCTCTCTTGAGAGTCTACCGAGAGACTGACCTAAGTCAAGAGAAGACTCGCATTTTAGGTAACTCTAGTTATTGCACAAGTATATGAGTGACAAATTGATGAAATAGATAATTTTTATTTCAGATGAACTAATGATGGTGGATAAATTGAAAAAAAACTACTAATCCATTAAATAGTGATTAAAAGTCCAATAAAACCCATCCAATCTATTGATTAACTACATTTTCACACCATCCTTTCATTTTCTATTGCTTTTCATGTGTAGAGATGATTGAGGATGCATGTAATGATTACTTCAGCAGAGATATAGTAGCCAACAAAAAATAAATGATTATGGAATGTAGAAAATCCAATGGATCTGATGGATTTAAAAGATTGTTCGCGTGTTCAAATGGTTTTAAAAATAATAATGAATGGACCCCTAACTACCCATCTAATACATATTTGATTCATTGGGCCCAATTCTTTACTACTAATGAATGGGCTGGATAGATAGATTTGCCTCTAGATTAGATGGATGGATTGGATAGATGGTGGACACGTGTTTTTTCCTCAGACTGCGTAGATTAATTTGCTTTTGGCAACACCATGTATGATGAATAATGACCTTTTGTTTTTTTTAAGGCTCATTAGCATCTTCTCGGGACCCAGAACTCATTCTTGAAGTTCTAAACTTTATGCTTTCATCAGAGGTAATCTTGATTGTTGAGTCTGTGAAAGCTATTAAGATGCACAATCAATTCTTGTAATGGTTTCTTTAAACTTAAATTCTTGACATCTTTCCATTCTGATGGGTATTTAGGTCCGGAGTCAAGATGCTGTTTTTGGACTTGATGTCAGTTTTGAAGGGCGTGAAGTTACTTGGAACTGGTTTAAAGTGAGTAGATATTACTCTTGTTTTTGTAACAGTAGAATATATATTGCTTTGATCGGATTACTAAACATTTTGGTGCACAGGAAAACTGGGATAGAATATGCACAATTTATGGTCCCGGATTTCTAGTCACCCGGTTTATCGCTGCAGTTGTGTCACCGGTTAGTCACATTCACCCTTCACTCTGCCTTTGCATTTACTAAAGCGGTTCTATGTTGCTTCCTTATTAGGGAATTCATTTTCATGGGGCTAGGGAGGGAGTAATACCTTACCTTGGAAAGTTGTTTTATGTTTTGGAAGACCATTTTTTTGGAAGTGTTCTCCACATAAAGCCCCAAATGAACTCTTATGTGCCATGTGGCACATGGTAAGGTATAACGAAGAATGAAATTTGAGTGGATAAGAAGATATAAGGTGAGGAATAAGGATTTTGAATTCAGTAGTTGGCTCATCAGAATAATATAAATTGAAAAAGTCAGGGAAGAAGAACAAAAACAAAATGATAGCTAAAACTTGGAAGCATAACCATCGCGAGTCATGAGTAGTGAATTGTCTCTTAGGAGGCAAAGAAAAATAATCTTTCTACCTCAGATGAATAATTGGAAAAAAAATTGGAAAAAATGTTTCCGCTTTGGGAATTGACTAGGAAATGAATGAACACTCTCGCATCGCAAACATGTCATTAGGTTAACTACAGTAATTTCTAATTCATGAACATGAGCGGTATTGGACACCACTGATGAATATATAATATTATCATCAACACATTTTGTATGTGCAATGTAGAATTCGTTTAACAAATCATGCATGTAATCAACCTTTTTTTACTTATTTTTTTAATTTCCGTAGTTTGCATCGTATGAGAAGGCAAAAGAGGTGGAGGAGTTCTTTTCAACTCGGACGAAGCCTTTCATTGCGAGGAGCTTGAAGCAAAGCCTAGAGAAGGTTGACATAAATGCCAAGTGGGTCCAGAGCATTCGGAACGAGAATAACCTGGCTGAGGTGGTTAAGGAGCTCGCTCGCAGGAAATACTAATTCAATTTTGGGTAGTAAGCTGTGAAAGAGCTTTGCATTTCATTTGACTAAAAATGTTTTGCGTTGCTTTTGTCTAAACCTTTCATGACTCAGTTCACATGCACACACTTGCAAGTTGCACATTTATCTGTTCAAGTGTAGACTGTAGTTTCAAATGCCTTAGGGCCAGTTCAACTGCTCCTACCCAATCTTTTAATTTTCTCATGATTAAGGAGGTTCTGGTCCATTTCGTATGTTCTGTTCTTTGCTTGAAAGTACAGCTCCTTCCGTTGTGTCTTGAATTTTTAATGGGCAAATTCTATACACTCACCAATTTACTTTTTACATCCCTGACTAAATTTAAGTTAACTCAAACATTTAAAATCTCTATTTTGACCTAGCATCCTATTAACTATCTTCCTGATTAACACAATTAATGCCTGATTAAGACTTAAAAGCGATAAATTGTGGAGTAGGGATGGACCGGGTCTGGCAGGGCTCCGAGCCGGTCTTGGGCGGTATTGGATATTTGGGCTTAACGCTTAAGGCCCGGTACTGGCCCGGGATAGTACCGGGATTGGGCCTGGCCCTGGCCCTAGTCATTTTTATTTTAAAATTAAGCTTTTCTAATCCCCCAAACCTTGTCAAAACACCCAGCCCAACCCACCCCCACCTAGAAGCGACCTAATGCCAAAAACAATGGCCCGGACTGGTCCTGGACTGGCCGGTCACCCAAAATCCAATCGCGGATCCCACCCGGCACCCACCCTAATCCCGGTTCGGCCTTCTCAGTACCGGTCCCGGTACCGCTGATCGGTTCGGGCCGGGCCTGCGTAGTAGCGGCCCGGCCTGACCTGTCCCAGTCCATCCCTACCTTGGAGAGCTTTCTGAGTTTCCCAAAGATTAGTCTACGGCTCTAGTGAATCAATGAATGTGTTGGCCACACCTCTTAACTACACACACATACAAAACTTAATGAAAAAATTGTTGAAATTATTTTTATTGGATTCGTCTCTTGTTTAAGCTTCTTTAATTTCTACATAAAACGTGAAACTAGGTTGATATATACCCGCTTCTAAGTTCTAATTGCTTCTAGTTATTTTTGTAGAACGGTAGGGATGATTATAATCGGAAATTATTTACCTTAAACCCTACCTTTCACTTCTCTGCCATATCTCCTGCATACGAGCTATCCCTTTGACACGGGTCGGGACCGCCCGGCTTGGAACCAGCCCGGAACTAGTATTGTTTGGGCCCGGCCCGGCCCGGTACCCGATTATAGGACCGGTCCGGACCACCCGAACCCGGAATTAATCGGTCCGGGCTTGGGCCCCCAAAAGTGGAACCGGCCCGGAACCGGTCCGGAACCAACCCGGCCCGAGTCCATGATTACTTCTCCGTTGCTTCTTTCTCCCAGACACATACACACACCCATCTATATATGGAGTATAATATAAGTCCGACCTCTCCTTTTTTTTACTTTTCCTTTTTCTCTAACCTGAGTCATAGAGAACAAAGATCTTGTGTATGACAGTATGAGTGGCAACTGGCAAGGATTGAAGGACGGTGTATTGGATTCGGAGAATTGTTGACCCCATCGTCTTTGTTTGAAGATGGTTGTCGATTTTGGCTTCCTTGATAGCAATAACTATGTTTTTATATTTATAATATCATACAATTAACAAAAATGATAATTATAACTCCATAATAAATAACAATAATAACAAAAAAAATAAAAATAATATCGATAATAATTCTAATTCTAATAATAATAATCATTAAAATTATAATAATACTAGTTTTTTATGGTAATAATAATACTAGTATAAATAATAATAATAATAATAATAATAAAATTAATAAATCATGTATGAACTTTTCAGATCGGATCTGAATGTTTCGGATTTGATCTGAATGTTTCTGATCTTGTCTGAATCTTTCTGATCTGATCTGGATTATTCTGATCTGATCTAATCACCTTTGACAAAAGAATATAACTCGATGATCCTAACTTGGGCATAACCAAACCAACGACGATTACCGCAGGCCTCTCATCCCCCAATCCAAGTGCAAAAGTCTTACAACATAAAATAAATAAACAACAAAACACAATCGAAATGAAATAAAAGAAAAACACAATCGTCTTAGCAGAAATAGAAATAGTCACCCCAACCCTAGTCGCACAATTCCTCCATGAAGGCGGTTCAGGAGGGGGACGGATCAACATCTCTTCGTCTTCTTTCACACGTAGGCCATCATTGAACCCCTGAAATTTGATCTTCCGGTCCGACAACACGTTGCCGACCACCGGAAACTCCATGCTTTCCTCGACTGCATTAACCTCTCCGGCTTCCTCGTCTTCAAAATTGAGTTCATAATCTTCCTCACCAATAGCCATCTTCTTGTAGTTATTCACTATATCATTCATTGAAGAACCCCTTCGGATTCGATCCCTGCCCTTTGTGTGTTTCGGCTGAAGACAAAGGCAGCCACCAAGTAACCTTTCTTCTTTCTCCCTCTTGGTCCACGACGGAATCACCCACCCGCAACAAGCCACAATCGCTGAAGACTTCTACAGCCTCCTATGCGCCGTTCTTCGACGAAATTCGAAAACGGAAAGACAAACTCTAATAGCTGCTAAGCCCCAAAGAGAGGACTGAGGGTTATGTACTTTTGGATGTTAAAAGGTATAAAATGTGTGAATTTTTTATTTTTGACTTTTGAGTTTTTTCGGTTGATAAAAAATAAAGCGGGCTTAAGTAAAGTTCGTAGGCACTTCGAATTAAAAATTGGGTTTCATACTTTTTAGCTTAAAAACTCTGTAGTTGGAAGCTCAACTTTAAAAAAAAAACGGTATATATGTAATATTGATATGATATGAAAGTTTATAAAAAGTCATGAATTTAGTTATATTACTTGTAAAAATTGAATGTAAAAAACAGTTATAACAAAATTGAATGGAAAGAGATTAATGTTTTTTTGTGGGTCCTTCGACTGACAAGCGTTACATCGTGATTTGTTTTATATCATTCTTTGAATTTTCTTTTTTTCTTTCTTTGGACAGTAACCCTTCCAACTTTTTCCATTTTTTCTTTGAAATTTTAGCCCCTCAATTTGATTTCCAATATAATAAGTAATGAGATCAGAATTTATTTTTTAACATTTTGAATTCCTAGTAAATCTGAGTTCCTGATTTTAATGTAGTTTGATCTAAATGTCTCATTGCAGAATTGAATGATCTATAATCCAATCATGGATTCTAAGTTCTAACCAAATGTGCATTCAATCGAAGAGATAGGAAATGCAGTTTGGTCTTGTTTCACAATTGAATGATTTATATTAGATTCTCACAATAATAATAATGTATTATTGTGCATTCAATTGAAGACACTTAAGTCAAACACTTTGAATCTCTTTCGTAATATTAAAATCGGTTCAATTAGATGAATTTGTTGGATTATGGAACATTACATTTTTAAATATATTTTATTAATTAAATAAAGAAAAAATCAGGAGTCTGCGTGGTAATATTGAAATTGGTTGAATCGATTGATGCACTTGAAATTGACGAAATTCTGGTTAAAGTGGATGAATCAGTTGAATTATCAAGAGCTAAAATGATCTTCTTCAGTAACTTCAGCTAGAAATGTAGCTTTAACTTTATTTATTTGAATTATTACACAATTCATTGTACAAAATCAAATGTGTGAATGTGTCATGTTTTATTTTTGTGAAAAATGGGCTGATAAGATTGATAAGGCGAAAAATAGAGTCACCAGATATCTTGGCCAAGGTTGGGTTGGGTCCCAGTCTTTGACCGGTCAATCTCAGGTGTTAAACAGTCCACTTAAAAGACTAAATTATTGTTTGCTTCGTTTTTGGATTGTTATCTTGGTAGAATAGCCGTGACTCTCCATTTTGAAAGATAATTTACCAAATTTCATTCAGTATGTGTCTTTCGGAAGGAGTTTCTTGACCAAAAACTATATACCCAGCCTGTTTGCAAAATAGCAGTATTGAAAATTAGCAGTGCAAAAGAACCATCTCCTACACCGTTTACTCTTCCTAAAATCCCTGTCTTTGAATTTGCAGAGTCTTGTCATCATGAACAAATTTGTTCTATCTCGGAAGACATTTGCTCCGTTCGTCGGGTAAAAATAATGAAAATAAGAAGAGTAATTCGTAAAGAATGTGCAAAGGAGAAAACTGAATGAGTAGTATTATCTCTTCATGCATGATATGATCGACAAAGCCCTTAATGCTTATGTATAGGGGGATGGTCAAAGAATACAAGGAAAGTAGATAAATTAGGAATGTAATAATCATGGCTGTATCCCATCAAATGTATATGATGGGGGTGTTTGGTTAGGAGCTTTTCAGCCATTTTTTGGCTGGTTTGATTATGGACATGTTTGGCACAACTAGCTGAAAAGATACTTTTTAATAAATGTTAGCTTTTAGTGACTGAAAAGATCTTAAAAAGAAAAAGTGGTAGCTGTTTGATAAAAAGCTGACTGTTTGATTTAGCTCGGTTTGGTATACAAGCTGTTGGGATTAATTAATACTAAAAGTCACTAGCTTTTATTAGATGCTACTCCCGGTAGCATCTCAAAAAAGATCTTTTAATTTTTGAAAAGCTCTTAAATATTGTCATGCCAAACACACAACTAGAAGCTTTTAGGAACTTTTTGAACAGTACAAAAGCTAGAAGTCAGGGACTTATGTCCGCCAAACATAGCCTATTATTGACGTTTTGACCAGATCAAATAGCCAACATATGTGTTTGGTGAAATAGCATTTTGATTTGGCTTTTGGACCCTAACAGCCGGAATGGAAAACAGTGATAAAAGTAGCATTTTGATTTGGCCGTTCAGTTTTCGCCGTAATAATCCCAATATAGCCCGCGTCCATTTTCTGCGAGCAATCTTACTCGCAAGCTTCTTCTCGTCAAAGGACCATCAATTGAATAAATTAATAGAAGCCTTCATCCATTTTAAAGTGATCAAACTTGTCGAAGTGTATCGCATTGGTAATAAAAGCGTAAAACTGTGAACCATTGAAAATCTAAATAGTTTTTGCTGTTAAAACTGTTTGTCAAACTTGAATTTTTTTTTAATACATGATTTTTTAAAAATAATTATTACTTTTGTAATTAAGCTTTTACTTTTTAATCATTTAAATGGTTTAAATAATTGTACGTACTAATAACATAACGGAATGTCCCTCCAAAAAAAACATAAGAAAATGTATGATACATAAAGTAAATTAATGGATGTCCTTAAATGTAATTTGACAAGTTATCAGCTGAGCGTAAATAGTCATTCTTACCAAACACTAATTTACAAAATGCTAATAATATCAGCCAATCAAAACAGCCAACAGAAAACGATGTTATCAATCAGCTGACACAACAGCTAACACCCAACAGCCAACAACCAATTGCCAAACACCCCCGATATAGCTACCTTTTAAAGTTATTATAGTATTGTTATTATTATTATTATTATTATTATTATTATTATTATTATTATTATTATTATTATTATTATTATTATTATTATTATTATTATTATTATTATTATTATTATTATTATTATTATTATTATTATTATTATTATTATTATTATTATTATTATTATTATTATTATTATTATTATTATTATTATTATTATTATTATTATTATTATTATTATTATTATTATTATTATTATTATTATTATTATTATTATTATTATTATTATTATTATTATTATTATTATTATTATTATTATTATTATTATTATTATTATTATTATTATTATTATTATTATTATTATTATTATTATTATTATTATTATTATTATTATTATTATTATTATTATTATTATTATTATTATTATTATTATTATTATTATTATTATTATTATTATTATTATTATTATTATTATTATTATTATTATTATTATTATTATTATTATTATTATTATTATTATTATTATTATTATTATTATTATTATTATTATTATTATTATTATTATTATTATTATTATTATTATTATTATTATTATTATTATTATTATTATTATTATTATTATTATTATTATTATTATTATTATTATTATTATTATTATTATTATTATTATTATTATTATTATTATTATTATTATTATTATTATTATTATTATTATTATTATTATTATTATTATTATTATTATTATTATTATTATTATTATTATTATTATTATTATTATTATTATTATTATTATTATTATTATTATTATTATTATTATTATTATTATTATTATTATTATTATTATTATTATTATTATTATTATTATTATTATTATTATTATCATTAATATTTTCACTATTATTAATCGAATATATTTGATTAACATTCGAATCGAATACACTGTTATTCATATTTGTATTTGATAATAATTCGAATTAAATGCAATATTGTTGTTTGTATTTGTATATGAATTTTTTGAATTCGAATAGTCTATACGAATTCGAATCGCGTATAAATATAAATTATTTGATTCGTTTACATTCTAGAAGGTGTGACCAAACTTGGAGTGATAGTGTTACTGGCCATAAGGCGAGGACTCATAGTTGAGGGCATAATATCTAGTCGAGGGGAAGAAGTATCATTCACGAGCCATAATCTAACTAAGGGGTTGTTTACTTTTTTTTTTATTAAGTCCTGAATGGATTAAGATGTCTGTCTGTATTAAGCTATCTGTCTGGATTAAGTGACACTGAGATAACAAGTTGTTTACTAAGTGAGCTGAATGAGAAGTCTAAATTATATCAAATGACCAAATAGCCCTCCTGTCTGGAACAAGAGCTCAATATATATATATATATATATATATATATATATATATATATATATATTATCTGTTTACTTTCATTGTTCAGAATAATAATTTCGTATGCCTAAGAGAATAATAGTAATAATAATAATAATAATAATAATAATAATAATAATAATAATAAATGCAGGACCTTCTTGCTATAATTCAGCAAGTTTTATAATACGGAGTAATAATAAAATGCAGGACCTTCATGCCGTCCAAACCCATCGGGGAAATGAGATGTAAATGACATTTCGTCAAAAACTGAATGAAACGATCATGGATAAATTTATAAAATTCTGTCAAATATATAATCTTCAATAGAAAGTAGAAAAATTGACGTAATAAGAAACAGAGAAATAAAGGAAATAGAAGGCAAATTAAAATAAAGAGAAAATATGAAATACACGTATGGAGAAGGTGATCGAGGGATGAAATTTGGAGATGAAATACCAATATGGCCTGATTCGTTGATCGGCCGCAAGGTCTTCGCTTAGCAGAAGATATTAACGATGAACTAGCGTAGGGTTAGAAAAGAGATAGAAGCGTCTGAAGCGTAAGGAGTCTTCAATTTGCGCTGAACGTTTAAGTCACATATGCTCTGAGCGAATAAGTCAAACTTAAAAATAAGTTCCAAGTAAACACGTGTATATAACTGACCGAATAAGTGGTTGTTTCCCTTCAGGCCATTAAGTCCAAAGTAAACGCCCCCTAAGTTGGAGCATTGTAACATTCATTCATCCGCGTCAAATCATTGATGTCCCTAAGACAATTGGTCATTTGGGGCATGCCGATTTTCAAAAATTTATTTACTTTGTTCAAAAAAATTAATTTATTTACTTTTTTCCCGGGCTGAATTTTAAAGAAATTGAAAAACAAGTGGATTAGAATGAGGCCCATTCCATGTCCGCTAATTTATGGGCTGGCAACGAATAGGGCAGAAAACGGGCTCAGTGATTGTTATACCTGTCGTTTCTCAAAGATTCCACCCGAAGCTTTAAATTAAGATCGGGGGTAACTATTCCGCACATTCATCCGCAGCGTAAAAACCCTACCTCTCGGTCTCTCTCGACTAAGAAAACTCTCTTTACCCAAGGAGCCATGGCGAGCAGTTCGGATCCTACCCTGCAGCAGAGGGAAGTAGAAGAGGAGGAATCTGAGAACCAGCCGGCTGATGATGAGGATACCGGAGCTCAAGTTGCTCCCATCGTCCAACTCCAGGAAGTCGTCGTTATCACCGGAGAAGAGAACGAAGACGTCCTTTTAGATCTGTTAGTATTTGCTTCATCTCAACATGTCTTAAATGCAGATGCTTGCTTTCTCATACAATGCTTGTGAAGTAATTTGCCTGGTTTGAAATTTCCATTGCGAGAAAGTTGTGTTTATAAAGAAAAACAATAACACACAGTACAATTTCATAGGGGGAAGTAAAATCGAGCGTATACTGTATTAGTTTAGATAGCAATGATAGCATTACCTTGTATTTGGTTATCCTACGAGTTTTATTCCAGTTTAATCTTTGTCTTTCACTTTGTCCACTCTTAGTATTTGACTATTGTTTCTTGACCACCATTTGTGGCTATATTTTAACCACCGGACATATTGGCTCAAAAACTATATATGGGCGAAAAGTAGTAGTCATGTATCAAAAGTGGTTACATAAAAACGTGAACCCATTGTGGAATTGATGAACAAATAGTGGAATTTATTTTGAATTTTAATAAATATTTGAAGTTCAAGACATGTTTTCTTTGTTATTTAAGACAATTCATTGCTTCTATTGTATAGGAAAGCGAAGTTGTACAGATTTGATAAAGAAGGAAGTCAGTGGAAAGAAAGAGGAGTTGGGACTGTTAAGTTATTGAAGCATAGAGATTCTGGAAAAGTTAGGCTTGTGATGAGGCAGGCAAAGACACTTAAAATCTGCGCCAATCACTTGGGTTAGTCTACCTTTTGCTCTTTTCCCAATTCATTTTTAAGTTCATTTGGGCGTTTCTATGCATTTTTTCTCATCGAGCATACTGTAAAGTTCTGCTTCATTTCCTGTAACATGCTATAGTTCTTCCCACCATATCAATTCAAGAACATGCTGGCAACGAAAAGTCTTGTGTTTGGCATGCTGCTGATTTTGCTGATGGGGAGCTTAAGGAAGAGACTTTTTGCATCAGATTTCCTTCTATTGAGAGTAAGTTCTCTTTTCAAGTATTGTAGTTACAAAGGATGCAACAAATTCTGTCATCGTCAATCAAGTTTTGCTGTATCAGAATAAACGTGTCTTAATTTCCATGCTGTGATCTCAAGCACTACTGTTTGGTGAAATGCTTGAATCTTAGGCTCATATCAGTATATTTCTTGAGGAGTTTATTCTTTTGCTGGATAAAGCTCCATATATGAGTTTATTCATATTCTTTTGCTGAATATGAATAGTAGATTTTGGATGCAAATGTTTGTGCTATAGTTTCTCGATGATGATTAGCCAAATTTGGCTGTGAAGATATTGATGAGGTTTATAATCAGTTTCTTGAAGTTTGGTGCGCCTTGAACATATTTAAAATATTTAAAATCTTGGCAGAGTTGGGTTATTACATTCTTATAGTGTATAGCTCAGCAATCCGTTTGGGAACCAGAAAATGCTAGAGAAAGAAAATTTAGAGAAACAAATAGTGGAAATCTAGGAGGAAACATAATTTGGGGAAAACAACAAATTAGTTATATTCAATCAATCAACTTTAGATATTTTCTAAATCTTGTTTCATTAACACATTTAATTGTTTACATAAGGACTAAGAAATCCACACACACACACACACATATCTGAAATATTTAAAAGTTCAAATCAGTTTTTATTTTATTTTTATTCTCTAAGTTACGCTTTAAAATAAAATACTGTTATACTTGGCAATATTTCCTTCTTGACCCGTTTTCTGCATTCTAAACATACCCATCAGTCCAATGTTTGAACTTTGAAGTAATCACATTGTATTGGTTGCAATTTTTTGTTCTCAAACAAAATTAAATTTCAATTGAAATTAAAATTAGAGCGGTTTCAAGTGACGTGATCTGCTTGGTATATGCCTTCAGTATTCACACAAGCACACACATAACTGCATGCATTGTTATGGATGGGCAACTTTTGCTGGTGGCTGCTTTCCTTACACCCTTACATCATTTATTTGTAGATTGCAAAACTTTCAAAGATAAGATTGAAGAAGTAGCTGAAGTTCAACAGCAGAATGTGGGTGAAAGTGAAGAGGACACTACTGCTGCTGAACTTATTGAAAAATTAAGCGTTGAAAGCAATGAAGACAACAAGCCTGAAGACAAAGATGTAGCTGCATCTGCTGATGTTAAAAAGGAAGACACTGAGACTAAGGGGAGTGATTAAAGCATTTATTTTTGTTTATTTATTTGTTATTGCTTGAGGAAGGTTTTATGACGTGCGTTCCTTGGGTGGGAAAAGTGTCTGCAGCCTGCACCCATACATACAATATATAGTTATCCAGGATTGTGTGTTGATTGGTTTGGTATTTTGGGCTTTTGAGGGAAAAT
This sequence comes from Cuscuta epithymum, assembly GCA_945859915.1. Classification (NCBI taxonomy): domain Eukaryota; kingdom Viridiplantae; phylum Streptophyta; class Magnoliopsida; order Solanales; family Convolvulaceae; genus Cuscuta; species Cuscuta epithymum. The sequence continues at coordinate 7,781,641 of CAMAPF010000011.1, read as the reverse complement.
CTCAAGTGTTACTCTAGGCTTGCTTATAGACCTACTATATGTACAAGCGTGCACATTGTTTCAGGGTTTATTACATTGCTTTCCGGAGATTTTGGCTGATCTTATTTTTAACGCTTTCCAAGTTCTGCCAGTTCCCTGACCCATAATCCTAGGCACCCAGACTCCCAGTGCCTAGGCGGGTTACACAAATTAATTACTGAATTGAAAACTTGATCCTGGTAGGATTTGGCTTTTCAAAAATATTACTAAAATGAAACGTATTTACCAAAATGTGAATAATAGTTACTACACATAATAGTCTTTATAGTCACATTAGTCATGGACCCGGCCCGGTTCCGGGCCGGACCCGGCTGGGCTTTTTTTTGGGAAGGAAGGCCCGGGACCGGCCCGGGTAGCCACCGGGTCCGGTCCGGGTCTGGGCCGGGCCGGGCCTCCGGTTCGGTCATTTTTTTTTTTTGCTTTCCTAACCCCCCCCACCCCCCAAACCCCTCCTAACCATCAAGCCCAACCTGGCTAACCCCAAAAAATGAAAAAAAAAAAGAAAAAAAAATCAATTTCTCCGGGCCCGACCCGGCCGGGCCGGTTCGCCAAATACAAGGCCCGAGCCCGGACCCGCCCCCCACCGGGCCTAGGCTCGACCCGGACCCAAGAACCGGGCCGGTTCTGGGCCCGCACAGTGGCGGGCCGGGCCAGTCCCGGGCCGGGCGGCCCGAACCGGGTCCATGCCTAAGTCACATAAATCTAAAAAGTAAAACATAAGGTATTATGGTCAAAGTTAGGGAAATTTGTATAATTAGTCCCGTAACTTTTGGTGGTGCCCGATATTGGTCCTCTAACTTCATTTACTTGCATAATACGTCCTCTAATTAACATATTTGTTCAATTTCAAGACATTTATGTCGGAAAGTAATAATTCCGCCAAAAATTAACACATCAGCGCCACTTATTCATATTTTTTTCATATGGCCTAACTAACCTGGACTTGGGACCCTGTTTTTGGTTCCCTCCAAAACACTCCTTATTTTAAAACATCCTGCACATAAAGAAAACACTCTCTGATTCATAAAACATTAAAAAAAAAAGTAGTTAGATTAAACTGAATACGGAGTAGTAGATTATACATCTTCAATTTATTTCTTATAAATTCCAAATATGAAATTGTAAAAATGAACATAAAGAAAAAACTGCACTTAAGGCTAATTTTTTTAAAAAATTATTGACACTTATCAAATTTAAATGCCTCCATTTGTAACCATAGAAACGGTCCAGGTAAAAGACAACTCGTTAGTTTTGCTAATCAACTATTATTCTTGTTCCAATGTCTTGTTAGAACCTTTAACATTAGATTTTTTTCTCTTATATCAAAGTAATACTACATATAAAATATTTAATTTTTTCAAGCAAAATATGAAACCTACAAATTAAAAAGTTTAGAGTTCTTACTCTGTTTCTGGAGTACACATGGAACCTCCTTCCTTCGTCATATATCAGTCTATGAAGTTAAAACACCGGCCTTCTTACCACAATAATATTCCATAGATCCTTGCCTGAGCCATTATTTGCACTTTAGAGGAACGCACACTCACCTTCCTTCCATATGTGGAGAAGCCGGACCAAGAATTACGAAGCCTCCGTTCTTCTTTTAGGTTTTGCGCTTTTATTGTTCTAATGGGGGATTTGGGAGATCAGAGCACAATGAAATGTTTGGGAATAAGTCATAAAAGGGGCCCACATCCAAGTCAGCTGCAAACGTTAGGAAAAGATTACAACAACAGGAGATAGACATGTAACTTTCCGGCCAAAATTTAACTTTCCGACGGCAATGTCCTCAAATTGAACAAATATAATAGTTGAAGGGTGTATTTTGCAAGTATGTAAAGTTATAGGATCAATATCGGCTATTGGCCAAAGTTACAGGACTCTTTTAACAAATTTCCCTCAAAGTTACCATGTTGGTCACTTTATGTAGGAGTCCATTTTTATGAATAACCTTTATTTTAGCTATATATGTGTCATTATTTTGTTAATAATGTGTCTAAAAACCGATTGTTGTACTCCGTAAATATTTTAAAGGCTGTGGCATATAGTTTTAGAGCCCGTTTGGTAGCACGAAAATCGGTTGATTTGGTTGATTCTGCTAAAATTTATGAAGTGGTTACTTTTCTGACTGTATTGGCTGTATTGGCTGATTCTTGATTTAAGAAAAAAATATTTCTAAAATATACTTCCCCCGTTCTTAAATAAATGCAACGGTTAACATTTCACACTTGTCGAGATATAACTTTGACCATTAATATATATAAATTTATATTAGTAAAAAAATTAAAAAAATTAGATATTGAAAATTTTCGACAATATTTTTTTTCATAAAAATATTTTCATACATTAATATATAAAACGTAGTCAAAGTAGAACATGTGAATAGTGTAAAATTCCATATGTTACATTTATTTAAGAATGGAGGTAGTATTTTATTAATAAAATAAAATAAAGAAAAAATTATATGTAAAAATAGCTAAAATGACCATCTACAATAACTTCAGCCAATACAGTCAGAAAAGTAACTGCAACCTTACTTTTTTTTGTTTATTACACAATTCAACGCGCGAAAGCAAAAATTACGTATTTGGTGAAACATTTGGCTGATAAGGCTGATATGCCGAAAAACAATGTTGCCAAACGGCCTCTTAGTGCACTAATTAAGCAGAAAAGTAGTAAAAGTAATGAATAGTGTAGTAGGAGAGAGATTGATAAAGTATGAAAGTAAAGTTAAAAAGTAGATAAAATAAGGGTAATGGTAAATTGGTAATTGAATATTTTTAATGAGCTTATGTATAAATTACAAGTTTGATAATGGACCCATCACCCATGCATAAACTATTGGACTAAATTTACAATTTTCTTCAATGGTCGTACTTTTCAAATATAATTATGTTTCGCCCATGCGGTAGTTTTAGTCTAATTTGATATGGTTTGATATGTTCATGTCTACTTTTAGTTTGATATGTCAGATCTTATAGATGTTTGGTCTATGTATATTTTATAATTGTCAAAGTATGATTGATAGATAAGATAGACTCAAGTAAACACATTCTAACAATTATCTGGCAATTTATATTTTATCTACTTTTTAACTTTACTTTCATATAAAAGGATGGTCATTGTATAGTAATTTAGTACGGTAGTATATTTTTGTTACTTCCCAATTTATTCTTTCCCAAATTTGAGTTTGTACAATTTATTTTCCCCCAACTTTCCAATTTCCCATGAATCCTCTTCTTTACATTTTCATCTTTTATATCAATAAATATTAATTTATATCCAAAATTAACTTCTACAACTTTCAAAATAACGTTACCTCTTTCATTAATAGCACTACATTTTGTTTATATTGACTTAGAAACATGTAATGCCTGCCAAGTGTTTGAAAAAACACCACAGTCAATATCTCATTAAAATTGTATCATTTTATCTTTTTCGTTCGTCTCATTAAATTTGTCGCATACCACATTTGATAATATTTGTATGACTCTAATTCATTTTTACTTCCTTCTTACTTTATCAATTAATTTTCAACCACATAACTCTACTTTTATTAAAATCGCACCACTCTTTTTTGTCCCAATCTTAAAAGGACGGAGGTAGTAATTCTTTTCTTGATAAAACATTTTATTTTTATTGCATTTGTATACAATTTTAGCATATGTCTAATTTGTCTTTGTTCTACATAATAGTTTTGTTTATAATGTATACTGAGTTTCTTTCTAACTATGCACTTTTGACGGACGTACTTTAGATGTTTTTTGTTACTTTTTTAGTTTGATGTTTACGGATTTTGTAAAATTGTTGAGATATACTTTTCCAATGATTTTCTATAATAAATAAGCAAACATAACTAACTTTATTAATTGAAAGTGTAATATGTTTATGAAAAAATCCATCAATATTACTCTTTAAAATGTGGTGAAGAAAAATAGGGAGTTTGTTAAGTAATGAATGATCATTTGATTCTAGTGTTATGCTCATTTGAAAATGTCAAATCAATGTATATTTTATCATGATATCACATTAGATTCACATTTTAGAATTCAAATGAGTGGATCATAGATATCGGAGTAGAAATCATAATATTCAATTGTAGGTTTTAGGGGTGTGCTTCGGTTCAAAACCGGACCGGACCGGAATCGGAACCGGATTTGAAAGAAAATAGAAACTGAAAACCGGACTGGATATATTCTGGTTTTGAACCCGAACCGAACCGAACCAGTTTAACCGGTTCAAAACCGAAACCGGACCGGAAAACCGGTTTTTAAATGATTAATTTAATTTACTAGCAAATACAACTTATTTGTTTAATAAAAATAATTGTATTTGTGACTACTAATATTACTAATACTATTATTATTTATTTAATTACTGTTATTAGTGTTAGAGAGCAAAAATTATAGCAAATTGAATGTAAAATAGTAGATATTAGTTAATACTATTATCAAGAAAATAATAATAAATAGATGAATAAAACATTATGACAATATACACTACTTATTAAAACAATCACCATTTATATTTTTATTACTATTATTATTTTTGTTATTCTATAACTATTTTATATTAATACTATTAATTAATATATTAAAAATATAACAAAACAGGTTTAATCCGGTTCGAACCCGAACGATCTGGTTTTTAACCAGAATCGGACCGGAAACCGGTTTTATAAATTTTGAAAACCGAAAACCGGACCGGATATCATCTGGTTCAGTTTGGTTCCGGTTTTTTCGGTCCGGTCCGGTTTGATTTTCCGGTTTGAACGGATTTATGAACACCCCTAGCAGGTTTATAATACTCAAGAGATGAGACTAGATTCTCAATAAAAAAATGTCTTAATGCTCAACTCGCGGAGATTACGTTTTTTATGTCAAATTGTATTTCAAAAGTATAATATTAAATTAGTTTGTCATATTGAAATTTATAGTAATTGATTATAGTTAAAATCAAGAAATTCTGATAAAAAGGTGAATTAGAAGATATGAAAAACAGATCATGCCACTCAATATTAGACCCCTGATACTCAACCGAATAGGCTTGATGCTCAATAAAAATATATTGACGCTCAATTAACAAAAGATGTGATTTTCAACTAAAATTACAAAAATGTCACCGACTGTACAATGTACATTGTACAACCGTGGTACGATATAGTGGTTCCTATTATCTACGAGCCTTCATTTCATTTTTATTTATTTTGTTTCTCTTTTTTTTACAAATTTAAAATTTTTTAAAAACCACAATCAATGTTACAGGATCCAAATAATTAATTAATTATAGGGTAATATAAGTCAACCAATGAAGATACCTATATAAGAGGGCCTCCCTTTTTTATATATAAATATATAATCATCATATAAACTACCAAAAGTTAGTTTAATTAATCAACTAGAATGAATATACTAGAACCGCTAATAAAATTAAAATTGGTAGATGTTTAATGTCTAGATTTATTAGAAAAATAACAAGAGAAAACATAAACACTTTCCTCCACAAATTTAGCCAAAAATACCTCCAACATTTCTTATTTTATTACTCCTTCCCTGCTTTAGAAAATTTCCATCTTTGACCGTCAAATGAAGAAATAAAGTGTATTTCTTTACTTTAATTAAATTTGTACAAAATAGAGAAATGGAATTAAGCCATTAATCAAATATTAGTTACCTTAGACGTTCCTTTCAAAAAACCAAAGTTACCTTAGACGTTTGCGCAATGCAGAGCATAAAACACAAGATTTAGTGCGTAACAATAATATTGGTGATAAACAATAGTATTGGTATGTTCATGTAAACGCTCAAAAGTTTGAAAATATTGCAGAAATACATGTTACATGTATATAGTTGATATAATAATTTATTGTATTTTAATTGAACAATAATTTTTTATTTTAATTTCATTTATCAGTTTTGTTATATAAAAGATGTATGTGTGCGTAATAGCACTTCATCAAATATTATAATTAATCATTCTAAAACAATTTTTAGCATTCAGAATTTCAGATGTTAATCAACCATTGTCCATTGGTGACAAAGCTAACTCAGAACTCTGTAAGGCTACCAAAGGGCACTAAAGCTACTTCAGGTGTAATTGATACTCTCTAACATTTTCATCTTTCAATGTCATTTGAATTAATACTCATTTAGTTAGAAAGGTGACTTTCTTTTTTTGCTAACTACGAAGCAATAAGTAGAGTTGGCTGTTCGTGGAAAGAAGTAGTTTAATTATACAAATCGTATAATACAATGGAGGGCACCAAATATAATTTATGTAGTAAAGTAGAACATTACCAGAACGAACAAGGGCTAAGGCTGTTAGGTTGGTTTATTCTTCATTAGAGTGAACTCAAAATTGGAATGATAATTCGAAAACTTGATTTTGTAATTATTTGTTGATATATTATCCTTGCTAATAAGTGACATGAGTAACTACTACATTCATTTATGTGCCAATATTACTAACTTTTTTATAATAGTTCCACATTAATATTCCACATTTTTTTCCACATTAATCATCATACTATGTTGGGATCCCTACTATGTTTTCCAAATCTTTTACCTTAATAAAATGATAAATAAAAAAGGTCACTTTCTGTGTACACAAAGTGTACACAAAATGTGTACATTGTCTAAGTAAACATGCAATTAGGGGAGTTTTGGCATCAAATCATGCTTCTTTTAAACGAATTACCTGTGTGCACAAGTAATTAGAGGCCTGTGTGTACATTTTGTGTACAACTCATGTACACTAAGAATTTTTCAAATAAAAATCACATTTGGTTCTTTATTCAAATTAGGTTTGCAGTAATTGTGGTAGAGCCCTATTTTAATATTTTATTTATTGTAAATGAAATTTCGGTTTTTATTTGACAAACCTTATAGTTTTTAGCCTCACCCCCTCATTTGCAACCATCATATAACCATGAAAACCTTTTTTGTTTTGAAAGAATGAAAACTTTTTGTTATACATTTTTTTGTGCACAGAAAATTAATTAGAAAAATCAGAAACTTATTAAATTGAAATTATATGCAATTAATTGGCATGTACACATGTATGCATGTATAATCATTGGACGTTTTCTTCCCCATTTAACCTTAAGCCTCCAAACGATGACTCTTTAATTTCTACGTAGTATTCGCTCTGTCCCTAATAAAATTTCCAAATAGGTTTGACACACAGTTTAAGATAATGGGTATTGTGTGGTGGAGAGTTGTGCAGAGGAGAGTGAAATGTGTAAGAATTGTTGTGAACCACAAATTCTGGCAAAAAAGGGTGTAGGTATCTTCCACCTTCTTTCTTGGAAGTTGCCAAGAGACACCTTAACATGGAGGCACCTTCTTGGAAGGAGCTCTCCAACATATGAGCATGGGAGAAGATATGGAGATAACTATGGAAGCTTGGATGCAACTTCCCCTTGTCTCCAAATAGCCCTATAAATAGAGTGTTATATTGTTGTTCATATCATCAGTTTAGAAAGTGAGAAAAGTGTGTGAAGAGTGAAAATACACTTAGAGTAGAAGTGTATTAGTGAGGATTGGTTTTTTGTAATAGTCGAGTGTGAGAGTTTGCTCCTCCTATTGTAATTCTGTTCTTGATATTGAATAGAAGAATTTTCCAATCCATACAAAGGGAAAGTGGAAGTTTTAATTGGAACGGACGAAAAAGGAAAGTTGGAAGTTTATTTAGGGACGGAGGGAGTATAAGCTAAGGTCAATCCCATCCCCAATTAGTCCAGTACCCATTTTGGCATATTAGATTCCGTATGTGTCGTATCCTATGTAGCACTGATACGAGTACACGGAAACGCGGAAACATGTACGGGGATATGACAAAAATATAAAAAGTAGGATACAGATACGAGGCCATATTTATAAATATTAAAAGTTATGGGGGTGTATTTATAAATATTAAAAGTTACAGGGGTGCATTTATAAATATTAAAAATACATTTATTTTTTTTTAAAAAATAGACATATTATCCTCTAACGTCTACTCATTCATGGCATTGAAGCATTTTACAGTTTCAAGATACTTAGAAATAAGTTCATATTTTATCTCATATACACTAGTGCACCTCAAAATATAAATATAGTCAATAAGTAATTAATTTAAAATGAGAAATAAGTCAAACAACTACAATTTTGAAATTAAAAGTGAAAGTACTCAAAGTTATAGAATGATGAAGATAGAAAACAATATTTTGAAAGTTCTAATACATATTTCTATTGGATCTATTAATTTGCAGGGATGATTAGAATTAGGGATATGAGAATGAGTGAATTAGGAATGGGTCCATTAGTTGTGTACCACATAAAAGCAAAGTAAAAATTATATTTAGTTTTTCATTTTTTTAGAATTTTATTATATAGATTTTAAGTGTTTTTAAATTTTCTTGGAAGATTTTTCTTTTTAAAAAAAAGTTGATACGGGTATCCGTTAGGATACTAGTATCCGAAATTTTAAAATAATTCTTAAAAAATGGAAACTTTTAAAAATTGCAGATACGGCCCGAGAACGTACGGTACGGGTATCCTAGAGTATCGGTCGGATACGGGAACATTTCCGATACGCCGATACGTTGATATGGCACCCTAGTGAAGTATCTGTGCTTCATAGGTCGTATCCCTTGAGCTTAGTTTAGATTCGGTCGGAAGGTCTCATAAACGGGTTCATGTCTTATTTGTTTGTCCCAAAAGATTGACTCCTCAATCCTAACGGCCTGTTTGGATTGAGTGTTGGGGAGTGTTAGTAATGGAAGTGTTAGCAAGTGTTGATACTAACACCTGTTTGGGAGAAAAATTTAGAGGTGTTAAGAAGTGTTAGTAACGGTTAGGAAGTGTTATCAATAACCTTCCCAACACCTCAATTGTTCACTTTTTTAACACCCCGATTTGGAGTGTTTTGAGGTGTTGGACAATTATTACCTTCTTATTTACCCTAAAAACATAAAATGTTTCGACATCTCACTTCAAACATCTTTGTCGAAGGTCTGATGGTCTTCCTTTTTCGTCTCTTCTCCTTACTCGTTTGTTCTACTCCAAGATGAAATTATTAACACTTCCATTATTAACACTTTATTCATTTAACTCTCCCAAACAAGGTAAAATTATGTCTAACACTTACACTTCCATTCCCTTCCGGGCCCTTACTAACACTTACTAACACTTCCATTACTAACACTTCCAAACACTCCATCCAAACAGGCCCTAAGAGCTCCCTCACCTCCGACCCGACAGAGCATGTGAGAGTTTGTAAATTACTGCGACTCAATCAATCATAAGTTCATAACGATGATAGATTTTATACTCGTGCGCACCAAAAGCCCAACCCAACACAAAGGAGTTGTGACTGTTCATGTCTTATTTGTGACAAATAGAAGGCGTCGAGAGATAAAGACCCGAATCTTACCGTAGAGAGAGGCAATAATGGAGAATTGATATATATGTCAATTAATTTAAGAAATAATTACATATTTATTACTGTGTATTCAACTAAGTATTGTTTACAAATGTATGACTAATGACTAGAGTAGTACTGAAATTATCGTAACTTATGTCTTATTTTTAAACATAAGTTATCATGACACTACATTATAGTAACTATTAATCATATTTGTGTAAATAAGTTTTTCTTTAATAATATTTTTGTGAAAACTCCCATAATTAATTTTTTAAATAATCACTAAATTCATTTATAATTCATCAACTGCCATCATTAAATGGCTACAATCAGTAAATAATCTGTTTTTTCTTTTTCTTGCACTAACTTATCATATTTTTTTGAATAATTTCCAAATAATATGAATTCATATTTTTCCCGAATATTAATGATGCTCCTCTAAAAAATCTATTATATTACCGACTTAATCTCCTAATAATCTTATAAATAGGGATGTTCTAAGGATTATCAAATGGTACTAAAACTACTTCTAAATTCTAATATTGTATTTTGAAGGGAAAACTGTCAAATAGGTCCTCAAACTTTCATAAAAAGGTTAAATAAGTCCTTATATAGGAGGCTCTGTCCGGCCGTCGCGATTTGGGGCGGTTCCCAGTGGGATTTTTTGATGAAAAATATTGAGCATCTTATTCATCAAGTCTAATTTACTCATACCAAATTTCAGCTAAAACTTCAAGCGTGAACGCATTCAAATTAATTCTTGAAGATAACTGTGCAGTTATTTTCAAGAATTAATTTGAATGCGTTCCCGATTGAAGTTTTAGCTGAAATTTGGTATGAGTAAACTAGACTTGATGAACAAGATGCTCAAAAATTTTCATAAAAAAATTCCACCAGAAACCGCTCCAAATCGCGACAGCCGATAGAGCCTCCTATATAAGCACTTATTTGACCTTTTTATGAAAGTTCGAGAACCTATTTGACCGTTTTTCCTATTTTGAAATATTTAACTATTCCCTCTAAAATATTGGAGTTCTCTAACTTTCATTTTTTATTTGTCTAAAAAAGTTTATCAATTTCCCACTCAAATAACTAATATGTGGTTGTGTTCATTTCTATTTTCTTTGCACAAACCTGAATCACACAATTTTTACTTTTCTTATTTTTTTTTACCTAATTCGAAGTTTACAAAATCTATTGAAACAATGAAACTAAGGTCATTGTACATATCGAGTATAATATTTTAAAAAATTTGTACAATTCTATATGATTTCACTGTGGAGTCACGTGAATTTAATTTAAGTGACATAATAAAATGTTTTTAATTGAACTAAAATTTTGTGTCTGCCTGACCTAGTCTGATCGAATTAGTCTGGTTTCATCTGGTTTGATGTACTAAATGTACGATTTCTGTATATTTTATAGTTCACTACAAAAAAACAATGAATCAGCGACGCAAATAGCAACGGGAAAATCATGTGATTCCGTCGGAAACAAAATCAGCGACGGAGACTGCTACGGAAAATTTTCGTGGGAATACGGCGGTTGGAAAAGTTGCGACGGATATCTGCTACGGATTTTTAAAACACCGACGGATTAGAGGCGGAAATAACCGTCTCTATTAGTGACGGGAATAACCGTCACTATATTTTCCATGAATAAATTAATATAATAATTATACCCACGGTTATTTCCGTCGGATGTATACCAACTAAATAAAATGCAATTCAACGAGAGAACATTAGAATTTAGAACCCATTTCAAATACCCAATATGTGCATATACAAAACACAATTTCTACACAATCTAACCACACAATCTAACATATTACGCAGTATGAAAAATACACCAAATATTTTACTTCGAAGATTTCAATCTTATATGCTGATTTTCGGACTTACTCCGTATTTACATAGAACACAAGTAATATAACAAAAATATTAATCATTGTAAAGTTATATTTACACAAATAGAGTATCTATGCACAAGAGCTCGGAAAAACAAAACTGCCAAGGATTCTGGAGTTTGTTGGGAGACTTCCGTGGAGGGGAACTTGAGGTTGAAAGGCTTCAATGGCGGACACCAATTTGAGGTTGGGCGGCTTCAACCGTGGACAACAATTTGAGTTGGGCTGCTTCGGCAGTGTAGAACGATTTGAGGTTGAGTTGCTTCGGCGGTGTAGAACGATTTGAGGTTGGACGGCTTCGGCGGTGGGCAGCCATTTCAGGTTGGGAGGAATCGAGAGTAGGGAACGGTTTGAAGTTGGGATCTAGGCTACGATAGCTTGCGGGGATTCAAGATTGTGGATTTGGGAGGTCTCGTCGGCGGGCAACCATTGGAGCTCGATCGCATGGGAGACTTTGAAGACTAGAGTGCTTTGATGTTGGGAGGATTTCTTCTAGGAGAAATAAATGTGTGGACGATGTTGTGTAGATAAGGATGAGTCTCCCAATAGAAATAATTGAGAAGAGGGACAAAATGGTCAATTTAAGAAATTACCAACGGATAAAATCGTCACTAACTCGTTTGAGATTCAGTGACGGAAAAGTCGGTCGGTAAAATGGTTGTTTTTTCGTTACAAATTAACGACGGATTTTCGACGGTTTTCTGATGATTCCGTCGGTAAGCCGTTGGTAATTCCGTTGGTAATTTCTGACGGTTTTAACCGTCTCCAAATATCCGTCGCAATATCCATGTTTTTTTGTAGTGGTTGTTCAATTCTGATCTAATCTAGTCTGGTCTGAGTTAATCTGGTATGGGGCTGAATATAGTCTAAAGTAAAATCATTCATAATAATCAACCATTTATTTAATGAATTAAAAATTTGTGATACCAGAAATTAAGTAAGTCATATGACTCCATATAATCAGGAGTAATATTTTAGTCAGTGAGACACCCAGTTACTCCATGACTCCATGAATCACTCGGTCAAATAGAATTCTTATCAGACATGTTCATTGAGTTGCAATAATTATCAGTCTTTTATGATACATCTTGTATGATACAGCATCTAACAAGTTTCCACATTCTCAGTAGAAATTTCACAAAATTATGTCCTCGCTTCTACAAAAAAGAAGAGAAATTTTTATCCGCAAACGTCATAACAGTATAATGAAAAGCCATATCATTGCAGTGTTTAGGTCAAACGAAAGATTAGAGAATTCTACAAACTCAAATGCCACTGAACAAACATATTTTGGCTCTCAGAAAGAAATTATCTAAAGGAAAAAATCACTATTAGACCCCTGAGGCTAGACCATAATTATTAATACAACATTGCATTTTCAAAAATCAATTATTTAACCCCCGTGTTTTTATTATTCTCACTGTTTACCCCCTCTCGTTATTATTTTTTATATTAAATTTAATAACTTTTAACTTTAAGCACAATTGTCTACAAAATTAAATTTATATTAAAATACAATTAAATATCATAATTATAAGCCAATGTTGTTGATCGTTATTTTTTTACTTATCTACCCGATCATAGAATAAATATTAATGAATGTAGTTAAAAGGAATAAGAGAGAAGACTCACGAGTAAGATATAAAATATTACGAATTTTAATCTTTCTTAATTTAAAAAAGTAAATATCATTTAATCTTATTAAACTAATAAACTTTTTGCGAAGGGAAAATCATAGAAAAATAGTAATAGAATTAAAAAAAACCAAAATCTATGATACATGTGTTAGTTCTTAGATAGATTGATAGCTTACAATTATTCACACCAACATCTTTTTTTTAGGTTTGTTATTGATACTAAACCAATCTTTTAGGTCATTGATTGATAAAATCCGTTTTTTCTTGGTACTTCATCTTTGCTACACACGAAAGAATTGTCATTGTGATTAATGTAACCAGATGAATTACAAAAAAGACTTTTATATTCATGATGAAGAGGTGTCTAGCTAGAATTCTGATCACAATATTTCAAACAATCTTATTTGATATATCTCATGAATATTACTCAGTTCGTGAGTCATCTATCTTAGCTACTTTCATTAATATTTATTCCACGATCGAGTAGCTTTGTACAAAAACAACGATCAAGAAAAATGATTTGTAATAATAATAATAAATTTCACTTTACTTTTAAAATTTAATTTTATAGACAATTTTCATTTATTTTAAGAGTTAAATTACATTTAATTGAACAAATATTAAAATGAGGGGGCAAATAGTGAGAATGATCAAACGTGAGAGGGTAAGTAATTGATTTTTGAAAATGCAAGGTTGTATTAATAATTATGACATAATCTCAGGGGGGTTAATAGTAATTTTCCCTTATCTAAAATTAAGCGATGTGCAAATGTGATAAATGTCCAAAATATCATAAGAAGAATTGTAATAAAACAACAAAAAAAGACAAATATCCTATGGTTTAAGTTAATGAAATTGATGTCTTACCAGTTTTCCATTTCAGTATGGTATAATTGACACAGCAGAAACAACACACTAGTAATCAAAGAATCATATGCGCACTAATAGCCGAGTCATCTAATAATTGTACGCTTTTTCGGTAACATTATATCTTCTCACTTTCTTTTTTCATACTTAACATTCATAACTTCCCATTTCTAAATCTTTTCATCCCACCCTCAATAATTTTGAAAAGAATGCGATATTACAAATATTTTTTTAGATTTATCCTTCATTCCAGCACACTTTAATTATCTTCCCATTATACTCTGAATAATTTATATTCTCTTTCACTATTCTTAATCTCACCTATTTTTAAATGGGATAATATATATGTCACGGAAGTAGTATTATATATCAAGTAATCAACACTATAGAATCTCAATCACCGGCCAGATGCATTCACAACATCTTATCATCATCCTATCCTATAAAAAGAAACAATCTTCTTTAGGAAAGAAAGAAAAAATGCTACTTACAGTAGTGCAAACCCCCCTTTGACAGATTGGTGAACATCCTCATCTACACCTCAAACGATTAAAATTATTGTAAGCAGCATAAAAGAATAACATATCAAGAACAAATAATGAAATCTAATACGCCGTATATGTTAAATTTAGAGCCCGTTTGGTGAGGTTTGTTTTGGCTGGAAGCGTTCAATCTCCCCGAGTTTTCTCATAGCAAAAGTGTGATAAATCGAAATGTCAAAAGCTACTGACTCGGGTTCTGATTTTTTGTGGATTAGCAAGAACAAAGTTGTGCCTTTTGATCATATCATGACAGGAAAGAAGTGCCAGCATGGTTATGGTGGAGGAGGTTATGAGCAATGGCATCCCTAGCCATCCTTGCACTAGATGATCTGATCTGAATATCAGGAACCATTTCATCATCAACCAGCTCGAACCCGATCTCTGGATCGATCACTTCATTCCTCATTTCGCATATATTATGCAACACGCAACACGCCCCAAGCACAACAGGCAAATCCAGGAGCTTAACCTCAGTTCTCTTCTGCAGACAACCCCATCTCCCTTTCAGCCTAGCAAACGCTGCCTTCGCAACGCCCTGAATCTCCCCTACCTTCTCATTGAAAGCGTGCTGTGTCCACGTTAGATGCTGATGTGTGTAGGGAACAAGAACCCAATCCATTAAGGGGTAACCCGAGTTTCCGACTATCCAAACACCGCTCAACAATCCATCCTTAGCCCTTTGGTAAATGGCAGATTTCTCCAACACCTGATCATCTGACATTGATCCTGGCCATCCAATGCACACTTCAGTGAACACGCCTTTCGGGTCAACCACACCTTGCACCGTGATAGAGTAGGATGTTTTCTGGTTCCTCTCTGTGTGTCTCTTGTTGAAATAAGCCGCGACGCTGATCTTAGGAGCGATGATGGGTATATGAGTGGTATACATCGACCCTATGACGTTTTGGATCCCGGAAATCCCCTCGTATTCGTCTTGTATACCTCTCATTCGCTCCTCGTCTGGCCATTGGATGTATTTAGGCATCAGAACATTTTTTATTGCATTACAGACCTCGAGAACGAGTTTATGGCAAGTGGAAATGCCTAATCCGAACTTCTTTGACACTAGCCGAAGTGGTTCCCCTGTGGCTAATCTCCATATGCAGACTGCAACTCTCTGCTTCACAGGAACAGCATCTCTCAGAGTGGTGTTCTCCTTTGCCACCACAGAGCTTAGCTCACTGCATATCATCTCGAATGTCTCTTTCCCCATTCGGAAGGCTTTCTTGAATTCCTCCTCCGGGAAATCCGGACTGCTGCATTGGTCCCACCAATCCTGGGACCGGTTCTTGACCCACAGCCGCCTCTGCGGCGGAGAGGTCAGGGTTTTCTCGCCCCTAGTGGTGGGGTCCGATTCTTGGTCGTCGGCGGCTGCCGTTGCCGCCATCGCCGCCGCGGCAGCAGAAAGGTTGCAGCTTCCCTTTCTCTTCCTCGTCCCGTCGATCTGATCGACGGCATCGTCGTGGTGTTGGACGTAGGACAAATATTCCCACATCGCGCTATTGGTCTTCCGGCGGTTCTCCTCCAGAAGCGCTCTGTCTTCGAGGTCTTCCCTGCTCAAAGCTTCCTGCTCTTCCTTTTCTTGATCCTCAAGCAACAGCAGCGACGTCAGAATCTCTTTCACGTCACGGGTCTCTAAGGCCGAGTGCTTATCTTCCTCTGTGACCACGCTGCTCGAATCCCGGTCGCCGGAAACGTGTTCGGCGACGCTATCGATCTTCTTCCGCCGGGCCCTGTTAGTCGGCAGGCTACTGCTGCAACTCATTTGATAGAAATTGTGGGTTCCACGAATATATAATCAAGTGGAAACAGACAACCCGGAATTCCTTTGGAGGAAAGGAAGCTTCATACTATCTATATAGGAAAAGGAAGGAATTGCGGCGAAGATGTTCGGTGTAATGTGTGAACGGAGGTGTGAACGCATTGGGACCTGGACAATTCAAAAAGAAACGAGAAAATGAAAAAGGTTTTGACTTTTCTGCAATTAACAGATAGAATGGAAGAAAGAGATGATTGGTGAATGAATGTCAGAATCGTCGGTTGAAATCTGGTTCGAGGTTTTGTGTGAAGGGAAAAACGTGTCAACAGTGTGAACGCGGCTTCCCATTTTGACCAAATACCGGAAAGGCGGTGACACAACCTCGACATCATTTAATCAAGGAAATGCCTTGTTGATATACTTCGTTGAGAAAGACTGAAGCCAATATTTCTACACGTTTCTTTTGTATACTCCGGGTACATTTTTTTGATAATGGTGGAGTCTATGAATTGCTCCTCGAAAGCCCCAAAACAGTTAAATACAGATTTGATCACAGTCAGACTGGTCAGTACTAATTCCATACGATGAATCCTGCAGGACATCCGATCATCTGTCAGTCGGGCTGCATTCAGGGGGCCCTTCTTAGCCGCTGAGCAACTCTGTGAAGATAAGAAGAATCATTGGAAGCAATACCTCCCTCATTTCCCCTTGCTGCATAGCGGGCTTCGAACACGGGACCTTACCTATGCAAGGGTAACCTCACAACTAGCTAGGCTGGAATGATCGGTTTTCTTTTGCATACATCAATAGACGTGTGGGTACATAAACTATTTTTTTTATCTGACATATTTTATTGGTGAGTAGCGTATTCACATGAAAAAATATCGTATTCAAAAACATGTGTACCCGTGTGTATAAAAAGTTGTTTTTGTAAATTTTATAGAAAAATCTAAATTATAAAGGGTTTTTTCAAAAATATTTCTAAATGAGTAATTTGAGTTTGTACTCTATTTTATTGTTCAAATTGGACTTTCCACCCTATTTTTTTAAAAATCTTTGTTTTTGCACCCATCCCCGTATGAAAAGACAAAAATGCCCCCCCATTAACAATTTTTTTGGCTATCAACATATTCTTGATCGAGAGACATTAATTTTTGTCTTTTTATACGGAGTTGGGGGTGAAAAAACAAAGTTTTTTAAAAACAGGTGCAAAGTTCAATTTGAAAAAAAAAATGGGGTGCAAACTCAAATTACCCCATTTCTAAAATAAGATTTATTTACAAAAATATGATTAAAAAGTTAGTAGTATAGACTATAGTATAGTGTCATGGTCGAGTATAACTAAAGTACTATTGTAGTTGGCCCTTTTAAGATGTCACATTTTTATAAACGTTTTTTAAGGTAGATTCTATGGTGCCCCAAATGTACCGTACATTTGTCCAAATGGACCAATAAGAATGATGCAGTTGAATTATTTAAATCTAAATTAAAAAGCATATAATGATTTGGACCAATCAAATGTATGGTAGGTACGGTATCCCATTTTTTAAATGGGTACCGGAGTTGTCACCTTTTTTAATCACATTTGGCATCCCATTGCGTCTGAAAACTCACTCTATTTCATTGTGTAGTAGCTTCACTAGTTGTAGTTTGGTGTTCAATATTCTTTGAGTTTGAAGTGGCAATATTCAATTCATAGAAGAAAAAATGATGTATTTGAAGAGACAATTGAAATAAACCAAATCACTTATGTGGGACAAATTTGTCTTGAAGATACACACCGGATCATTACTACTATTAAATAGTGATGCACTTATCTAGAATATTCTATGTAGAAAAGGCTAGAAATGTTCTAGAGAAATATAGCTACAAGTATTCTAGAGAATTCTTAAGTAAAATCTAGATTAATTAGACATAGTTGTAGAATACTCTAGAATCATAGCATTTAATAAGGATCTAGAATGATCCTCTAGCACCTATAAATAGGACTCATTGTACTCATTTGCTCACCAAGCAAACCAAGAAACATCAATACAATATATCTTTTCTAGAGACAAGAGCTCTACTCTAAAACACCTCCTCTACACTACACCTCACTAAAATCACTTAACATATTCATATACCAACAACCTCTTCTATTTTCTAACAAGTGGTATCAGAGCCTGTTCGATCACAAGCGGGCGTTATGGCGACATCAAGCTTCTCGGTATCGACTCCGATGTTCAATGGAGAAAGCTACGACTATTGGAGTGTTCGTATGAAGACTTGCCTAGAATCACATGATCTTTGGGATATTGTTGAAGAAGGAATTACCATGCCGGAAAAAGGAAGCGACAACACATCAACTTCCGAGGTATGTAAGAAACAAAAGCAGCAAAATGCTAGAGCTCTTTATCTTCTTCAACAATCCGTTAGTGATACCATTTTTCCGAGAATAATTCGTGCTACTACGGCAAAAGAAGCTTGGGATATTCTTAAGGAGGAATTTCAAGGAAATGAGAAGGTTAGAACTATTAAATTACAAAGTTTAAGAAGAGAGTTCGAAAATTTGAAGATGAGAGATTCTGAAATGGCAAAAGATTATTTCTCTCGGGTTATACATATAGTCAACGAAATGAGAACTCTTGGAGAAAACATAACCGACGAGAAAATAATCCAGAAGGTCTTAATCAGTCTCCCTGAAAAATATGATCCAGTAGTTTCGGCTATTGAGGAGTCAAAGGATCTATCAAAAATGTCCATCACTGAATTAATGGGGTCGTTAGAAGCACGTGAGCACAGGCTGAACAGACGACATGAAAGTTCATTAGAAAGTGCCTTCCAGTCTAAGCTCAACATTAAAAGGAATGACTCAAGAAGTGGTGGAAACTTTAAACCTCATAAAGATGGGAATTCTAACCACAAGGAGAGGAAGACAAACTTTCCATCATGCAAAATATGCAAGAAGACTAATCACTTAGAGAAAGATTGCTACCATCGAGGAAAGCCACAATGCAGAAACTGCAAGAGGTTCGGGCATGAAGAAAAAGACTGCAGAGATAGAAGAAATTACTAGGCCAACTATTCTGAAGATTTTAAGGAGAAGGAGTACATGTTCTATGCATGTCACTCAGCAATGGAAGCAAAAGAAGAAGAGTGGTACATCGATAGTGGGTGCAGCAATCACATGACATCCAACGAGACCATCTTCCATGAGTTGGATACTTCTATCAAGACAAAGGTCTAGATGGGCAATGGCGAATTGGTGGAGGCAAAAGGAAAAGGTACCATTGTCATAGATACAAAGAAAGGTTCACGCTATATTAGAAACGTTCTCTTAGTGCCACGCCTTGCACAAAATCTACTAAGTGTTGGCCAAATGATGGAAAGTGGATATGCCCTACATTTTGAGAAAAATTCTTGTCGAATTTATGACAAGAAAAATAACCAAGAAATTGCCGAAGTAAAAATGGGAAATAATAGAAACTTTCCCATTCAATGGCAATATCCACAAAAGGCAATGGTAGCTCAACTGAGTGATACGAGTCTGTGGCATCGAAGATTTGGGCACTTCAATCTCAATGCCTTGAGATTACTACATCAAAAGAATATGATGAGAGACATGCCTCTACTGAATGAAAAAGAAGGAGTATGTGAAGGATGTATGGTTGGGAAGCAGCACAGGCAATCATTTCCAAAAGAGAAGACATGGAGAGCCAAACAGATATTAGAGCTTGTCCACACCGATGTCTGCGGTCCAATGCGCACACCTTCAGTTTCCAAGAACAGGTACTTCATACTTTTCATCGATGATTACTCAAGGATGACATGGGTGTATTTCTTCCAAGAAAAATCCGAAGTTTTTAGAATATTCAAGAGATTCAAGAACTTCGTGGAGAAACAAAGTGGTCATCAAATCAAGAAGTTGAGAAGCGATCGAGGTACCGAATACAACTCAAAAGAATTTGACCAGTTCTGTGAAGATGAAGGCATGGAGCATCAACTAACAGTAGCATACACTCCACAACAAAATGGGGTATCCGAAAGGAAGAACCGCACAGTCATGGAGATGGCAAGATCAATGTTAGCTGAGAAAGGAATGCCTAAAATGTTCTGGGCGGAGGCGGTATATACTTCAGTCTATCTTCTAAACCGGTGTCCAACTAAGGCGGTTTTAAACAAAACACCTATTGAGGCATGGTCAGGACAAAAGCCTTCAGCCAAACATTTGAAGGTCTTCGGAAGCATATGCTACATTCATGTTCCCTCTGTTAAAAGACACAAATTAGAAGACAAGACAGAGAAGGGCATCTTCCTCGGTTACAGCTCCAAATCCAAGGGATATCGAATCTATAATCTCGAGACTAAGAAACTAGTAACAAGTCGAGATGTGGAGTTTGATGAGCAAGCCTCTTGGAATTGGGAGATGGAAAGAGTTGAAAGAAAGACAACTACTACCCAACTAGAGGAAATCTCAGAAGAAGAATATCACGATCAACAGAGCCCCACATCTACTCCAAGATCCTCTTCCGAAACGAATACATCTAGCGAACATGACTCCTCGCCAGAATCTCCACCCCTTCGGGTAAGAACTCTAGCAGACCTATATGAGTCTACTGATATGTATGAAACATGCAACTTTTGTTCCTTGGAGCCACATAGCTACGCTGAAGCCTCCAAAGAAAAAGTTTGGATTAAAGCAATGGAGGAGGAGATCAAAATGATAGAAAAGAATGATACTTGGGAAATAGTAGATCTTCCACATAACAAGGAGGTTATTGGAGTCAAATGGGTGTACAAAACGAAGCTGAATCCCGATGGCTCAATGCAGAAGCATAAGGCAAGACTGGTAGCAAAAGGGTATGCTCAAATACCGGGAGTAGATTACACGGAGACGTTTGCACCAGTTGCTCGGATGGACACCATAAGAACACTCATAGCTCTTGCAGCTCAGAAGGAATGGAAAATTTATCAGCTAGATGTCAAGTCAGCCTTTCTAAATGGAGAACTAAAAGAAGAAGTGTATGTGGAGCAACCGGAAGGATTCATCAAAGAAGAAGGAAAAGTTTTTCGTCTAAAGAAAGCGCTCTACGGGCTCAAACAAGCTCCACGAGCTTGGTATAGCAAGATTGATGGATACTTCACCCGTCAAGGGTTCAGGAGGAGTAAGAACGAGGCTACACTATACATCAAGTCCCAAGGTAAATCTGACATTCTCATCGTCTCTCTATATGTTGATGACTTAATTGTCACGGGAAATAATTCAAAATTAATTGAAGAATTTAAGAGAGACATGATGAACACCTTTGAGATGAGTGACTTGGGATTGATGCATTACTTCCTTGGCATGGAGATAAGTCAAGAAGAAGAAGGAATCTTCTTATCTCAAGAAAAATATATTAAGGACATGCTAAAGAAGTTCAAAATGCAAGATTGCAAAGCCGTCGTTACTCCGTTGGTTCCTAATGAGAAATTAAAGAAAGAAGATGGGTCAAAGCCAACGGATGCTACCAATTACCGGAGTTTGATTGGGAGTCTACTCTACTTAACGGCTACGAGGCCGGACATAATGTATGCTACAAGCTTGCTCTCGAGGTTCATGGAAAGTCCAGCTGAGACTCATTATGGAGCGGCAAAGAGACTCCTTAGGTACCTACAAGGAACCATCAATTATGGTATTTGGTACAAAACAAGTCCTGACTCACGACTAAGTGGATATAGCGACAGTGATTGGGCTGGATCTCAAGATGACATGAAAAGCACCTCCGGTTACGCATTTAAGCTGGGTTCGGGAATTTTCTCATGGGGATCAAAGAAGCAAGATTCTGTTGCACTATCTTCAGCCGAAGCCGAGTATGTTGCAGCAGCCGGAGCAGCGTGCCAAGCTATATGGCTAAAAAGAATATTAGAAGACATGGGAGAATTGCAAACTTCTGCGACTGAGATATTCTGCGACAACAAGTCAGCTATTGCGATGGCTAAAAATCCAGTTCAACACAATCGCACTAAGCACATCGATATTAAGTATCACTTCTTGAGAGATGTTCAAGCAAAGGGACAAATTGAGATGAAGTACTGCCCAACAGAAGAACAATTGGCAGATATTTTCACGAAGGCTCTGCCAAGAGACAGGTTCCAGTTTCTGCGAAGAATGCTTGGAGTCACCGACAAATGCATCAAGGAGGAGTATTAAATAGTGATGCACTTATCTAGAATATTCTATGTAGAAAAGGCTAGAAATGTTCTAGAGAAATATAGCTACAAGTATTCTAGAGAATTCTTAAGTAAAATCTAGATTAATTAGACATAGTTGTAGAATACTCTAGAATCATAGCATTTAATAAGGATCTAGAATGATCCTCTAGCACCTATAAATAGGACTCATTGTACTCATTTGCTCACCAAGCAAACCAAGAAACATCAATACAATATATCTTTTCTAGAGACAAGAGCTCTATTCTAAAACACCTCCTCTACACTACACCTCACTAAAATCACTTAACATATTCATATACCAACAACCTCTTCTATTTTCTAACAACTACACATGCTTCGTAAGTGAGTACTACTCTTTAATACTTATTTGTCATTAATAAATCACTTTTAGTGGATTATTGTAATCTAATAACAATGGGCACCATCTGCATTCATTGCGTTTCAAAAAGTTCTTAATTAAACCTCACTCGTGTGTATGTTGCTATTGATCTTTAATTTAGTCGTTCTACTCTTATGCAGCCTATGCGTCCCTTATCACGATTTATTCAGTTTAGTTTCGCACATGTAATGAGCGATAGCATGTTTTTTTTTGTATGGATACACATCAACTTTATGAAATATAGCTGATATTATTTGTTTTCACTCAATAATTAAAAAATACTCCGTAGGTTCTAAATTGATAAACTATACGGAGTATAAACCAATGTACGTGCTCTTTTGTTAATTTGTATTCCATGCACATATTAATGCATGGATTTGAATGAGTTCTGAATTGATATTTATTTGTTTTGGTGTCAAACTACTCTCGATATTTCTATTTGTAATGTTGTAATTGAATTAAAGTATTGAAGAATCAATCGTTCAAAAAAAAAGTATTGAAGAATCAAATAAAGTGACCAAGTTGAGGGAACCCCATTAGACACGAGTGGGTGTATGGTTGCATATGAATCAACTAATCAAGTGTTTTTTTTTTCAAAGATAGAATTGTTGTGTTTAACATGCCCTAATAGTTAATATGGTGATGAATGTTATAGGATGATCACGCCTCCGCCTATCAAATAAAGTGACCAAGTTTATTTTAACCATATTTGGCATCCCATTGAATCTGAAAACTCACTCTATTTGTGATGCACGTTACTTCATTTGGGCATTTATATATTCAAAAAAGAACACTTGATTAGTAGTAGCTTCACTAGTTGTAACTTGATGCGATAATATTCAATTCATAGAAGAAAAGATGATGTAATTTAGGAGATGATTAAAATCAACGAAATCACTTATCTAAAATATTATAAACACCAATGAAGGTTAGAGTGTTTTTGTCATATTAAATGTGTTGGTGTAATACAAAGCAACACACTCTTGTACATTATGCTCTCATCATTATACCATAAACACTCTTGTACATTATGCTCTCATTATTATACCATATTGTTTTTCTCTTTTCCTCCTTGACTTCCGTTACAATCCAATCGTTAAGCCCCTGTATACGGAGTATTAATGCGTCATTTGTAGATAATAGCATAACAAAGAACAATTCATAAAAAGAATGAAAAGTAAAAAGGTTACTACACCAAAATAGTAAAATACCCCCACAAAAAAAAACAAATTACGACACTCGAGAGTAGTGTTCATCTGCCCCCAATCCCACCACACAACCATACGTACAACATTCGAGTAATACTATGGAGTAAAAGCTAGGGAAATAATACATATTACATAATACATACGTATATATCTAAGCTATTAAAAGGCTGCCACCCATACATGGAAATTAATTTATACGGAGTATTTCACTTTAAGAACCAAAAAACGTAGAATAGGATTGATTGCATGAACAGAAAAAAGATAAGGTTTTATTGTATAGAAGAAATACGGAGTATTAATTAACAATTTTCTATTATGTTAGTTGTGCCATTTTTTCGTATGCTTTAGGAACTAAATCAAATGGTCACATAGTAGCATATTTTGATTGAGCCAAATGAACACAAAAAATTTAATGAAACCCATGATTTCATAATGTATGCTTTATTTAGTAACTTTTAGTTACTTTATTTCATACTAAGTGTGAACCCAAAATCTCAACCTTTCATTTTTCAATTGATTTTTTATCTCATTGTTACTACTCCCTCCATATTTGAATGATCTCTGCACTAGCTTTAATTTGGGTACAAATTTTAGGATAAAATAGTAAAAGTAATGAATAGTATAAAAAAGTAGGAGAAATGGCGAAAAAGTAGGAAAGAGGAGATAAAAAGTAGAAAAAGCAAGGGTAATTGAGTATTTTTAAAGGAAAAACTTACCAAAAAGGGAAAGTGTATGGAATTTTTAAATACAGCCCAAAAGGGAAAGTGTAGGGAACTTTTATATACGGAAGAAATGTTATGTCATGTGTTTCTTTCTAGATATGCCACATATGATCACAATACTAACCTGTAAGGTTTGTACATACTTTATACGTAGTATATTCTTAATTAGGATCACTAACTAGCCGATAAATTTCTTAGATCAATATGTTTTCTCAAAATTTATTACAAAACATAGAAAGATAGTTTGAAATTAAAGTCTAAGAGCTCGAATGGTGGCCTTGTTTTTCGGTTTATCATGCTTATCAAACAGTTTTTTCACTAAACACGTGACTTTTGATTTCACGCGCTAAATTGTGTAATAATAAAAAAAAGTAAGGTTGGAGTTGCTTTTATGTCTGTATTGGCTGAAGTTATTGTACAGGATCATTTTTTCTATTTTTTGTGTAATTTTTTCTTTATTTAATTAATAAATTATATTGTAAATATAATTTTTTCATAAATCAACATAATCAGCCAAATTGGTTATAATCGGTAGGTCTGCAGCCGTTGAGGGTCTAAACGCCGTCTAAAGGGTAACGAAAGAGGTGCTAAGGGGAAGAAAGTGATGTGAAAGGGCAATGGTGAGAAGGAAATAAAAGAAATGGATATTAAAGAATAACTCAATTCTGAGGAAGTTGAAAGGGGAAGTAACAAAAGAGGAAATCACTCACACATACACTAAGAATGAATAACATACATGGTGTACAATAATTGTGTGCACCAAGAGACGCCAACACTTTTTCTATTACCGCTATACTCCTGACAATATTCACTCTTATAATATTGCAAAGACTTAAATGGTGATAATCACTTCACTAATTGTTGGGTATTGATTCAATAATACCTCAGTGATCTACGAGCTATCGGTTCAATAATACTCCAATGCTTTTTTCAGCTAAAAAACATAACAATATTAACAAACAGTCCATCTTTCTCAAACTCTAAATCAAATAGTATTAAGCTTTTTATGAGTCACTTAAATGACGGAATCACTTTACTAACTGTACTGTGGGAGTATTGGTTCAATAATACCGCAACGATCTAGGATGGGAAACACGGCTAGGATCTTGATAGACTACTGGAAGTCTGCCCTTGGGCCAATGGGGCCAGAAGGGTCTGAGGGCACAAAGGTTTTGGCATTGGTATTCTAATATAACTAATAAAATAAAGTTTCTTCCTCTGCTTGTGAGCTATCTATGTTGCATAGAAAAGTAAGAAACACAATGAACGTGAAACGTTAAAATGAGAAACACCATCTTTTGGTAGAATAATAACTTTTGAAAGAGTTTCCAAGAAGTATTGGTAGAGTTTCTGAAACGGAAATGTACTCCTCCAGATAAATTCCATGCTTCATAGGTTGTGAGCTAGAATAGAACAAGGAGATATTATAGAGCATTCAACAAATAAATCCCACGTATTATTGTCAATCTTTCAATTTTGTAACTATGTCTGAACGTGATTTTTTAAGAAGCAACAAGATATGACTATTTGTTATCGAAAATGGGAATAATTAACCGATCATGCTATAAAATCTTATATCTTATAAAATACAGGAACAAAGTATGCGATTGAGGTATTAACAACCATGACGGCAAGACATCACTTTATTTGATATAACTATTTTAACAAAAGCACCTCTTCAAGTTATGTAGGAAGAGATGTTTAGAAAATAGGTTCCCATCCGAATATGCTTTTACTATCCTTTTGGTGACTCTTAAATGTGTCATTGTAACACACTCAACACTCATACGATGTATTATAAAAGAATTAAGATTTATACGGCACTTAAAATTGGGCATTATACTCTCGCGCATCGCGCGATAAAATAACTAGTATACAAGAGAAGGGAAAAACGTGTCACTAGTTTGAACGCGGCTTCCCATTTTGACCAAATACCTCATAGGCGGTGAACACAACCTCGACATCATTTAATCAAGCAAATGCCTATATACTTTGTTGAGAAATACGAAAGCCAATATTTCAAAGCATTAAAGCATCTCCATCGCAACACAATGGAAAAAATCTATTTGATGTATGGAACAGGGGCGTAGCCAAGACAGGAATAAGGAATGGGCTGGATTACAACTAATAATTATTAAAGAATGCTAACAAAAATTATCACGGAGAAATTGACGTTGCACCGCATTTTGTGAGTGATATTTGACTTCACACCTAATTTTAAAAATTATTAATGTATGCAACTTATTTAACCTTTTTTTTTTTTTGCAAAAAGGAAATTCTAATAAAAAGCGCAAAGTACAAGGAAATTGGGGGGGGGGGGGGGGGGGCAGGAGAAAATGAAAATAAAATAAAATGAAAACAAACAATAGTAGCATTCAATCCAAAGTAAAGTCATTTAACAATCAAATCATTTGACTTTGTACTTCACTCCTTCACAATTTTTGACCTGATGAGGTGTAAATCCACTATTAATCAAAATATGATATTCAAAATCAAATCCCCCTATACTTTCAAAAAAAAATCAAATTCCCCTAATTATTAACATCTCAATATAATTCTTAAATAATAAAATAGCAATGAGATTTAATTGAAGTGATTTGCACAAAGTATTACTCCCTCCGTCCTACTAAGATTGTCCCATTTTACATTTTCGGAAAATCTCACTAAGATTGTCTCATACCAAATTTGGTAAAGTTTGTGTGCCTTGAAATCATTCTTACTTTATTTTTACTTTATCAATTTAATATCAACCACACAAACCCACTATTCTTAATAATCGTGCGACCTTCTCTTGTCTCAATCTCAGTGGGACAGAGGTAGTATTAAATTACAAAAAATCAAATGCATTACACTAATTAGTCAACTGAATTTGACAATATAAACTCATCGTTAAGAGATAAAAAAATTATTGTTAACAAAAACTCTTAGTGAACATAGTTAAACTATCATTAACAAATTCATAATAATTGCTCATAATAGAAAGGTTAAGACCGAAGCATAGTCAAGCGTGATAGAGTGCCGGCCCAAGGGGAAATCCTAGGCGGCAATCCCCAACCCTCTTCAAGATCCGATTTTGGAAGATGAAGACATTCTCTATGCAATGAAAGATCGAATCAAATGTTTTTCTATGCTTTCGCTCTCTTTCAATTTCTATTTTCAAGGAATTTGGTCCGGCTTCTTCATTGGCCGAGAATTTTGTCCGCTTCATGTGAGCGTGTGGTATGTTATTCTAATCGGTGTAATCGATCTGGTGAAGCTTTTTCAACCTTGTTGTTTTGATGTTTTAAATACTCGCCCACCACCTGAACCACCGCCTCACCGTGGGAAGATGATGATGATCAAGCGGATCTCCTTTTCGGTGGCTGGTCAAACCGATGCTTCAAGAAATTTCTACTCGACTGATTTCCCTTTGTTGGTTGATGGTCAAACCAATTCTCCCTTTCCGGTGACTGGTGAAGCCGAATCTTTTAGTTGTAATTTTTAATATCTCTTTGGAGTAGCAAGAAGATCAGCAAGGCTGTTAGACTAGACTACATTATTGCGGGGTTAGCGATCTGGAAGGATTCATTGAATCTGTTCCGTTCTATGTCTCATCCCATTGTAGCCTCAGGCTATTCATTCTCTTGTATTTTTGCTATCGCTTAATAATAAATTAGTTATTTGATTAAAAAAAACAAATTCATCATTCATCTTCAAATAAATTATTAAAAACTCAAATCCTAAGGAAACAATTTTAAAAAGACAATTTGTAAGTTAGAGCCAGAAAACAAACATCAAGTAAACTAAAAAATTAAAACTAAAATATTCTTCAAAATAGCCACATAGTGCACCAAAATATTAGCCATGTATACTTCTACTATTATTGGTTATTTTTTGAAGGATCTAGTGTTGTTGGTTACTTGGTTATACTCTATCATTTATACACTACTTATTTGTTAATGTATTTGTGAAACAAATTTTAAGTATTTACTTAAAATTGATCGCAAATAATAATATATGAAAATATTGGGTACAATCTCTAAATATGAATCCTCTGATTCTTCACTTGCAATTTGAAGTACTATAATTAAAGAATTTAATTTAAAATTAAATCTCTAATCCTTCAAATATTCGAACGTTGTTCGAATCTTCGTTCTTGAGATCTTCGAATCTTCGTTCTTCAGATCTTCAAATCTTCTTGAATAAAGAATTCAAATTGAAGGACCTCCGGTTTTCAAGTGGCTTGATCTTCAACAAAAGGGCCGTTTTATGGCTTAATCTTCTGTTTAAGGGCCTCCCGGGATATATGGCTTGATCTTCAATTGAATTTTGATTCAATCTTCATATGAATATCTTCAAATCTTCAAAGATTCGTTCTTCATATCTTCGAATCTTCAAAGCTTCGTTCTTCAGATCTTCGAATCTTTAAGCTTTGTTCTTCAGATCTTCGAACGTTCTTCAACTTTTGACTTTGTTTGATCGAGAATAGATGAAAATCACAAAGGATTAATCATATATTCTTGACAAAAAGTGGCTTGATATCTTCCGATGTTTCGGAATCCTTCAGAGCCTTTCGGGAGTTCTTCATAGCTTTTCTGCAGCGTTTCTTCGACTGGAAGTTCTCTTCCCATTCCTCTCAACTGAGACCCCTATTTATAGGTGTGGATGGGGATAATATATGCTTTAGGGTTCCAAAATTCGTACATACCTCATGAGCCTCAATAAAAATGGGCTTCGGGCTCTATTTGCTTGCATTTTAATAATCAACATTTGTCCGGTGTATTTGGACAGCTTTTTTAACAAGGTTCATAGCTATTTTCCATGCATATGGAAGGATTTCTTAGCCAGATTCATTGACCTCTTTATCAATTGGATCATGTCTCTTATTATTGAGCCACTATTTGATAATGAGCTCAAAATTAATAGGACTAGTCCATTCTTTTATGGATTTAATTTATAATTAAATTAATTGGATATTTTCAATGATCCAAATTAATTAAATTAATAAATTTTATCAAATAGCCAGATTCGTTGACCTCTTTATCAATTGGATCATGTCTCTTATTATTGAGCCACTATATGATAATGAGCTCAAAATTAATAGGGCTAGTCCATTCTTTTATGGATTTATTTTATAATTAAATTAATTGGATATTTTGAATGATCCAAATTAATTAAATTAATAAATTTTATCCCAAGAGATCCATGTCGCTATTTCCTTCTTGATAAGGCCCAACAACCATCACGGTAGCCCAATTAATTCATGTAGTAATGGCCCACTAATTTTAGATGTCCACAAATGCCCCTCGAGATTTGTTTGAACGTTCTTTAACGAGAAAAGTAATTCTCGAATATAAGTTGGGCCAAATCACATATGGACATAAGATATGCTTACCTTTTTATTTAACAAACCCATCTGGGAGCTCTTTAATGTTTATCATTTTGCAAAATTGATCCAAATGCTCAAGTCTAAAAAGAAATAGACTAATAGCACGTATGATTTATAAAGAAAAGTGTGTTTGCTAATCAATTCAATCCAAAGAATATATTTGGATGAAAATAGATCCGCAGTTTATGGTCGTCAAATTAGAGTCCCAGTGAAACTCTCACCAACGTCTTTGAAAACAAGTACATTCTTAGTCAAATACCTTCTGATATCTTTGAAAACTAGTATTCCACCCGTGCGTTGCACGGGGTGTAAAATACTTATACTCTAAACTCCAATTTTAAATAAAATTAAAGATTATATTATAATTTATCAAAGGAATGAGAGTAACCATTAATAAATATGTAATAAAAAATATTTGAAGTTTAATAAGCACACAAGTTACAAATTATTGAAAACTTCTTTGTAGGCAACATTTTTTGCGGTATTTTTCTGATTTCCCTCGTCGTCGCGTATCACAAACTTCAAGCCAGACGGGCTCGTCACCTAAACTGCAACATATAAATGTCCATGTGTAAAAACAGGACGTCATAGAAAGACACCCACATTTTCTAAAGATTGTTCTTGGCTCTTGTTCATCGTCATCGCATAGCTAACCATCAAGGGGAATTGCCTACGCGTAAATGTGAAAGGGAGCCTCACATCCGATGGGGTTAGACTTATCCTGGGAATAAGAAACTTCTCACCTGCATTAGTATCAGACATCATCTGTGACTCAATAATATGTGCACCAAGTTTTGTCACTAAAAGTCGGGTACAATTACACAAGCCGGCCGAGTGATCTATATTCCTCATGAGCATCACCGGTACACCAACTTTTAGCTTCAACTCGTGACTTGGAACACCTAGAGATGCATCCATAGCCCTCTTCCATAGTTAAATGGCTGAATTTTTACTAGGCTCATGTTGTGTTTCAAGCCTCCTGAAAAGCCCTTAGAAATAAGAATAAACAAAAGGGGTGAGAATGGATCACCCTGCTTCACTGCCCTTCCTGGTTAAAAGAAACCAAAAGGCTTTCCATGGATAAGGATGGATATATAGGTTGTCTTGAGATTGTTCAGAATGAGTTTTTGAACCTGCTCCTTGAAGCCAAAATCATCCAAAATAGCTAGCAAAAACTTCCGGAACTCTATCAAATGCCTTCTGCACAAATCTCGAGGGGCATTTGTGGACATCTAAAATTAGTGGGCCATTACTACATGAATTAATTGGGCTACCGTGATGGTTGTTGGGCCTTATCAAGAAGGAAATAGCGACATGGATCTCTTGGGACAAAATCATCCATAGCTTATATAGGTTGTCTTGAGATTGTTCAGAATGAGTTTTTGAACCTGCTCCTTGAAGCCAAATATAAAGAAAACCTTAAAGAAAGCTTAAAGAAGTTCTGTTGCATCTGCTACCTAGAGATGCATCCATAGCCCTCTTCCATAGTTAAATGGCTGAATTTTTACTAGGCTCATGTTGTGTTTCAAGCCTCCTGAAAAGCCCTTAGAAATAAGAATAAACAAAAGGGGTGAGAATGGATCACCCTGCTTCACTGCCCTTCCTGGTTAAAAGAAACCAAAAGGCTTTCCATGGATAAGGATGGATATATAGGTTGTCTTGAGATTGTTCAGAATGAGTTTTTGAACCTGCTCCTTGAAGCCAAAATCATCCAAAATAGCTAGCAAAAACTTCCGGAACTCTATCAAATGCCTTCTGCATATCAAGCCTGATAGCTACATTGGAGGTTCTCACTGATCTATCCAACACGTGCAACATTTCATATGCAATTAGAATATGGTCATTGACTTCATGGCCCTTAAAAAACCAGCTTGTTCCTCGGATATCACCTTAGGAAGCAATGCAGCCATTCTTAAAGCTAAAACTCAGGTATTAACCTTGCTAATAAAAGATTGTAGGCAAATAGGCCTGAAGTCATTAAAGGAGACCACTCTGGATTGAAGCAAACATATGGCAAAGAAAGTCAGCAGATTTGAAATGAAAAGAGAGGAAAGAAAGCACTCATCCCTTATACTAAAAGCACCATATGCACAGATTTGAACATGGCAGACTTAACATCCCTAATAAGCATGCATTTACAGATTTGGGATCCCCTTATTTGTATGGGACACGATAAGTGAGCTCTAACTTCGCAGATTAGCTAATTAAAAAATTCCTCAAACAGAATTTTCATACATGCACATGTTTATAGCAGAAAGTCGAGTGTTTTTCAGCAAAAACTTATAGCTTATGAAATAGGGAAAAGGAACAAACATACCAAGACTGGCAAATGACACATAACATACCTAAAAAAAACAAATATACTTCTAACCGTATAACAAAAGTAAAAAGAAATCTCAATCCATTTTCTATTTCATCTCGGTTAATACTTACATAATTGAGAGGTTGTGTTCTCAATTATACATGATTCCTTGTATTTTTTTTGTAACATTCTTCTAAACCTATTATTAAATAACCTCTATTAGCAAACGGGAGATGCCAGAAACATGGATACCTGTATATCATTAGATTAACAACAATAAATAAGAAAAGTTAGAATGATTAATAAATTATACCTAATGAAAATGCCAATACCAAAGTGCTAAGATGCAATAGGTGCAGAGACAAGAAAAAGAATCATGAGTGGAGTGGCTTAAAGTAGCCTGCAACCATTAGAAATCTTATAGTTTAATTCTCCGATGAAGGAAACAACCAAAAATAAGACACATAATATAAAATTACAAACCTTAGTTAAGTTCTGAGTTGAATCTTGAGAAGGTCAGAAAAATCAGAATAACCAAAGTAAGGAGCTTAGAATCACATGAGTAGAATTTGTGTAGGGTGAAGTGCTGAAGTGTGTTGCTAGAGTGGAACTATCCAGCAAGAGGCAGAAGTAATTGATGCTATCTATGCTAAGCCTTTAACGAATTGAGATTAGAGAATGAAAGTGTGAATATATAATGATAAAACTCTGAGCACCAAGAAATCGTTTAGTAGTTCCAAGCTTATGCAAGTTCACTTAAATTGTTTCAAATGATAACTTTATTATCAAACAATTCACACTCTTGAGCATGTATTGTATGGAAACTCAGATTAAATTGTGAGTAGATACGAAATATCAAGAATTTAAAGAAAAATAAATAAAAAGAGTGAGATTTGGGAGATAATACTAACTAATAATGAGAAGGCCAACCGAGCTAGAAGTTGAAATCGCTGATTGCCTGAACTCAACAAATCCAAAAAAGTGTGCGGCACAACAGAGAGAAGAGCATGTTGCTTAGTATTAAAGCGTAATGTTCCAGATCCAATAGAGAGACGCTCAAATGAGTCGGCTGTGTTAGGCATAGAACATATCCGAAGAAAGAAGAAATACCAGGCTAGAACATAACTTCAGAGTCCGGATTGAATAAGAAGGGGAAAAGATGGAGAAGAAAAGAAGCGTAAGAAACGTAAGAAGAAAGAGACCAGGCTCCAAGCATCGTAGCGATGATTAAGTGAAATTAAGCATAGTTACGGGAATGCCCCTGTGCGTGAGCGGGAACTTCACTTAACTCGGTTAATATATATATAGATATAGATAGGAGGCAATAGCAATTTGCTCCTCCAACAATCTCAAATTCAGAGCAAAGAACAGCAGGAGCTAAACCTCTTTTATATTAATTCCTTCTCACTTTCTTCTTTTGGCATTTTGCAGGGAAGATTTCTGGAGACAAAATCAGCCACATATGGAATCAATTTACAGAAACGACTACCAACAGAACTCCCAATTCTTGTGAGAAGACTAGGAGACCCTCATTTGACATCCCCTGTGTTTATGTCTCGCCCATCATTCCATGATTTGAAGGCACCCGGAGTTGTGAAGGAAGCAGAGTTGCAAATTTTTTCTTCCTGGCCTTGTGAGTAAAGGTGAAGGCGTTGATTGTTGTTGAAAGGTTCGCAGGGTTCCTCTGTTGCTGTCAGATGAAGGCGCTTCTTTATCGAGATGGTGACTTCACTTGGGAGAAGAAGAATAGGTCCGTTCCAAGCCTGGGAAAGTAACACTGTTGCTGCCACTATCAAACATAGGTCGAAGTGATGCCGGAGAAGAAGGCTTAGCCGAGCTTTTGATAATGATTTCCGCTGCCCAGATTTTTTTTCTTTTTTTTTTGCAGCGGACAGGAGATGGTGTCTACCGTGGCGTTTTGACAAGAAGAATCCAATCGGTGGACTGTTGATCGGAAGCTGAGTTCGCCAGTCGGAGGGGAAATCCCGGCTGAACTCAATGCTGATTATCTGGCGAGGAAGATGCTGAGCTATTGCTATCTCATGATTATTTTTTTTACGTGCGAAGAAGCTGCCTACAGAATAGATCGATCGAGGAAGATGATGAGGACGAAGTTTGACTGATTGCTGGTTGTCGCTTAACCCTTTGTTGGAATGACGCAAATTTGAAGAATTAAGCCGATTTCCGATCATCGGTGCTGCTTAGCCCTTTGTTGGGATGGCACCGATTTAAAGAATTAGGCCGATTGCCGATCGTCGGTGCTGCTTAGCTCAATCAACTTCCGATGAGGAGGACATCAAAGAATTCCCAAGCCTTTGCCATTCATCTGACTTTTTTCTTTCGTAAGCCTTCTTCTAATATTTTCTTTGACAAAAGTGACTTAATTGGGATTTATTTTCTTATAACTGAACTCAAAAATGAAACTTTTGAGGTGCCTACGTACTCCTGTGAAGGAGATCAAGTCAAACGTAGTTCATAATACCATTTGAATAGGTAATTTAAAGGGGTGGGGTGCCGTGCACAGTTTTAACTCATGCGGGCCATGAGCTTGCCGTACACATTTTATACTTTCATGGGCCAAGAGTATCTATGATTATGCTCACCCATAGACGAAGTGAAATGTTTTAGCAGTTTAGCCACTTATAACATCATTGGTGGTTTAAGGCTTTCAACATTTTATTTGACATATCTATACCCCGACTTCAAGGGTACTGAATCTTCATATTGGTCTTCATATCGACCACGAGTGTGCACAATGGTCACTGGCTTGACTTTGAGTGCACTTCCATAGGTTAGTTTAACACTGGTTTCTCGTTTCATACGAGATGGGATAAAACTTCTATACTCATTAAAACTTTGCTTTTCGAGAGGAACTTCAGCAGATGTATTGCGTTCATGTTTCAATCCCAATCTTTCATGTACAGACATTCTTTTGAAGTTTTGTCCCATGCATGGGTCTTCAGCGTACTTCATCATCATTGGGCTCGTTCCAAGCCATTCTTATAAAGTCTTCTTCATAACTTTCTTTGGCTTCAGACCCAATCTATCAAAGACGGTGGGCCTTGATCTTGCCCTCTCAATCCGATCAAAGACAGAGCACTTTAGTTTGGAAGTCACTTCATCTTCTTCATCGGCACTAATATGATGTATTGCAGCTCTATTTATGAAGATCTTTATAGGTTTAGGTTGAACATAACCCAATCCAACGTGCCCTTGTAACCTCAGAAACCATTAAGCTTCCGGAACCAAGTTGGCTAGGAGCAACCAACGACAACACCGGTTTGACATTTTCTTTTGTAAGGAGTCTTGGGCATAGTTTCTGTTCAATATCATACCCAAAAGCAGTCCGGAGGGTCGAATTCATATTAACCCCTTATAAAGGAGATTTTGTCCGGCTATCGGCATTTGGGGCGGTTCTTTGTGGGATTTTTTGATGAAATATTTTGAGTATCTTCTTCATTAAGAATAAAACTGGGAAGACAGTCTAATGACTTTCTGAAATATACTGCGCTGTTTAACTGCGCAATTATATTTAAAAATTCATTTGAAAAGAGAAAACTAATACAAATAAGTATCAACTTATTTCTTTCCTTGGTATTTTCTTAGGTGTTCTAGATACATACAAAGGTAATTACGTTTTGTGAATGTATCTAAACAATTGACCACCACATTATCGAATATTATACAAAGATAGTTTTTTTATGACATACCCAATGTGAGCCAATGCCCCAACGGTTGTAGTCCGCGTTGGATACGACACCATATTCTCTGATGTAGTCCAACACATTTACCAAGTTTGAGCATGATCCAGTCTTCAAAGTCACCCACCACACAAGGAATTCCACAAATAATTGAGAAGGGCATGGGCTTCCTGTCTGCTGGGCGCGGATCATTAACATACTTTCCATTGCCTCAATGGCTGCTACGCAGCAACAAATTTCTATAGAACACATTAAAACTCGATTCTTGAACAAAAAGAACAAAGAACCTATAAAACCTATCAAAATCTTATTCTTCTTGAAACAAAGAAAACCAATAGAACACTTCAAACCTCATTCATTCTTGAACAAAAAAACAGAGAACCTATAAAAATAGTTCAAAATCACATTCTTCTTGAAACAAAAACGAGAATAGATTAAAACATCATTCATTCTTGAAGCAAAAAGTAAAATAAAAAAGGTAACCTCTATCTTTTTTATCCCTGACAGCAAGAAGGATTTGTGCTACATTTGCCCTTCTTCTCCAAGTAAATGTGGGGTGTGTCCCCATTTGTTGTAGTCTGAGTAGCGAGAGTGCAGTTTGTCTGAAATATGATTCTTGAAGATGCCAGCTTTTTTCAGAAGTTACCTAAACCGAATATGAAGCTTGTAAGCTTGAAAGGAGCGAGAATGGAGTTTGTCTGAAATATGATTTTTGAAAACATTGACTTTTTCAGAAGTCATCTAAACGGAATATGAAACTTGTAAACTTGAAATGAGTGAGAGTGGTGTTTGTCTGATAAGTTGTAAAATGTAAACAATTAGATAGAAGGATGAGACTGTGACTACAAATTCTATACTGAGTAATACATTTCAATGTTCCATCTTTCTTGTCTGATTAGTTCCTAAAATTTATTTAATTAAAGATAAATATATTTTAGTTGAAATAATATGGGACATAATAGGTTACCACAACTAATAATATGATCATATGAGACGTTATACATGTTATAACGTATAACGTCCCATATAATAGGTAACAAGTATAACGTCTCATATGGCCATATTATTAGTTGTGATAACCTATACCGTCCCATATTATATCAACTAAAGTATATTTATCTTTAATTAAATAAATTTTAGGAACTAATCACACAAGAAAGATGGGACATTGAAATGTATTACTCAGTATAGAATTTGTAGTCATAGACTCATCCTTCTATCTAATAGTTTCATTTTACAACCTATCTCTACGGTCTACCCAAAATTAAATCACAGACAAAATTTAATTTTTGGACATTTCAGACAGTCTCCACTCTCGCTCTGTTCATGTTTAGAAGCTTCATATTCCGTTTAGGCGACTTCTGAAAAAGCCGGCGTCTTCAAGAAATATATTTCAAACAAACTCCATTCTTGCTCCTTTCAAGTTTACAAGCTTCATATTCGGTTTAGACGGCTTCTGAAAAAATCGACATCTTCAAGAATCATATTTCAGACAAACTCCATTCTCGCTCCTCAGACTACAAATGGGGACACACCCCACATTTACTTGGAGAAGAAGGGCATATGTAGCACAAATCCTCCCAGCTTTCAGGGATAAAAAAATAGAGGTGCTCTTTTTTATCTTTACTTTTTGTTTGTTGAATGAGGTTTTAATCTGTTCTCATTTTTGTTTCAAGAAGAATGTGATTTTGAACTGTTTTATGGGTTCTCTGTTTTTTGTTCAAGAATGAATGGGGTTTGAACTGTTCTATTGGTTTTCTTTGTTTCAAGAAGAATGAGATTTTGATATGTTTTATAGGTTCTTTGTTTTTTTGTTCAAGAATCGCGTTTTAATGTGTTCTATAGGGATGACTTGCTACTGCATAGCAGCCATTGAGGCAATGGAAAGTATGTTAATGATTCGCGCCCAGCAGACAGAAATCCCATGCCCTCCTCAATTATCCGTGGAATTCCTTGTGCGGTGGGTGACTTTGAAGACTGGATCATGCTCAAACTTGGTAAATGTGTTGGATTACATCAGAATATGGTGTCGTATTAACCGCGGACTACAACCGTTGGTGCATTGACGCACACTGGGTACGTCATTAAAAAACTATCTTTGTAATGTTGGGTAATGTGGTGATCAATTTTTTGGATACATTCACAAAATGTAATTACCTTTGTATGTATTTATAACACCTAAGAAAATACCAAGGAAAGAAATTAGGAAAACAAACACCATAGCAATTTGGAAGGGAAAAACATAGGGAGAAATACGCAATGAGTTCAAATTTAACTAATTTGTTCTATAGGAATTATAGATTAGTCAATATTTATTTGTATCAAGTTTTCTCTTTTTTGGGAAAGGATACACATGAATGAATTTGTGAGGATTTTGTCAAAACTATATTCTCACATGTGTGATACCCAAAAATTAAATAATATGATTTGTTAACATTATTAGTAAATGTAGAATATTTATGTTTCGCATATTGCACATGTGAGAATCTAGTTTTTACAAAACCCTCACTAAAAAGATGATGGAAGATAATACTCCCCATAGTCCCCAAGATGATAGGAGAGAAATTTACCATCAGCAGCAGAGTGAGAGTATGCTAAGACTTGTAAGACCGCCTCAAGTTTGTCCCAAGATTCTTGAAGACGGCCTGAAGTTTTCCCGAAGTTTATCTCTGAATCGCCTAAACCATATAGTACGAAGTCTTGTTTTAATTTTGTCCTTTGAAGTGCGCCCATATTTCAACCTAAACATACATATTTGTCCTTGAAGCCTTGATTTAGTTTTTTGGTTTCGTTTTCCCAGCGTTCTTTTGGAATATACGGTAGACCGTAGATAAGTTATAAAATGAGATCAATAGATGAAACTATTAGTTTATGACTGCAAATTCTATAAGGAGTATATAGGTTACCACAATTGAATTGATTTCAATGTCCGACCTTTCTTGTCTGATTAATTCCTAAAATTTATTTAATTAAAAATAAATATATATTAGTTAAAGTAATATAGGACGTTATAGGTTACCACAACTAATAATATGGCCATATGGGACGTTATACATGTTACAATCTTCACACGAATTGATTTTTTTGGTTGTAATGGCTTTTTTATATATAAAATCTTCGTTAGCATAACTAGAATGTGATATGATGATCCTATTCCACTATAGTTGCATTATACAGAGCTGAATATATAGAATTTTTGTAAGTCTTCGCACATGATGTGCTTTTTCACGGAAAAAGTTAATTAACATATACTCCGTACGTTATCCTTTATTGTGTGCCAACAGCTTCGATAAAACAAAATGATGTTCCTAATCAATGTTCTGTTAAGTGATGATACACAAGAAACATAATACAATATATTCATATTGATTTGAGACAAATTTGAGTTGCTCTTTAATGAAGAGGGGTTTTCCCATAATAAGCGTATGTTTGGTTGACATAAATCTTGGCCTGTCAATTGATCTGGTCTAGACCCGAACCCAGTTGTTTTTAACGGGTATACGTCAACATTTTATTCTGTTTACCCAGACCCGTTAGTATTTTTAATAAACGGATCGGGTATGGTACATATGATTCCGACCCGTTAAAAACCCGGACCCATTTAAAATTTCATATCAGTATACACACACTAATGGATAAAGTGATTAGTTATGATACTTCAAAAAAATACAAAGTGACACACATATTTTTAATCGAAGCATTACAACTAATAACTTTATATGTGGGAAAAATTGACAAGAATAATCCTACCTTTCATTGGTCTTCTCATAATAATCCTACCTTTACATAATCCCAAAACAATCCCACCTTTGCACCTCATCTTCTTTCATTGGACCCTGACCAAGTTTTTTACCTTTATTTGAAAATATTATATAAATAATCTCACATTTATAAAGATATAATAGAAAAGTTAAAAGTGAGATTATTTATATGATTTTCAAAAAAAGAGTAAAAAACATGGTCAGAGTCCAATGAAAGAAAATGAGGTGCAAAGGTGGGATTATTCTGGGATTATCTAAAGGTGGGATTATTATGAGAAGACCAGTGAAAGGTGGGATTATTTTTGTCAATTTTTCCTTAAAAATACACACTACTACATACACTGATATTGATCGAGATAATGAGATACCCCAACAACTAATACCCATTTTCGCCACTAATGCGTACCAATAATTAATAAAGTGCTATGTTACCTACTTTTTTCCATTGAAGAAAAACAAAGTCAAAACACATTTCCTGAAAAAATCACTGACCTTACATGAGTTATGGTAGTAGTCAAGTGCTAGCTCAACAAGACGCCGGTCACACCTATCCATGATTTCTAGATCCTTGGCTGACCACTGAGTTAATGGCAGACCATAACCTCTGGAGTACTCTTGACAGGTTTCCACCTAGGCCTACACAGCCCCCCCCCCCAAGTCTTCTTAGCCAATTACACTCATGTCACCAGGCTTATATAGCTATGTATTCATTTATGCCCACATCAAACCAAACAAATAACCAAGCAAATGAACATGTAGCCATAATCAGTGGTTACCTAGCAGGTTCCTTCGCCCGAACAGATCTGCTGCAGCTTTTGGTTTTGGAAGTCCTGATTGCATAAGAGAGCAGATGTTAGTCACCTTTACAAATTCACACAAATAAATAAATAAAATTTTACCTGATCTATGCCTGGTAGATTGTTCTTGATCTTAAGTTGTAGGCCACTTGAAGTCATCACCATTTCTTGTTTGCTTACTAAAAACGTTCTTTTATGCGCTTTCCTCTCTGCTTGGATTAGGCAGGAGCCCACAATCACTTAGTGATATCATAGATGCTTTATGATTACATAGGAGATGTAATCAAGAGAAAACTTAATGATTACAAAATTTAATGAAAACTTAATGATTATAAAATGTACAAGATATCATAGATGCTTTAGATTGTTCTGATTTCACATCTCCCACAAGATTGCATAGGAGTTGTGAAATAACATGTACAATCAAGAGAAAACTTAATGATTACAAAATTAAAATCATGCAAATAGTAAATCATTATAGTTTCCTCTAAAGTTATTAGTTTTTCATAAGGAAAACTACCAGAACCATGCACATAGTAACTAGTAAAGTAAATAGTTCTTTTCCTCTGGACTTTCCCAATCATCACCGTCCGTGACTGAGGGTGCTGCAGATACTAAAAGTCACAACTTTAAATAATGAGGTTAAAATTTTGGAAAGGGGCTGATATAACCTCTATCCCTCCTAATTTTAACGTCAAAGTTGCTGAAATATACATGTTCAAAGTAAAGGATAATCGTTTGACATCTAAAATCTGAGAGTGTGAGCCTGAAAGAAATGGGGATGACATCCCTAAGATTACCATCCAAATTAGTATTGTGAACCACATTATGATTGGTGAAATCAAAAGGGGTAAGAAAGATGTAGCAAGGCCAGAAGAAAGATCCAATTTGGGAGGGATACATGCATTTAGCCTCCTACAAAAAAGTATAGAAAATCAACTACAATTAGGACATTTAAAATGAAAAACATTAAATGCCATTGAATAAGTAATATGAATGAGCTACACAACTTCAAGAATGTAAAATTTAAATAGGACATTTACTTTTCAATGACACAACATACTTGATAAAGAATTCCATATTCGCAAATATTTGTTTTTTAGTATTCTTGGGTTAGTTAGGGTGTTATATATCTGCATATGAAATCTAGTGATGACTTTTTGCATAAATTTGGTTCCTTTAATCACTTATTGTAGACTGTCAATCTGGAGGACATTGAAAATTTTAGGAAAAGAAGTGTAAAGTTTGATTCTTTTATGGCGTGTTGCCTATAAGAAGTTGAGTCCATGCACTGGTATCAAGAGTCAATGCACTGGTATCAACCCTCCCTTAATGGAAACAACAGCTCCGTTTTTAATAGATCAGTCTAAGGCTATTTTTGGAATCTTAGTATCAGGGGATATGCTATTAATTAAATTAGGGGATGTACTTTTTTAGCAAACCTATTTCCTCATGTTTACTACTACCTCCGTCCCACTAACACTGTCACAACTATGTTTAACATAGTCCATGTAATCCTCAATTACTACTGGACAATAAGTTCTTACACCTGAGAAAAAGTGCTATGGTTATCAAAACATTTTCATCCTTTTCTTGACACAAAGGAGTACTTGTAAGTTGTAACTAATCCACCTTTTTCTTGGCTTAAAAGTCATGTTTTTTGGGATCGTTGAAACTCTGATCCATGAAAATAGCAAACGAACCAAGTATACAGCAGAGAGTTTGGACCGTTTAGAGCTATAACCACAACTTTTCATCACCTCGAGATT
This sequence comes from Cuscuta epithymum, assembly GCA_945859915.1. Taxonomy (NCBI): domain Eukaryota; kingdom Viridiplantae; phylum Streptophyta; class Magnoliopsida; order Solanales; family Convolvulaceae; genus Cuscuta; species Cuscuta epithymum. The sequence continues at coordinate 7,739,284 of CAMAPF010000011.1, read as the reverse complement.
TTTTTAACCTATAACAGCTCTGCTTTGCTAATTGCATTTATCCATATCATTCTATACTAAAGTTTGAAAAGAAGATTTCATTCCCACCAACAAATCCAAGTGCAATTTTAAACTTAAGAAAATGGATTTTCTTAGAACTTTTTTCATTTTCGTAGCATTTCCCAGAATCCTCAAAAACCAAACCACAAAATTAACCTGGGGAGGTAAGGTCTAGGGTTTTTGCAGCTGATGTTGGAAGGACCCAATTTCATTTTCTACTAATGTCTTCCCAAGCTAAGAGTAGTGAACAAATCACCAAAACAACAAAAAGAATCTGAAAAAACTAACAGGGGATGGGGAAGAAGAGAAAGAAGATGCTTACCATTCAAAGGCCGTGAGGAAGAGGAAGCGCACTGCGCACAAGTTTTTCCAAAGTACGTACAGACGTACTCCCTCCGTCCCGAATTGAGGTGCAAATTTTGACCGGGAATTAAGGAAGTGTAGAGATAAAATTTAACTTTATGATTCTGCCCTTTCGTTTTATGAAGAGTAAGCAAAAGTGCCGAATGAAGTACTCGTACATACATACTTTTCAAACCACTGAAATGATTAAATCTGTAGAAAAACCAATTGGTTTTCCGTACTTCGCCCCTGCCCAATTTTTACACTTTAGTTTAACCATCAAAAAAATACTTCTAGCTGTCATCTTCTTTAAAATCTCGAAGTAAGGGACACGCTGCAACACGCCCAACAGACATCAAGGGTCTCCATACGTTTCCAGTCGGTCTCTGTAGGAGTGTAGGACAGCAACCTCTCCCGTCGCTTCAACGATTCAAAAAGTATCTGGTTCAACGACGGTGGGGGCGACGGATTTGCGAGGTTGTCCGACGGCGTCGCGGCGGAGAAGCTGATGGACCAAGCAAGGGAGGGCTGGTGCTGATTCTTCCCTGATGAGCCGGAGCTGATGAATCGAGCCGGAGCCCCCTTCTTTTGTCCATCTTCATCTTGAAAAGCAAAAAGAATCTGGCCATGGAAACTTAGAAAGAGCCCATTTACAGAGTGTTGTTTCGATTGAGAAAATGGGGAGAGAGATGGTGGGGTACAGTGAAAGTGATGGGAGAGATGGATGGGAATTAATAAGTGGATGGGTGTGGTGGCGGATTAGAAAGTACGGAGTAGGAGTAAGGGCAAACTTGTCACTTTAATGATATTTCTATACCAAATGGAAAATGGAAAATCATTTTGGGACGAATCAAAAAGGAAATTTTGCAAAACAAATTGAGACGAAGAGTATATGTTTTTATTAAAGTTTTTATATATAAAGTTGATTTAACACCGTAGCGGATAATTTCAATACATGTTCCAGGATTTGTTATTTATTAGTTATTTACAAAAATTAATTATTCTTTAGACATAAAAATGATTGGAATAAACTCCGTACTACTACGTATGTGATACGAACATAAATACTCCCTCCGTCTCATGGAGAAGTTCTCGGGTTGACTTTCACACATATTTAAGAAATAAAGTTACTGAGGGGTAAATTTTACTGTTTGGCACTGTTTCGACACTGTTTGGCACTGTTTCGATACTGTTTGGCACTGTTTTGCACTGTTTGACACTGTTTTGATGTAGGATAACTTTCCATTTAGGGAAATGGGAACTTTTTGTTGGGACTACTAAAAAAGGAAAGTGGGAACTTCTCCCTGGGACGGAGGGAGTATATTCTAATGTCATTAACTTTTCTGTCAAAAAAAAATATGTCATTAACTTTTATACTGAAAGTCTAATCCACTAAGATTAATTATATTTTTGAATTATTATATATAGTACGCTTATGAAAATGTAAATTCCTAGTTTTTTGAACATGAATAAGGTGCCCTAATGTATCATTCCTAGATGAATTGCAAGTATTGATTAGTTTATAGATTAAGATGAATTATTAAGAGGTCGTATTATTCCACAACTTAAATATCTCAATATGATCATCGTCACCTAAATTTCTCATTTCTTACTTTTGTCGTTGAAATACCATTCAAGGATATTTTATTTAAAATAAATTGTTCAATGTTTAACATTTGAACCAAATCATCCTATTTTTATAATATGTAATACTCCAACCTTCAATGTTCAATGTAGTAATGTACTGGTAAACGTGAACTCAATTTTAGAGAACTTCAACCTTAGATGACAATTAGGTCAACTCTTGTGAAGACATCATAACTCTATTTGCATTATTTTTGAAGAGTTTTAAGCATTTACAGATCAAATAAAACCAGAAAAAATTATCCAGCATTATATGTTTCCACAAAAGGATACAAAAGGGTTTTCCATCTTGGGATTCACCATTCCAGTCTTCCTTGAAGTTACAATAGACTCCTTCCTGAAAATAGAATCACAAAATAGTGAGATGAAATGGCTTTTACCTTATATTAGTAGTATTGTTTGAAAAACAAAGTCTCTTTGCTTCCTCAAACATTTGTCCTCAAACATGCAATCACAGATGGGTGTTTTGGTGACATGGTGACTAAGAACATCTTCACTCCCTCCATCCTCAGGTTAATTGTAAATGTAGTCTCCGTTGCATTGTCCTTTCCTCCGCCAAATTTGATTTATAAATAGTATACTTATTTTGTTCATGTATGTCATGATTAATACGGAGTAATACTAATAAGAGTGAGTAAAGTCATTTCTAAAAACTGATTAAAGAATAATACCTCATCTTAGTCATCTAATTCAAAGGTCACTTCCAGCCTTTTCTCCCATATAAATATAGCAGGCATCTCATTATATTTCGTATAATACTCCCGCACTGTAAGAGCCCATGCGGAACTTGTATAGTTGTATGGCTGTTGTTGTGTTCTACTATGTGGTCTTGTTCTTCAAAATAATCCATTTATAATGGATTTGCATTGGGGTTATTCATTCCCAGAGTGTTATATCCATTGGACAATATTCATTGGACAATATCTTGCACCAATGGATGTATATCCATTAGATAATACGTACACATCCATTAAATGCTACTGGACAACCTAACCTAAGCTTCTATAACTATTGCGTGTAGTATACGTAGTACATTTTTCAGAAACAAATCTTCAAAAGTACGTGATTTGCATTTATTGGCTTCGCATGAACATGAAATGAATTGTACTCTTACACCAGTGAAGGTGCGGACAATTCGTGCACCCAACCCACATATGATCAGAAAGTTTGGGCGGAAAAGTTGGCTAAAATTCCACTTTTGTATATACCAGATTCTCACTCGTGCGATGCACGGAACATATATTAAGTTATATTCAAATCATATTATCTATAAATGTGTAATTTTGACTAAAAGTTACTAACTCTATCCCGTTGAAAGGTTCTCATAGCAAAACGGTACGGTTATTTAGGTAATAATTAAATAAAGTACTTCGAGTATATTTTGAGAAATAATTTTAATAGGTATATATTATAATGTATTAGTATTGATAACTGTGATGTTATAAATGTATTATTTTTAATATTTAATAACTAATTTGTCAATTAATATTGTTAATTGTTTTCTAAAATGAAAATAAGAACCTTCTAATTGGACGTCCAAAAAATGAAAGTGGAAACCTTCTAATGGGACGTCCAAAAAAGGAAAGTGTGAACCTTCTAACGGGACGGAGGGAGTATTAATTAATGTGTAAATTAGTGTAGAGAATATAAAAGTAATAAACACACAAATTTTAATTGAAGAAGAAATTATCACAGCTCGTAATTGGTACGAAGTGTGGTGTGAAATAAGAAGGAAGAATAAATATTACAAATTCACAATAATATTTTTGCATTCTACACATTTTACAATTTACAGTTCCTGAAAAATAACGTTATAGTATAGTCAATTTGTTGGCCATGTTCACGGAAGATCAATATTTTCAAACTCTCACAATTTTGTATGTACAATACTGGAATAATAAGTAAAACATGCTTAAGCACCGACTTTTTTAATAAAAATCCAACATGCGACAAAAGATTGACACTGAGAAAATTTTTATTTTGATTGAAATTTGCTGGTCTGGTTTGTTTAAATTAAATCTGGTCTAGTCCGCTAAATATCAGACCTCTATGTATTTTATAACTATGAAAGTTTGGTCTGGTCTGAACTGGTCTGATCTAGCGTGGTCTGTTTAAGCTTAGTCTTGTCTGATTTGAGATTGAAAACAGTCTAAGTAAAAATATCTTGACTCTTATTTATAGTCATCGTATAAGAGGTCATGGCATGAAACTGTCTTTTGTTTTGAAATTTATAAACGGTATTCTTGAATGGAATTCAAATAAAATTGAAGTGTCAACTTTTGAAAATAAAATTAACTCAACCATACCCTATATAACATTAAATGCGTACCTTTCTAAAACGATCATTGATGGAGTATATGGACTCCGATCCCCCGATATGCCGACTACTGGGCCTGGACAGCGGCCCACACACGTTTAGCGGATTCATATTATTGTACATTATTATTCAAATGTTCTAGATTAGCTTTTTATACTATCAGTCCATTTATGTAACCGGGTCTGTCAGGCCCGTATTAGAGGCCCCGACCCGGATTTTCCCTATATGTACTCCTTAATTATAGGAGGCTTGTAAACTCACAACTCAAGAACTCATAGTTCACACTCTATACACATTTTCTTCTTCTTTTCCATTACTCTTTTTTATTCTTGTTCAATCTCTCTTAGTTATAGGATATGGGTGTCAATTATCCAACAATGGTGCTCTCGTTGAGAGGTTTGAACACAATCAAGTGAGAAAACCTCCCCAAATTATCCAAAAATTCATTCCAATCTCAGGGAAAAAAATTCATCCAAAACAGTGGTAATCTTAAAGGAATCGGTCAAAATCCTTCTGAAAATTCAGGAAGAAACGAAGAAAAAATGGTTTGCAATTTCGAAATCTCAGAAAAAGATCTCCAAGATGAAAGTTTTTTGAATTTTTGGATCTGTAATCTTCAAGATCTGGAATTTTTCCGGCCAGATTTGATTTTGGTGGTCAACTGGCGAAGCCCAGTCAACTAGGCGGACCAAGTCCGGCACTACCAGCACCAGCCGAGAGCGAGGCCATCACCATCCCTCCGTTATACGCATTGGAGCCAACCTGCTACATTTCCAGTCATCGGCGTACAACGACGGCCACTACGCAACGATGGCACCAGCAGCTCGACCTGGCCTCCACAGTCCGTTCCAGCTTGCACTGCTATGCCTGAGAGCCGGCCTAGCTCGTCCCAGTGACCAAACAAAGGACTCTTCATTCGTACAGGGCCGTGTCACACAGCTGCAACCTACGCCAGGGGAATCTGCCGGTGAACACGACCTGAGTATGCAAATGGAGGCAGCAGTCCCGATGAACTTTCTTTCACTCTCCGGCGACGCCCAGGGATGAACACCTATGGTGTTACTACGCCCAGCGGTCCGAGCAGGCGACGTTCGACCGCGAGGACTGGCAGCACTTGACGACGGAAGGGGTCAACAGTCAATCTTCTCCCTCACTCGTCCGACAACGACTGTGGCAAGGATGCATCTTCCTTCTGACCCGCGGTCGACTCTCTTTCACTCGCCTCCATTTCCGGCGGCAGTAAGGACCGAGCGCATCTCCCCTGCACAACGCCTAGCTAATCGCATATCATCTCAGCGGAAGACATTTTCTCCTCCACCCCCTAATGCCAGCTGCGGGAGATGAAGGGCCAGACTTCTCTAAGGCCTGCCAGCAAGACTTCTGCCATTAGTGTGGGTCCATGGGAACAAGACTGCAGAACAAGACCGCAGAGCTGCCTGCCATCTCCTCATGTGGGATATCCAGCTAATCCAGCTAGCTTGACAGGACTATGGGGCATCTTCTCTGATTTATCTCTCAATTTAATTGGGCGAACAAAACTTATGGGCAAAAGCTGGGCAAAATTGGTCAATGAGTCAAGATATAATTTTTTATACGGGCCAACTGACTCTCATCAAGAATAACGGGCTGAACCATCTTTTGCTACAATCAAATTCAATAATGGGCCAATCTCAGCAACATGTCAAATTTCAGCCCAATTTCTTTATCAGCCCACACAGTCCAATATTTTAGCCCATCAAAAGATAAGTACTCTTTAATTTTCATATTATTTATATTTATTTTAATCATTTTTTTTCGGGTGAATGTCACACTATCACGCACTTATGATCAAATGCCCAGTAGAGTGTGGCTTGAGACCCATCACTAGGATTTAAAGCCCTGACTCCTCAGGCACAAAGCCCTGACCAAGTCAGGCACGAAGACCGGTCTTAGTCATTCCTCGAGTGGCGACCGTTGCTTACGAATGGCTCACACATCCATTCTACTAAGTATTTAATCATTACATTAACAATTCACATCTCCACTTGTTTCGAATAACGAACTCCCGATAGGAAACATAAATCCCAAGAAAAAGATTTTATATGTATGATAAATGTGTAGGTACATAGATGACTTTACTCATTTTCACCTTGTCTCCACTCGCCTCAAAGAGTGGGGACTGGGGGACTGAGGGGTCAGAGTTTCTAGAAGAGCAGAAAATATCACACATGAGCAGGAACGAGAGCTGAGTCGGTTGAAGATGAGTTGAGCTAGATTGATTATGCCGGAGGAGACTTACCTTCCTTGTTTTATGTTGGGGGCGCTAGGTGTACTCTTTTTCCCTTTATTAGGATTTTTTCCCACTGGGTTTTTTCCTAGTAAAGGTTTTTAACGAGGCATCTCCCCATCACTGACAAGGGTGGTGGTCCCTCGGCCGAAGAGGAAGAAACCAAAGACAGAAGAACGCTGCAGCTACAGGTTGGACTACTCCCTTTCGCCTCGAGTACTCTCGACTCAGGGAGTGGGGGACTCCTGATGGAGTATATGGACTCCGATCCCCCGGTATGCCGACTACTGGGCCTGGACAGCGGCCCACACACGTTTAGCGGATTCATATTATTGTACATTATTATTCAAATGTTCTAGATTAGCTTTTTATACTATCAGTCCATTTATGTAATCGGGTCTGTCAGGCCCGTATTAGAGGCCCCGACCCGGATTTTCCCTATATATACTCCTTATAGGAGGCTTGTAAACTCACAACTCAAGAACTCATAGTTCACACTCTATACACATTTTCTTCTTCTTTTCCATTACTCTTTTTTATTCTTGTTCAATCTCTCTTAGTTATAGGATATGGGTATCAATTATGATGAGGAAGTACATGAGATAGAAGATAAAAGATTTTAGGAGGGGGAGGAATGAGGGGTGCGATCGAGGGTTTTACATGGAAACAAGAGGAATCGTCGTATTGCCCGAACTGCATTCGATCGAGGCCTTGGCAAGATCAGGACAGATTCGGGCGTCCACAATTCACACATGGATCCCGTCACCGATGGTGTGCAGCGGAAAAACATCACAGAGGCCGGACGTCGAGGGACTGGAATCGTCGTCATCCGACTCCGAGGCAGAGATACTTGGACTTCTTCTCCGGCTACCAGCACAGCAGCATCAGAAAGCACGGCTACATCAGGGATACTATTGAACGGCCTCAGTGCAGATTTCAATCTCTTGCCCAGAATCGTGCTTCTCTCCATTTTCGTACTCCAAATCAGCCGGCCTGGAGATTTAATCAAAGACAGAGGACATGGGGTTCTTGGGAGGTGGAGTATGTACATCCCATTTCTCAAACTCAAACTCGAGATTCTCCCTCACAAATTGGGTATGAGGTTACAATTGAAAGCAAAAATTTTCAATTTACTATTAATGATTGTAACCTTTTGCGAATATCTGAAAGGAAGAAGGGAATCATAGCTGCCATTGACCTTGATTTAGCTAAAGCTATTTGGTTAAAGAATTCCATTCTCAAAATTTTACCGGGGAAATTTGGAACTAGGTGTGAATTGAGTAAATCTATTATCATGCTCTACGATGCAAATCTGTTTGGAGGTTTTATTCGCATAATTGAGAATGGAAATGATAATTTGTTTATTCCTGAAGGTCGGAATGGATTAGGGTTCAGTTGTTTTCTCACAGGAGTTACAAAATCAATTGCTTTGATGGAAGAAATGGTTGCTAAAAGATCAATGGAGATTGAACATGCTACTAGGGATGACTTTTCAGTTAAAATGAGTAGCAACTTCGAATTGGAGCTTCTGAACTTGGACCGTGCTTTTCCTTATTGTGGTGAATTTACATCTTCCATTTCAAGTGTCTTAATACAAGCTGATATTGATCAATTAATAGATCATGCACTAGATTTGGTTTATGTTGAGGATGTTCAGTGCTCGGATAACACTTCAAGGGGTGCTGTTGTGATTCAAAATACTTCACAGGGGGCATTTACTTTTGAATCCAAAGAGATAGATGAGGCAGATATCCTAGAAACTACTCCTCTCCAAGTTTCTTTCACTGAACCTCTTTTAGCAGATGAAATGGTTTCTCCTCAAACTGCAGTTTTGGAACCGATTGCTTCGGGTGGAAACGATCTTGAAGTTACACCTATTCAAAGGGTACTTTCTGATCGTGAGCTACTAGATAGGGTTGCTGACACTGAATGGGACTCGGCCAGTTCAAGATTGCTACCTCGACGGAGTGCTCGTCTCAAGGCTAAAAAATTGGCTGGAACTTAGGATCGCTTTGGATATTTTGGGGATTTCAAATCATCTCTTTCGACCGGGCAACTCAATACAATTCGACGGGGAGCTAATCGCTTTTACTTTAGGGTTTTGCATGGCCTTTGGGATTGTTCACTTAGCTTATTAGCGTTTTTGTTTCTTTCATCTTCTTTTTGTACTCTTCTTAATAAATTTAATAAAGTATCAAAAAAAAAATATGGGTATCAATTATCCAACAATCATTAATATTTAATAAGTAATAAATATATTATTCATACTATGATTAAAAAAATATTATATTACATTTAACTAATATTAACAAAAATTTAACTAATTTAGCTAATTATTTTAACTTAATGCGTCACTACGATTAAACCTACGTTTAACTAACCAAATTTCACAAAATTAAATGAAATTTACATAATTAATAATCTCTCTAGCTAATTTAACTTGTTACTACAGTTAATATGAACCAAATAATTTACACAAAAAACGTAATTCAAATTACATACCTTATTTGCATAAACAGGGAAAATGATAGAAGATGGCTAGATTACATCCTTCAATGTGTTGTTTTTCTGTTGTTTTTCTAAACAGTTTGTGTGTTTATGTGGATGAACCAGCAGCTGCATATATGGAAAAAATAGTCACGGATGTGTCCGTGACTACGTTCGTCCGTACAGATTACCAGTCCGAATTAACTTTTAGGCGTTGGAAAATTTATTTGTTGGGCCTAGTCACGGAATTAGTCACGGATCTACCCGTGACTAATTTAAAATTCAAAAAAAATCCCGCCGAGGCAAACGTGCATTGGCCGGAATAAAGTAGTCACGGATATAACCGTGACTATTTTTAGTCACGGGCGTAGTCACGGTCATATCCGTGACTATTTTTTTTTTTTGAAAGTCCGTGACTAGTTCGTGACTACGACCGTGAAAAACTAGTCACGGACCAAATCCGTGACTACTGTCCGTGACTACACGTGTGTTTTTTTGTAGTGTATTCATACTTAAAAAATAAAAAATACACCGGTAATATAAATAATTAAGTTATTACGGTTAAATTAGGAAAGAATGGCATGAACATTACTATCTAACTTTCATTAGACAAAAATATGAGTGAAATTGATTTTGCCAAAAAAGTGATCTCCTACGCTTTTCTTATTTGACGCGCTGACGCGCAGCAGCTTTCCATCTCATTCACACGCATCAACTTCCATTGGACAAAAGCAAGCCAGATCTATCTGTGAATATCTTTCTTCACTTCATCGCCATTCTTTCTTCTCTTTCTTTGTGACAAAATCGCGAATGGAGCAGCGGATTCCAAACGCTATGTGGCGAATTTGAGCTTCGAAGGTCCTGGGTCAGGGACAGGCCAAAGGTCGGGGATGGGCGAGGAGCAAGGGTAGGGTTGCAGACGACGGGCGCTGCTGGTGGCTGAAGGTGGGGTGAGGCATTAATTCGAGATTTGGTTTGGAGGTGGCGATGGTAAGGTGGCAGGGGAGCGGCGGCGCGGTTGAATGTGGACGGTTGGGGTTGCAGGTGGTGGTGCGGTGGTTGGGGAAGAGGCTTGGGTCGGGAAGGTGGGCCGGAGAGGTGGATGGCCACTGGGAATGGTGCTGGGGTTGGGGGTTGTGGCAGGGAAGGGTTCGAGGCGTCGCCGGCACTAGCGGCGGCGGGAATTGGGCTGGATGGTGGTTATCGGGGTTGGCCAACATGGGGTCGGGAGGGGCAGGGAAATGGACTATCTAAAGGTTACGATGGGATGGTATTGGCGGCGTTGGGATGTTCCCGGTTTGACCTACACACATATTAAGAAAATAAACTTACCAAGGGTAAATTTTATTGTTTTGACAATTTTTGGACACTGTTTGACACTGTTTGATACAGTTTTGATGTAGGATAACTTTCCATTTGGGGAAAGGGGAACTTCTTTCTGGGGCATCCAAAAAATGAAAGCGGGAACATCCCAACGCGACGGAGGGAGTATAAAATTATACATGCTAGCTTAGTTGGATGCTTGCCTATGTGATGAAGTTGTTATGTGCTAGAATATTAGCATAAGAACATTATTTTACTAGGGTGCAGAATAGGAACCTACCGATACTCCAAATTTTGAGTACAACAGGGGTGGATATTAAGTGACCGTACATTTGGATTCAATTGCTCCCATGTACGAGTTGGAAAACGACGTTGTGGTTTTGAGATGTGACTTTGAGCCGATGGTGTTGGGGTCTTAGTAACCTTGTCGGGATGGACAAGCCGAGCGGACAAGTTGACTTCTCAAGTATTTTAGAATCGGACTATGACTTGGGCCGATGGTGTTGGGGTCTTAGTAACCTTGTCGGGATGGACAAGCCTAGCGGATAAGTCATTTTTCGGGAATGTGCATGTCTTTACTCAACCGATCAATAAGTCCCTATTACGTTTTGCCTTGCTAGGCATATTGATGCGGTAGAGTTGGATATTGTTATGTGAAATATTTTTCCTATAAATACAACTATCATAAATGTCAAGTATTTTACATAGTTATCTTGAATAGGCTATGTGGTTGATTGTTCATGACTTATGATATGACTATAAAATATTTTTACAAAACCCTTCTGGTGAGATGGTGTAAATACTAAGTAGGAGGATCTTGGCAGTTTCACAAGCTGACCTCTCACAGATTTGTAGGTCAAAGAAACTTTGAAGACATCTTGAGTCCTATCTCTCTTTTGGATCCGCCTGAGGCTTGGGAATCATATTTTATTTTGTTAGTTGCTCATGAGACTGCTCTTCATCATAAAATTCTAGTTTGGGCCTTCGTGCCAGAATGTCATTTGATTTTACCAAACTTTTATCCTTTAATTTACCGTTGTATCATTGAATATTTTCTCAATAATTATTCTTCTCTTATATGGAATTACTTAGTGTGATGATATTAAATGCATTGCATGACCTGACGAGAGGACCAAGAAAGGTACTCTTGTAGGGTTGTGCGGCGGTTGTTGACGCTGCCGGATCGGTCTGGGACGTGACAATTAAAATGGTATCAGAGTCCAAGGTTCCAAAATCTTTCAAAAATTTCCCTTGGAACCGTCATCCCAGAACCCTGGAAATTTGTTCCTAAAATATTTTTCCTCAAAAACAATTTCTAAATACCTCATGAGCATAGGATTCGTCTTCCGGATACCTAAACATCTTTGTGCCGGAGTTGTGTGTCTCTGATTGGTAAGATGACGTCCTTAGCCATCGGTATGGCTACAACATGAGGGCAATTGAGGGTCAGGTACCCATATCTTACATCTTCATTCAAGTTTCATTAATTACCTGTTTCGGAAATCCTGTTCAAGCCTAGATACACAATCGAATTAGGGTGCAACGCAGAATAGGATTACATTTAGAGCGTTTAGTTTCCTACTACTTGAGAAAGCTTACGTATTGAGAGCATCAATAGACATTCAAACGTGCAACCACCAAAGTACAATCATATCAAATGGACTTCCAATGGTAGCCTTAAGTGAATAATAACACTTGGGGTGTGTGAATTGTGATTATATAATAGTGCGTTGGTAAGTTAAAACTAAAGGAGCAAGTTAGGTAGCACTTACAGAGTAATAATATATATAATAGTAAAAGCACTACTTTACGATCATTAGGTATAACTTTTGGCGGTATAGTTACACGCATATGCATTTATAAGAGTACGTATAAAATATAGATATTTTAAAGATAGAAATCGAGACATATATATTCTCCAACATTTCACAGAACGTATACACATAAAACGTGTTCTAGAATGGGCGGTATATATCGCTGAATATTTGTTTGGTCTTATTGGGATAAGGTTTATACGAAAAAAAACATGTACAAACTTTTTAAGGTTTAACAAATTTTGGGGGACGTCCGAGTGTGAAGAGAAATTTGTAATATACAGGATATGTGAATAAATTACTTAGCTTCGTTAATTTATAAATGATCTCCTCGCGACTCAAAAGAATAACAATTAGATAAAAACAATTCAATCTATATAACCCATGCTTCACGATGAGGATAATAAAGAACCATCATCACTAAATAAAATTGTTATCAAATACTCTCGATCTCAAACTTTGTTTTGGTTCCAAATCGTTCCTTACACTTGAGTATACCTGCGAAGGTTTTTTAACCAACCAATAAAAAAAACAAAGGCCATGCCTAACTGGTACTTGCAAAAAAGACAAAGTACAATTCCAAACGCATCTAAATTCTAGAAGCTTAACTTAATCTTACCAAAGATGAGAGCGAGAATAAACAACCTTTTTCAAGGTTAAACAGCATTATGAACAAAATAAAATTTCCTTAAACAAGACAAGACAACCTTATTCAGGGTTAAGATTGATTTTACAAGGCTAAAGATGAATTAACGGAATTAACTTTGCACCGGAGAGGCTCACCAAGCCTCGTCAATTAAGAGGCCCATCACAAGGCCAAAACGGCCTAGATGATGAGCCCACTTGTTGGTCCCGGTTATCAAGGTAACAGTCTAGAGGGGGGTGAATAGTGTTATGGTTTTTAACTTTTTCAAGCTAAGTACCAAGGTTAACAGAATAGCTTGTTCTGTTGAGAACAGACTGGCAGCGGAGGTCTTCTGGTAAGGGTTCTGTCGGGATAGCCTCACAGAGATGCAAAGGCACTAGGGCTTCTGTTAACTCACAAGAGGTGTTCTGCTGAACACAGATACCACTTCTTTGGAGTTAAGCAGTATAAAAATAAAAGCGAGTATTAAAAACAGTAAGTAAATGACACCAGGGATTTTATAGTGGTTCAAGGAACAACTCGTTCCTCTAATCCACTGTTCCACTAAGCTTGTAATAAACCAATTACAATACTTAAGTTCTAGCACTTAATAAGCTGTCCACGTCTTCTTCAAGTGTAGATGTCTCCTGGGATGCACTTCCTTGCTTCCTTTAAGACTAGTCTTGTTTCACTGAGTCTCCTTGAAGTATCACCACTTCACTACTCCAGCTACTTTAAGACGCCCTTCTTTGCAGAAGATGTTTTTATAGAAAAACAGAGTTTTTCTCCAACTTGCTTCGTCACAAAAGATATGTAGTTGAAGTGCTTGAAGTGTTGAAGAACTGGATGAACTTTGCTCTTGTTGGAGTGTGAAGATTATATGAGAATATGATCTTTCCAACGTAAGCTTTTCTTGTTGATGGAGATGGAGTTTGAATCTCATGAAAGCTTTTGAGAGTTGTAGAGAGCAAAAGTTATTCGGTTGTTCTTCATCATGTATCTTATATACAAGGGTTGTCTTTCTGTTGGAGGAGGAGACAACTGCATTGAATGCGCGTACTGTTGAGTTGACCGGTTGGGCCCGCAAGTTTGGCGGCTTGCTATTTTGGGATAGGTTTTCCAGGAATCTCGGTCAATCATCAGCTTTAACTCTTTTAGAGTGTAGAGCTCATTAAATGAGCATTAAATGTTGTCATGTAGCATTTCCGTTGAGGAGCTCCTAGCCGTTGAGGGAATCTTCCATTAGATACATCGGCGAGGTAGCTTGTGAAACATCTAAGTGTTTGGTATTCTGTTGCGTTGCAAAGAGAGGTAGTTACAGAGGGCCTCGAGCTCTTCTGTCCAACCGAAGTCCAACAGAGGGGCAGGAGCACTTCTGTCAAGTAAACTGCCAACAGAGGGCCTGAAGGTCTTCTGTCAGTCGACTACTCAAGAATGCTTACACTCAGAAAAATTCTAATACATCAATTTTGAATAAGGGGTACTCTAATGTTCTAATTAATCTAGCATCATCAAAATCTAAAAACATTTATTCCTTACACCACCCAACCTGGCTCAACTAATAAGAGCCTAAGGGTCAAGAAATTGGTAAAGTCTTCCTTAAAGCAGGAGAGACGACCTTGACCGGAAATTCAAGGCATGAAACAAGTAAGGACATTTCTGACCAGAAACAGATTAAGGAGCCTAAAAGCATGCAGGGAGGCCTGGAGTCCATCCCAGAACCTGCGGAGCACAGGTCTCAAAAGAAAGCAAAGTTAGAGGTAAATTCCCCAGAAGACTAAAGGAGTTCAAGGGAAGCAGATCAGCCTAGAGTAAGGCTAGAGGGCCTAAAAAATACTGAAGTAAGAGATAGATCAAACAGTCAACATAAGCAGATAAAAAAAGCATAATAAAATATGTGCAAGAAAGAGTAAGATGTTCAGTACAAGCCACCACCACTGGTGGAAAACGGCAACAGGCACACAAGCCTGGAAAGATGTTTGTTGGAATGTTTAGTGTTTGGAGTCATAAATTTAAGATTTAGGAGGAGGAAGAATCAGAGCATCAGGAGCGGCGGCGGCCAAGGGGGCTTTGGATTCACCATCACTTCTGGCAATCCTCAGGACTCGGCGGAGAAGGAGGGGTCTTTCTTCAGCAGGGCCTCATAAATAGACTTCTTCATATCAAGCTTCCCTAGTTGGAAGCATAGCCCCCCTATCCTCCCCCTCAGGGGTTGACAGCCATTCCAGGCCAATTTCAGCCCGACGCTCGGTTATCACCTGTTCCAGGTCAGCTTTGAAGGCATCCCCGCTTATGAAGGTCTGAATGACCTCTCTCCTGACCTCCTCGATCCTCTTCTTCAGCTCATCCTCTTTGAGACTTTGATCCTCCACGATTCTTCAATCGGACTATATGCAACCATAGCGTCCTCCAGTTTCTTCTTCACAACATCAACTTCCTTCTCGATAGCAGCCTTGCCAACCTCCACAGCTTCGAACTTGGCCTCTGGCTCTCCCATGGCTTTCCGATGCTCGTCGGATGGACCCCGAGCCTCCACCAACTCCTGCTCCCAATGAGTGGAGCTGGAAGCCACCAGGATGAAAGCCTAGAATCAATTTAAGTTCGTCAGGTTTGTTTAACAGTTTTATTTGGCACAAGACAAGATCATTGGAATAAAAGGACATATGAATACCTTAGAGACGGCACGAGCTGCCCATTTCAGGGTCAGAGAGGAGGACAACCCTCCGAGCTCTTCCCTATCGACGGGGGAGTGACATCTAAGGCTAATGCGACCGGGTTGACACTGCCGTGCAAGATAGAGGCAGAGTTGGAACGCATGGTTACGCGGATCGTATGACGGGGCGCCGGAGTTCCCTCCTCATTGCCGCCCCAAGAGGAGTCATATTCAACCTCCACTTCCGAAGACGCAACTTCCTTCTCATCCATCTTCTGCTTCTTTATGGTCGCAGGGGCGGGTTGGAATGTCGGCCTCTTCTCGGCCCCCTGGTTTTGGGGATGTCGGAGGCCTGCAACCGGCTGGGCAAGAGTCGCAGCCGCGCCCCAGTCTGCAGGCCCTTTGAGCCGCCCTTGTCTGCACCCTCCGGGCAGGGATCAGGGACCCAGGGGTCGAACCCGCCTTCACCGCCAGTCTCTCCAGTTGGGTAGCCATCTTGTCATCATCTGCACAAAGTAAACTTCAATTAGAATCATGGCAAATAAACCACAAGAAAAACAAATTATGGGCCAGGCGAACCCGACTTGGGGAAAATTCAAGCATCACAATGTCGTTCTCACCTACGTATAGTAGTGCCCCATGAGAAATGAAGAGCCTTTAGCGATGAGCTAGGCAGCCAGTTCATTCCCCTCCGGCAGGACATGCATTACCCACTTCGGATCATCTCCCCCCACATGTTCTCATAGGGAAGCATACTATCCGCCGGGGTAACCCAAACCCACTTGTATCTCCAACCCTTAAAAGAGTCAAGATATGATTTGGCAGCGAAAAGGCGGTGACCCGCACGCAGGGCAATCACGATGTAACCTTGGGTATCGGAGGCACCAGATCTCACAGAGTGGAAAAATTAAGGAATATGTACAGATAGGGCTTAACCTATAAAGAGACGCATCGGGCTATGAACCCGACAATAAACATGTGGGTGGTAGGGGTGAATTGACCCGGGATAACACCATAATGGCGCATTATATCGATCAAGAAGAACAGGGTGAAGGGGAAAATGAAGACCCATCTCTAAACTGGCCAGATGAACCCCAAAATGAAGAGTGGAAGGGGGTTCGACAATATTCTGCCCCGACGAAGGGAGAGAACAGACAATGGAAGGCCCGGCATCAGAAAATTCAGCATCCAACACTGGGATGACCAAAGCCCCCCGAGCAAAGTCGGCAGACAAGAAGAAGTGGGTTTCAATTCCATAAGAATCCACTGGGATTGGGGGACGGCTGGAACCGGACCCCTCATCCTCAGGGAAGACAGAGCGAAGAGGAACGGTTTGAGAGGACGACATAAGAACTGACTTGAGTAGGGATTAAGAAGTTCGGAGAAGACGACAGGAGTTAGGCCTCCTAGGGTTTGCGAGTGAAAAACTTTGAGGGATTTTGCAGGCAAAATGAATGAGAAAAGGTGTCAAGAAGGAGAAACATACCTTATATAGGGGTGATGCAACAACACTTCTTGAGAACCGCTCGGACACCGGCGTAAGAGCAATCGAGTACTGCAGCCGAAAAGACATGTTTGGAACTCATGCACGCCGCAGACGTGTGTCGTTCTATTAACTGCATTTAATTCTGAGTGGCGGCACAAATCATTAAAGATTTGAAATTTGAAAAAGCGGCTCGTTAATCTCTAAAACATAGCCCGACTGATTTTAGAGAGTGGGGGGGGGGGGCTTGTGATGGTACTATGGACAACGGCCATGGCCCAAAGATTAAATTAAATATAAAGCCCATAAACAGGATTAGCCCATTAACAGGATCAACTTATCAACAGGATCAGGCCCTTAACAGGGATTAATATTAATGAGTCATTGAGCCGAATTGGGAATCAGACCCATGAGAGGAACCCACAACCAGGCCGGGCTGGATAGCGGACCTCGAGCTTGGGCCGAGTTCTAGTGAGTTTGGACTTCTCCTAGCGCTTATGTGACAGGCTATCATTCGTGCATAACTATCTGGCAGAGGTAGGAATAACAGAAGGAACGTAGACCTAAAGGAAACAATCATTGCACATATATAGCTATCTGGCAGTCTGCACATATCTATTACATCGGTTTCCTTCTAGTACCTAAGGTCTATAAATACTTCATGTACATATCCCATCAGGGGACCGAATTCCGGAATAATAACACTCCCTTACGCTGCCTAAATTTCATCTGCTCTCGTAGTTGGATTAAGCTCAATCACAGAGTAATATTAATTGTGTATAGACTCATGCATAATACTTATTGTGAATATGTACATGTATATATAACGTACCATTTTTACAATGAGAAAATTGTTATTGCTAAGACAAAAACATAGGCTTTTTCCCAAAATAGGACTTAATGTTTGGTTTTCCCTAAATAGGACTAACCTTACTTTTTTTACCCCTAATTCTATTTAATTAATTAATTGGTCTAAATAATTGCCCCCTAGTTTCCTTGCACAACCAAGGCAGTCTGTCGGTGGCGGGGCAGTCCGTGGCGGCGGCAGAACTCCGGCAGCCAGTCAGCGGCGAACTCCGGCAATTAATTAACCCAATTAATTGCCCCCTAGTTCTCTTGCACAACCAAGGCAGTCTGTTGGTAGCAGGGTAGTCCGGTGGTGGCGGCAGCGGCCGGAGGCAGAAACGCTGGGAAACGTCCAAAAAAAAATTCTGGAAATTTTTCCGGCGGTGGTCGCCGGAGCTCCGGTGTCGATCTGGCGGCGGCAGCAGGTGGTCGGCGGCAGACAGTTGACAGCAGTCCAGGGGCAGAAATAGTGGTAATTTGGTCTACTCACACATAAAAAATCCTATTTAAGAATATTTAAACTAAGTGGTACTACCTGCGTCCCATTTTATAAGTCTTAGTTTGACTCGACACGGTTCTTAATGAAGTGGTTGAAAAAGTAAAAGTTGTGGTTGAGATTTGAGTATAATAAAGTGAAATGATGTAGACCACATATTTCTTTTCAAAAAGGGAAAGGAGACACTCATTTTGGGACAATCCAAAAAGGAAAGTAGGATAGGTAAAATGGGATGGAGGCAGTACTATTTTGGGAAAAATGCTATGTTTCACTCCTATTAGGATAAAAACCCCTTTTACAATTTATAATACTCATGCTCTTCTGGGAAAATTATTAGGAAATCTTAATTAGTCTCCATTGTGTGTTGATTCCGTTTCTTGCAAAGTATTTACACAAAAAATGAAACAAATCAAGCAAACAAGTAACAATAACAAAAGTATACATATATTCTAATAGAGAGCGGTTTCGGTAAGAACAGATCTTAGGAGAAAAATGAGAACGAATCTGGACCGTTGGATTGTATTATGTGGAACCAAATTGTGCATTTGGTGAAACTGAAATATGCATTAAATGATAATGAAATGTGCAAAATAAAAATTTAAACACAAGTGTGCATTAGATGAAATTGATATGTGCGAAAAAAGTACAAAAATAACATCACATCGTACTTTTAATTCTGCACATTTCAGCTTCACCTAGTGCACATTTCAATTTCACGTAATGCACAATTCAACTGCACATAATGTCACTCTATCGTACCCTTTGTGATGCACATTTTAATTTCACCGAATGAACATTACAGTTTCATCTAATGCACACTGAATTTCGCTTGAAACAAATCTAACGTTCCAGATTCTCATTTCTCTCATAAGATCGTGTTTTTTTTTAACCAAACCTATTCTAATATATGACTATATAATTATTTAACAATAATTATAGTATTGAATTCACAGGAAAATACTCATGAGAGAGTTGCACTGATAATCTAGAAGCAAGAGTTGTTCAAGTGAGCTCCGATTTAGCCATCAACGCAGAATCGCAGATCGAGTACTTCTCATTCCAATATCGAAGTAAATCGATTTCCTCACCGCTAAAATACTGATTTCGTTCTATTGTATCTTTTCTATCTTTTAATAATAAAATAGATATTTAATAAAAAAAAAGTATACTACATCTTCATTCATGTATTCAGTCGTTTACTCATTTATAATATTGCATATTAGCTTAAAATTATGGTGTAAAATTATAAAAAATCAGATTGGGTTTAAAGCAATTCCTAATTTGTAGGTTAGCCTACCAAATAAGGGATTAGTAGAGGTAATAAGGTAGAGATAGAGGTATAACCAGAGGTCGAGTACGAGCCCAGGGAGAACTAGAGAGGGTGAAGAGTGTTGGAAAAATGTGTTGAAATTGCATTAAATGGTAATTTTGGGGCAATATTTTGAGTGGGGTCCACTTCCGATTTGGATCGGGTCAAAGTGGTTTCGGATTGTCCTTGTTAGGGGCTACAATTCGATATATGGTACGCTCAAAACAGATAACGGGTGAATGAAAAATTGCTTTTCGAAGTTTACCCGTTAGAATGGAAAAACTGGGAAAAAGAATGAGTTTCTAGTGTGTTATTTCCCACACCGGAAAACCCAAGGGATTTGCAACTCTTTATAAAGGGACTCCCCCCTTAAGGAGTTAAGATTCCTTAGGGTAAAGGCTCTCTCCACGCGCGCAGGGGTGCAAATCAAATCCCGAAATCGGAGAAGAAAAACCGCGACTTGCGTGCGCGGGCGATCTGCGGACACGAATGTCGTCCCAAAAATCTATCTCTCAAGAGATATGGTTAACCCGGACAGAACACGTCTTCCACGCAACAAAACTGCTCGACAGAAGGCCTTGAGGTCCTCTGTTGCGAAGCTCGGACAGAGCACCTCGGGGTGTTCTGTTCTGTCCGAGAGCACCTCGGGGTGTTCTGTTCTGTCCGTTACAGCATTAAATGTCCAACATTCTTATCTTTCAATTTCTTCAGCAAAAAAACACTTCCAGCATTCCGAAAATTTCCTGAGTGTTCATACTGTGTTCTCGTTCGCTGGAACTCTTGTTTGTGTGCTCAAACATTAGTTCAAAGTCATCGTATCATGGGAAACGATTGTTGCAACGCTCCTAGCACCGTGGGAGGCAACAAATATGTTTTAAGGAAATCGTGCGTAACACGAGCTTTGACTGATTTCTGCTCCATCTCATTTCTTGTTTTCTTTCGTCATTTTAATTAATTTATTTTACTCCCTCCGTCCCAATTTACTTAGCCAAACTTGTTTTTTCAAGTCAATGGTACCTAAGTTTGACCGATTATATATCTATATAGAAAAAATATTAATGATATAAAAATTATATGAAAAATTTATTTGTTGAAAATATTATTATAAAAGTATAAAATTATTAATATTTTCATAAATATATTAGTTAAAATAATTGGTCAAAGTGAACCAGCTTTGACTGGAAAAGTCAAGATTGGCTAACTAAATTGGGATGAAGGTAGTAATTAATTTTCTTTATTTTCCGAAACACACCCAACAAAGAGTTGAGCAGTGTAGGACTGAATGGACAACGGGACAGTAAGGTTGGAGCAGCAAGGAGTGGAGGAGGACCCAGGCCGCCGAAGTTATACCTCAGGAGTGTGTGTATTACGAACAATTGAGCAAAGAAAGTATGAAACGTAGACTCAGCAAAAAGCAACATAAATGACAATGTTTAGATTTTTTAATGGCCATGAAGAAATTGTTGTCACACCCTTTTTTATAGCTTTTGATGCTCATGTGAACACCTTTGAACGCTTGGAACAGTTGGAAGACCACACGCCTAAGGAGCATAAAAGAATCACATACCAAGAATGAATAATGAAATATAATATGGACTAAATTAGAGCCTGTTTGGTGAGGTTTCTATGTGGCTGGGATATGGCTCAATCTCCAGACACCCCAAGTTTTTTTGAAGCAAAAGCATCCTCAAAAATCCAATTGCCAAAAACTACTTGTTCTAAACATTTGATTGAATAAGCAAAAAGAACCGGATTCGCAAGAGCTAAATTGTGCCTTTTGATCATATCAAGACAGGAAAGAAGTGCCAGCATGGTTATGGTGGAGGAGGTTATGAGCAATGGCATCCCTAGCAATCCTTGCAGCAGATGACCTGATCTGAACCTCCGGAACCACCTCATCATCGACCAGCTCAAACATATTTGCTGGATCGAACCCTTCGTTCCTCACTTCGCATATGTTATGCAACACGCAGCACGCGCCGAGCACAGCAGGCAAATCCAGAAGCTTAGTCTCAGTTCTCTTCTGCAGACAAGCCCATCTCCCTTTCAACCTAGCAAAAGCGTCCTTAGCCACGCCCTGAATCTGCCCAACCTTCTCATTGAGAGCATGCTGTGTCCATGTCAGATTCTGATGTGTGTAGGGAACAAGAACCCAATCCATCAAAGGGTAGCTCGAGTTCCCAACTATCCAATTGCCGCTCAACAACCCCTTATTAGCATTTCGGTATACGGAAGAATTCTCCAGCACCTGATCATTGGACATTGATCCAGGACGTCCAATGCAAACATCAGTGAAAACGCCTTTCGGGTCAACCACCCCTTGGACCGTGATAGAGTAGGATGTTTTCTGGTTCCTCTCTGTGTGCCTCTTGTTGAAATAAGCGGCCACGCTGTTCTTAGGAGCAATGATGGGTATATGAGTGGTATACACCGAACCTATGACGTTTCGGATCCCGGAAATACTCTCGTATTCGTCTTTTATGCGTCTCATTCTCACCTCATCCGGCCAGCGGATGTATTTAGGCAGCAAAACGTTTGTGATTGCATTACAGACCTCAAGAACGAGCTTATGGCAAGTGGAAATGCCTAATCCGAACTTCTTAGAGACTAGTCTTAGTGGTTCCCCTGTGGCTAATCTCCATATGCAGACTGCCACTCTCTGCTTCACAGGGACGGCAACTCTCAAAGTGGTGTTCTCCTTTGCCACCACAGAGCTTAGCTCACTGCATATCATCTCGAAGGTCTCTTTCCCCATTCGGAAGGCTCTCTTGAATTCCTCCTCCGGGAACTCCGGACTGCTGCATTGGTCCCACCAATCCTGGGACCGCTCCTTGACCCACAACCTCCTCTGCGGCAGAACGGTCTGGGTTTTTTCGCCCCTGTTGGTGGGGTCCGTCTGTTGGTCGTCGGAGGCAGCCGCCACCGCAATCGCCGCCGCCGCGGCGGAGGAGTTGCCGTTTACTCTCCTCTTCCTCGTCCCGTCTGTCAAATCGACGGCGTCGTCGTTGTGATGGACGTAGGAAAGATACTCCCGCGTCGCGCAATTCCTCTTCCGGAGGTTCTCTTCGAGAAGTGCTCTGTCGTCGAGGTATTCCATGTACGAAGCTTCCTGCTCGTCCTTTTCTTGCTCCTCAAGTAACAGCAGCGACGTCAGAATCTGCTCCACCTCACGGGTTTTGACCGCGTGCTTTTCGTCCTCTGCATTCTCGCCGCTCCCCACCCGGCGGCCAGAAACGTGTTCGGTGACGCTATCGACCTTCTGCCGGCGGCGGTTATTAGTTGGCTGGTTGCTGTTGCAACTCATTTCATAGAAATTCTGTGTTCTGCGAATATATAATCAAGTAGAAATAGACTACCGGGAATCTCATTTGGAGGAAAGGAAACTTCATACTTGTATACTTCGTATATGAAAAGGAAGGAGTTGCGGCGAAGATGTTCGGTATATTGTGTGAACGGGAGTGTGAACGCATTGGGACCTGGACAATTGGAAAAGAAAAAAAGAAAATGAAGAAGGTTTTAACTTTTCTCCATGAGAAAAAAGTATGTGTGCATCTACACTTCACATTTTACATAATCTCTTATACCTAAGTTGAGTCCTATCATAATTCTCAATAATTCTTATTTTATTCTTGGTAGCCACATAAATTAATTTTTCTTAATGTTCGCATCGTTCTTCTCGTATCCCTATGTCAATTCTCCGTAGGATGGATCTAGTTTATCTCAATTTTACTTGTTTATAGACAACTCATTTAAAAACGTCAATATAATTATCTATGAAGATAAGCCGATATTCAAGAGTGTACCATGTTTTTGTAGAATTGCTCATTAATGGATGAAAAATTCTTAGTTTACATCTATTGTAAGATGAAAGTGGATGACTGTTGAATGAATGTCAGAACACTCGTTCGAAGCTTTGTATGTGTGAAGGGGGTTAGACAAAAACAATCATTTTCCTTGGAGAAAACTATGCACTTGTGTGAATGCGGTTCCCCATTTTGACCAAGTACGGCCATACGGGAGAGGCAGAGACACATCGACATTGACCATTACGTGAATAAGAAATTAATCTGTCCTTTAAAATAAAATTGTCCTTTACAAAAAAGAAATTAATTTGTTTCATATCATACACACCATATATACCAGAAGTTTTTCTTTTACGAAAATACTACCCAAATTAACTTGTACATAAAATAATAATGTAAAATTATATAATTGAAATTCACGTAGATTAGAGAGAAATAATTGTAATCAGGTCGTAACTATTTTAAATGAAAATAAAAAAGCTTTTAATGACGTCTAAATTTAAAAAATTGATCAAGTTTTGTGTGAATGTGCGAGAAGAGTTTTTTTTTGGAAAAAAGGTGACTATATTGAATAATCAGAATTCAAGGAAGTTACAAAAAGATAAAAAGTTCCCTAGGATTTTAGTAGACTCCACACAAATCTAAATTCAGGACACCCAAATTGAGATGAAATACTAAATTCCTTTAAAATTGGTTAGAATCCATATTGCGGACACACCCCTTAGCTTAGAGACAACCACCTCCAAGAAAGCAATATGATGCAACGATCATATAATGGGCTTAACTAATTCAATGACAAACGCAATAGATCTTTTATCACTCAACCTGAATTCTAGAGTTCTGCTAGTAAGAAACAAAAACACAACCAAAACAATATGAAATAAAAGATGAAAAGAAAAGAAAATTAATTTAAATAAATTGATAACGACACCAAAGTCATTGTGTGCCTCAAAACAAATATTTCTCTTCTACGAAATTGTAAACAAAGGTTTTTTTTAAGATTGCACGATTTATTATTTAAACATTAAGATGAACGACTTATGTGATTAAGATTAATGAGATTAAAAGACTTGCATTTGGTACTTTCTACTCTATGAGATGTTTGAGAAATAATTGTAACCACATCTTAACTATTTTAAATGAAAGTAACAAAGTTTTTAGGGATGACTAAATAAAAAAGTTTGACCAAATTTTGTGTGACAGAGCAAGAAGACCTTATGAATGGACATATGATAGATTAAAATTATTATGTGTGTAACTTTATGATCACTACAATATAAAATTAATTGTAATTATAGTCATTAAAAGTTTTTAATGACTATAATTATCCATTTTATCCATCATCTTTACTTTTGTCACATACAAGTACGTAGTATATGTCATTATTTCTCATAGATACTGAATATAATATACTGCGTATCAAATTTTTTTCTTAAATGTTTTAGACAAACGTATAACTATAGGTGCTATTAATATATAATTATTGTTTTATAATACAATAATGATAATCACTAAAGTATAAAAGTCACAATTTGTCAACTGGCTTAACTTTAGTTATATATTCATCATTATTTTGATATGAAATTATGAGAAAAAATATTTTAAAAAAGTAATGGGAGAGTAAATATTATTATAATAAATATAGAAAAATGACACCAATTTTGTTTTTATATTTTAAAAAACAAATACAAAGTATATGACTAGTTTGTTTATCAAAAGATGTTATGACCGCCACCTAGTGGTGGACTCGGGCCGGGTGGCCCGACCCGGAACCGGCACTGTTATGGCCCGGCCCGACCCGGTGGCCCGGCCAGTGACCGGTCCGGGTAGGCCCGACCCGAGGGGTTTCCGGTCCGGGCTCGGGTCACCCAAAACATGAACCGACCCGGCCGGTCCGGGCCCGGTTCCGGGCTTTTTTTCAACTTTTTTTAAATCCTCGGGTTGGGCTAGGTATTTTGGGCCATTTGGGGTCGTTTGGGGGGTTGGGGGTTAGGGGGAAGGTCGGGGGTAATTAGAAAAAGGAAAAAAATGTAAGAGGCCCGAGGCCCGGCCCGGCCCGGACCCGGTGGCTACCCGGACCGGTCCCGGGCCTAACATTTCCTAACCAGCAGCCCGGTTGGGCCTAGGCCTGGCCCGGGCCCGAACCGGCCCGAGTCCACCACTACCGCCACCTAATGACCTATCCTCTGCAGTCTGCACAATTGCCACCACAGATAACATCTATCAGTGATTGCAGAAGGAACAATATTTACAATCCATTTTGTGTCTTCTCTTGAGATATATGCAGGTCTCATAAAAAAATTGCAGGTCTCATCACACATTGCGCTACATTACGGGAGATGTTGATTAGAGCTTCACCACCCTTGTTCTTTGATTGAGAAAGATTATGAATTCTTATTCGTGTGACCCTTTATACCGCAATGGTTGCAGGTATATTGCAGGTGTAAAACTCTCTCGTGTCATCCAGTGATCTTCATGATTTTTTACCTCTGTTTTGTCTTTTCCGTCTTTGTTTCTTTCCTTCCAGTCTTGCTCACTTTTGTGTCTCAAGAAAATGAGATTGATTTATATGCTCACATAGTCACATACATGATAAGTTTTCCTTCTTGTCTCTTCATTGAAAAACAAATCATATCCATGATCATAAGTTTTTCATTTAAGGCTGAATTAGTGAGGACAACAACCAGTGTTTCTCGATCTACTACATGATATAAGGAAGGGAACTAAGAAATATCAAGCTCTGCATTTCATCAGCACTCTTCGGTTGAAATGAATATAGCCCTTTCCAAAGAGTCACCATTCTATTTGTAAATAAGAGGAACATGTTGAATTGTGAGATAATAGCAAAATTAATTTTGCCAATCCTCTCTAATTGTCTCACTTTATTACTCTTATATGCCGTATTAGTACTATAGTTTTACATCACTCTATATACAAATCACTGGTTCCGTATTATTTTATCAATAGCTAAAATATGGGATTAATGCAACAAACCCCCTCGTGAAATATAAATTTGACGCATTAGCCCATTGTGATTTAAATATGTGTCAAAATCCCTTTTGTTATAATTAATCATGCGCAACCCCCCTCCAATAACAAATTTTAAAAAATTTGAAATCACTTTTCTTAATGATATGATGTAATATGCAAGCGACTTTGTCAAAATTTCTAAATTATACAAAAAACTAATCGTTTTTCAATTATTTGACAATTAAAATTGTTCATAGAAGGGGTTTTGTGCATGAATAACTATAACACAAGGGGTTTGACACATTTTTCAAATCACAAAGAGCTAATATGTCAAATTCATATTTCACGAGGGGTTTGGTGCATTAAATCCGCTAAAATATATACCACACACCTTTTTATCTAAAATATATAATCTTTTACGAAAGTAGGCCTAGACTCGGGCCGGTGGTTCTGGAATGGGGCCCCCGGAACCGGCCCGGGTAATCCCCGGTTCCGGGTCGGGCCTCGGGCCTTGTTAATTTTTTTTCCTTTTCGTAGTTACCCCCCAACATGTATTATTTCAAATTGGATATATATATATATATATATATATATATATATAGGAGTTGGGTAGGGGTTGAGTGGGGTAACTGCCCCCCTGCCCCCACCTGGATACGCCCCTGGTGACTGAAAGGATATCCATTTTCTACCCACTTATAGACCCTCCAAATTTACTACTCCGTATGATTATTGAATATCCCGGTGCTTACACATACACTCCTCAATTCCCTTGGGCCTTGAGGAAGAACTGATTTTGAATAAGCCTCCCTTCAAAGAAATAGAACTTTTGACTTGGGGTTCCTGAACCATTTGTATAGTCATTATAACTTGGAGTAATAGGGTAGTTTGATAAGAATGTTACCAAATAAAGAAACAAATTGTAGTACTCCGTATCACACAATTGAAGACAGTGACATAGATAAGGCGCCAAGGCCCTAACAACTACGTGATAGCAGGCTTAGCAGCCCACGCACCAACTATCTTTGATTTTGGTTAGAAGATGGGGACTTGACTATTTGGACTTCCTCCTGAACTATCATTGTAACTAAGAAGATAGTGGAGTGAATAGATTGATAAGGATTGTTTTACAAATAAAGATAATCACACAATTGAAGAATAATCACTACTACGTGATAGCAGCCAATGCACCAACTACCAAATGCGATAAGCCTCATAACCAATATCAAAGTCTCCATCATCATGTGGGTGATGAAGACCTGATCCACGACAGGCGAGGCAGCCATTAAGACCTGTATCAACTGCATGCAGCATATCCAGAGCAAAAGGAAGATAACAAGGAGGAGGGTTACTTATGAGTGCAAATAAAGCAAGGGAAAACACAAACAAATTCTTCTATCAAGGGAGGGTTTGGGTGACATACATACCTTCACCGACAGCGCCAAGCATGTAACAACCGTAAACAGTAGTAGTAGAGGCTTCCAGGGGTTTGCAAATTTTATTTGGAAAAGATATCTCAAGGAAGAAGAGCATTGTGGGTCCATTTGAGTTTTTGGGCTTGGCAGTGAAGTTGGTATGAGCCTTTAAATACTCTCTCGTGTAGGGTAGTTTGAATTGTCTGCTTCTCTTTACCTCCACCACCTCATAGGTGACTCCATCCTGGAGGGAAACACAACGCTTACCATCATCACTCTCTCTATATTCTTTTAACAAATGCTACGTTACACACTTTTTTCCATTGAAGAAAAACAAAGTCAAAACACCTTTCCTGAAAAAATCACTGACCTTACATGAGTTATGGTAGTAGTCAAGTGCTAGCTCAGCAAGACGCCGATCACGCCTATCCATGATTTCTAGATCCTTGGCTGACCACTGAGTTAATGGTGGACCATAACCTCCGGAGTACTTGACAGGTTTCCCCCTAGGCCTACACAGCCCCCCCAAGTATTTTCAGCCAATTTTAGTCATGTCACCGGGCTTATATTTATGCCCACATGCCCAACTAAACAAATAGCCAAGCAAATAAACATGTAACCATAATCAGTGGTTACCTAACAGATTCCTTCGCCCGAGCAGATCTGCCACATGTTTGGGTTTTGGATGTCCTGATTGCATAAGAGCTCAGATGTTACACCTTTACAAATCCACACAAATACATAAATGAAAGCTTACCGGATGTGTGACTTGTAGATTGTTCTTGATCTTAAGTTGTAGGCCTCTGAAGTCATCTCCATTTCTCGTTTCCTTACTGAAAACGTTCTTTAGTGCGCTTCACTCTCTGCTTGAAGGTAAAGTCGATAGCTTTCTACTCAATTACTCAATGCTAGAAGATAGTTATTGGAACGTTAATTTTATTCAGTTTGATTCCAAACAATTCCAAGCAAACTCAGCCATCACTTATTTAATCGAAAACAGAGCATACATATGGTGAGCAATTTGCCAATTTCATGTTCATCAAAGAAAATCATTCGAAAAAAAGAAATCAATTCCAAAAAGTTAAGTACACAATCATGTCGCATAGATACGCTGTTCGACACTACCAAATCTCCAGACAACCACTGATAAAGCGCATATCATAACTACCAAAACAACCCGAATCAATATTTTGGATGAACACCGATGGCCTGTTCTGGTCGAATTCAATATGTTTTATCTATTAATCAAAGCCTATAGAATTCAATAGAAAGCCTAAAAAGAGTTGATCAAGGAAAGATTGAATGCCCCACATATAAAGAACTTCAAATTCGGCAATCTAGGTTTCCTCGAAGATTATAGCCTATGTTTAAAAAATTGGACAGGAAGCGATGCGGCCATATGACTGGGTAAACATAATACTACGTAATAAACATATAATTATATATAAATTATTATAAAAAGTGGTTGTTATTCATTATAATCAACTAATTATAATACACTCTCATAAAAAGTCACTTCGAGTTGCATCTTTCATGTGGAAAACGAATGTAACTAATTTGAAGCTCAATTAATAACTTGTTTCCTAAATACACAAACAATTACAAATACTTTGTTTCTTTTATAAGCAAAAACATTGTATAATAGTATTAAAACATCTTTTCGTAAAGGAAGTTCATTTAGAAGCAAACATAAATATATAATAATAATAGCCTAGTCAATATGATAAATGTTTAATTATAATTCTAATATCATAAAGTCCTAGATAGAGCACATTGGTTTTAAATTAAAATTATCTAAGAAAACATTGTAACATAATAATAGCAAAATGAACTTTCGATCTGGTCGTCTACGGTTTGAGATTTTAATTCTCCAACCCTACTCATCAGGTGTGGCTTCATACATACTACGTACGTAGTATTTAACCATGATTTTTTTTTAAATCTCATCTCCCCAACTACTATCGAACCTGTTAGCAAGAAAATTGAAAACTATTTGTTTGGAACCATAAAGGCATTCTAACATTTGAGAACCGCAAATTATATCGTGCAACCGGCGCACCATGAGGATGGTGTGCCCGGTTGCAAAACGACGGAGTATTGATGAGGACTGTTTCTTTATTTTTATCCTTTGTTTTTAAAAAATGGCAATAACTTTTTTTATTTTTGATCCGATTTTTATAAAATTTATATCAACATTTTTTATTTTTCATGATCTTTCAAATGAGACCAATATTGCTTATGTAATTTTAAAAAATTATCAAACTATTATATTAATGTGTATTGGATTATAAAGAAAACCAAACTAAATTTAATACATAAAAATAATTGTGTAAATCACATTTTATCTTAAAATTGTGTATATAAAAAATTTATTGTATTAGGTATTTATACATGTGAGTTACATATTTTTATATGTGAAGTTACATATTTTTACACGTAAAGTTACATATTTATACACGCGAGTTACATATATATACACACGAGTTGCATTTGACTTGCCTGAACGCGAGTTACATATATTTACACGTAAAGTTACATATTTTTACACGTAAAGTTACATATTTATACACGTGAGTTACATATTTATACACACGAGTTGCATTTGACCTGTCTGAACGAGAGTTACATATTTTTTTTAAGTAAAGTTACATTTTTTTTACACGTAGAGTTACATATTTATACACACGAGTTGCATTTGGCCTGACTGAACGTGAGTTACATATTTTAACACGTAAAGTTACATATATTTACACGCAAATGTTAATATGTTAAAATTGCATAGGCAATATTGGTCTCATTTGAAAGATCATGAAAAATAAAAAAATTTGATATAAATTTTATAAAAATCGGATCAAAAATAAAAAAATTATTAACATTTAAAAAAAAAAGGAGAAATAAAAAATAACAAAGCCAAAATATACGAACTGCTTCTTCACTCTCCCGGTATACCATGCGCACCAGGGACGGTTGCATGGTATACGAACTGTTTGAGAACCGAGTGCTGAATCCAAAGTCGTACGATTACCTAGAGTCCTGAAATCGAAGGTGTTTCTTGTTGGCCATTAAATCTTTTTCTTGATCTTATATCTCTCCAGGCTTTCTGTTGAATTCTATAGAGGATCATTTTTTTTTTTGCAAGAAAAGTGGTTAACTTTCATTAATCAAATCATTGTCAAGAATACAAGAAATGAACGGAGGGGAATCATAAATCCAGGAACGCGAATCAGACATAGAACAAGCAGCTTTAGCAATAGTGTGAGCTAACTTATTCACTGACCGCCTAATAAAAGAGAACGAAATAGTAGAAAAATTTCTCGCTAGATCTCTAATATCTTCCGCAATCAACCCAAGCGAAGAACAGCTCGAGTTCTTCCGAATTTCTGAGATGGCTCTGCAAGCATCAGACTCCACCTCGATATTCTGCCAGATCGATCCCTGAAACCAGCTAAGAGCTTCTCTAATCCCAATTAGCTCGGCCTCCAAAGAAGATGTCGTCCCATGCCACGGCCTGGCCATACCAGCCACGAACTGCCCGTTCTCATCCCGTAAACACCAACCCAAGCCACATCGGTCCACTCGGAATGCAGCATCCACATTCAATTTGAATTTCCCAGGTGCTGGTCGACACCAAGCAGTGATGGCTTGGTTTGTAGCAGCAGTCCTCCTGCACTTGCCTTCCTGCGCTTGAGACCAACCAAGAACATATGCTTGAGCTCTCAACATTAAATTCTTTGCAGATGAGAAAGCATTCTGCCACAGCCTCCTATTACGTTCACACCACAAGGCCCAACAGCCCCATATCATAATTTCCAAGTCTCCCTTGCTTCTGCTTTGAAATTCAATTCTGAGTTGCTCCAGAAAGTGGTTGCCACCATAGCCTGCCCAGCTCCAAGAGATTGACCTCCAAGCATCTTGAGCTGCAGTACACGATCGGAATAAGTGAAAGAGAGATTCTCCCTCCTTACCGCATAATCCACGGCTCGAAGTACAATTCACCCGCCGAGATAAAAGCTTTTCCTTCGTTGGTAAACAACCGCTGCAGACCTGCCAAAAGAAAATTTTAATTTTAGGAGGGAGCCTCCAATTCCACATGACTGTCCACCCCATCCAGTCGGCTGGATTAATCTCCCCGATTAAGCGTCTATAGCAACTCTTGACCGAAAACCGACCATCCTCCTCCCATCTCCATTGCTTAACATCAGGAACTGTTCGAAGACTTAAGGGGATCCTTCGAACAAGATCAGCGTCCCGATCCGTCAGAATGTCATTAAGGACATCATCATCCCAAGCCTTGCCAGTGACATCCATTAAATTACTCACCACGGCCTGCTGCAGCCCTTCCCCCGCCAAAGTACTAACTCTCGGATTATTGGGGTCTGGTAACCACGGTTCATCCCATACATTGATGGACTTGCCGTCCCCAACCCGCCACTTATAACCCTCTTTAATAATATTCTGAGTCTCAAATAAACTCCTCCAAACAAAGGAAGGGTTATGACCTAGATTGGCCGTCAAAAAAGTCCCCCTAGGAAAATATCTGGACTTAAAAATTCTGCCAACAAGAGAGTCCGGATAGGTAAAGAGACGCCATGCTTGCTTCGCCAACATAGCGATATTAAATTCATGAAGTCTCCTAAAACCCATACCACCCGCCTTTTTTGGCCTACTAAGAAACTCCCAGTCCTTCCACCTAATACCTGAACCAGATTTACCCTTCCACCAATACCCGTTCATTAAAATCTCAATCTCCCTGCACAAATCTTTGGGTAAAAGAAAAACATTCATCGCATAGGTGGGCATGGCTTGAATTACAGATTTAAGTAACACCTCCCTGCCTGCTTTAGACAAAAAATTATTATTCCAATTATGAATACGACTGACCACCCTTTGTCTTAAATAGCTTAAAATTTCTTTCCTCCCCCTACCAATCAAAGCTGGAAGGCCCAAATATTTCTCACACGACCCAGCCAATCCAACGCCCAACAAATCAATCAAGCCTGCTCTATAATCCGGTTCCACATTGTGACTGAAAAAAACCTTCGATTTGTGAAAATTAATTACCTGGCCCGACGCTTCCTCATAATCAGTCAGCGTTTCCTTGATAAGTGCTGCCTCCCCATGTGTAGCTCTGAAGAACAAAAGGCTATCGTCTGCAAAAAATAAATGAGAGATCATTGGAGCCCCCCTAGCCACCACCACCCCATGCAGCTGACCTGTGCCCTCATAATGACGTAGTAAAGAGCTGAGGCCCTCCGCAACAATTAAAAATAAGTAAGGCGAGAGAGGATCGCCTTGACGCAGGCCTCTCCCAGGTGGCAAAGGCTCAATATCCGAACTGTCAAAAGGAATAGAATACGATACTGAACAAACACACTCCATGATGAGTCTCACCCATCTCTCATCAAACCCAAGATGTCTCATCATTCCTTCCAAAAAGGGCCACTCCACCCTATCGTAAGCTTTGCTCATATCAAGCTTCAGGGCAACACAACCTGTCCTCCCCTGTCGCTTCCTCTTTAAATAATGTTGGGCCTCAAATGCAAGCATAATATTATCTATAATAAATCTACCTGGGATAAACGCACTCTGTTGTTCAGAAATGCAAAGATGTAACCACTTCTTAAGTCTATTAGCCAGCACTTTAGAAAAAATTTTGTAAATGACATTGCACAGAGCTATGGGTCTCCAGTCCCCTAACCCCTCCGGTTTTTCCTTTTTAGGAATCAGAACTAAATTAGTATGATTAATTTTGTTCGGAAGCTTACCAGAGGTGAAGACCTCCCTGCAGAATGCAATGACGTCCGGGCCGACCACGTCCCAATAGTGCTGATAAAATCCTGGACTAAAGCCATCCGGCCCTGGAGATTTATCAGGGAACATGGCAAAAAGAGCTTCTTTATCCTCTTCCCCTTGGATAGGCCGAAGGAGATCCAAATTATGCTGATCTTCAATCTTCCGCTGAACAAATTCAAAAATAAAATCACCCCTTCCAGTACCTGCTGCGAACAGATGATTGAAGTAGTCTTCGATCATTCCCCCGACTGCTGACCGATCACATTCCCACCTGCCGTCCTCGAGCCGAAAACCCTCAACTTTATTTTTTCGTCGCCGTTGCTTAACAGAATTGTGGAAAAACCGGGTATTGAGGTCGCCGTCTTGTAGCCAAAATTCTTTAGCTCTCTGCCTCCAAAAAATATTTTCTTTTTCAAGCAAACCAAGATATTCTTGTTTCACTCTCAGAAATTCCCCAACACTCCAATTGTCTTCTCGACCACGTAGATAATTCATCCGTTTCTTACAGAAAGAAATGCGTCGCCCATAGGAACCAATCTTCCGGAATCCCCAGTCTCCAATAGCCTTACCACACGCCTCTACTTGCCCCATAATTCCATACTCTCGACCAAGCCCCCAACTTCGGGCTACTATTTCGCGGCAATCTGCTTCCCGGAGCCAAACATTTTCGAATTTAAATTTTCTTCTCCTCCGTAGGCCTGATGAAGGGATCAACTTGATAAATAGAGCCAAATGATCACTAGGTGACCCTTCTAAGGATTCCGCAGAAGCCTCCCCGAAAATGTCTAGCCAATTTTCCGTCACCAGAATTCTGTCAAGCTTTTCTTCAACCCAATTTGGTGAGCCTCTCCATCGTTCCCAGGTATACTGATACCCTTGGAACCCAAAATTCGTAAGACCACATTCCCAAATGGTTTCCCTGAATCCACGCAATAGCCAAGGCGGTTGAGGGACCCTCCCTCTTTTTTCCGAGGCAAACATTATGTCGTTGAAGTCTCCCATAACCAACCAGGGAGTATCCTGCCCCAAGCTCAACGACCTCAGCAGCTCCCAGGATTCTTTTCTCCTATGCCTCTCTGGATAACCGTAGAATCCCGTGAATCGCCAGTCAACACCCCCGAGCTCCAAACTGATTTTAGCATCAATAAAATTGGGAGTTGAACCCACCACCTGAACTTGCACTCCCCCAATCCACAACAATGCTAGACCACCCCTGTGGCCCACACAATCCACCGCATGACAGTGGTCCATACCCAGTTTTTTCATAATACTCTCAATCTTCCGTAAATTAGAGAAAGTCTCCATTAAGAAGACTAACGATGGCCGCTTCGAGTGAACCATGTCCACCAATGCCTGAACTGTCGCCGGGTTGCCAAGCCCCCGACAGTTCCAACTAATGCAGCTCATTGATCCCGGCGGGTCTGGAGCCCAGAACCCGCCGCTTCCACGTTTTTTGAAGAAGTAAAAACCATTCCATAAGTTGAGTGGCCATCTCCCGAAGCCGTTGACACTGCCTTACGCTTCTTGGTTAAACCGGTTTCACTAGGGTCTGTGACATCTGCTGCCACCTCATCCTCGTTTGTTGAAGCTGCGGCCTGCAGTGCCGGAGGGCCTCCAAAAATGAATTTACCCTCACTATCCGCAAGCCATTTACTGCCCTTACTAACATTACCTCTCCTGGAGCCAGCTCTCATCCATGATCCAAATGGTTTCTCTATTCCCTCGGCCTGATAAACAAATCTCTTCGGGCACATTCGGTCAACATGGTTCATGAGTCCGATAAACAAATCTCTTCGGGCACAAATCCACCGCATGACAGTGGTCCATACCCAGTTTTTTCATAATAGAGGATCATTTTTAGTACGCTTGGCTTTGATAGAAATCATGTTGAATTCCATACCGAATCTTAATTCTACAATTGCTGTCGAACCCTTGATTCGTGGCTCTCGCAAACAGTCTTCCTCTTCTCCGGAAGAGGCTTATCAGAAATTCAGAATTATTGATTCCGATTTTGGTGCTATATACTACGTATATTGTTTGGGTAGTTAATAGAGTTTTGATAATTTTAAACAATCACAGTAAAATGCATAAATAGTCATTGAACTATCATGGACATATCGTTTTGATCTTTGAATTATTAAATCTATCATTTTAGTCCTTAATCTATTTAATCTATATTAATTGAGTCCTTCCGTTAAATTTTTCAACGGTAGCTACTTTATTAACATCTCATAATTTTAAACATTTTAGAACAATGCAATTATTTTTAAAATTTAAGTAGCTAATCTATTTTTTTTTAAATATACATATATACACATACACAAATAAAAATTATAAATAAATAATTAAATAAATACTATAATACTCCGTACAGTATATGATAGAGAATCAAATACGGAGTAACTTATTATATGCCTATGAGCAAATAAAATTAAATAAGAAAATGAGGACGGTTGTTACTATAATTAATTATAGGGAAAAGTACGGAAAAGATATCTGTGGTTGGGCCCGTTTTCAGACAGGGTCATGTGTTTCATTCTTTATCAAAGTGGTTCATGTGTTTGAATTCCGTTATCACAAGAGGGTCACGTCGTTAAAAACATCTGAAAAAGGCCGTTAAAAGTAACCCCGATTTTCAAAAGTTCCCGAAAAATTAAAAGATAAATACCGGAAGGTGCGCCTCAATAAGACGACCGCTAGGCCATCTTTCTTTTTTTGTTTTCAGCCACCCTTGTCACCGAAAATTCCACCGTAAAAGTGATATCAGCGAAATCATTTTTAAAAAATAATCCAAACAAATCTGAAAAATCCAAAGGCAAAGTTGGTTTGGAGGTCATCTTGATGAGGCGCACCTTTTCCGTATTTTTCTTTTAATTTTCTGGGCACTTTTGAAAATCGGAGTTACTTTTAACGGTCTTTTTCAGATATTTTTAACGGCGTGACCCTCTTGTGATAACGGAATTCAAACACATGAACCACTTTGATAAAGAATGAAACACATGACCCTATCTGAAAACGGGCTCAGCCACAAGTACCTTCTCCATACTTTTCCCTTAATTATATTAAGAGAAAATTAATGACTAAAACTCATCCATTTTTTCAATACATGCCCTCATTAATTTTGCCCAAAATAATACTCCATATTTAAATTCATAATATCTAATAAATAAATAAATAAATAAATGTTTTTTATGGACTAATTTACCCTTACATTTCTTTTCACCATAATATGTCTATAAAACCCTAACTTTCTACTCATTTTCTAAAAACTACAGCCATTAGTCCGTCATCGCGGCACCTGTCATCCCCGTCGTTGTGGCACCCACTGCCCCAATCTCCGCGGCACACACCTCCCCTGTAGCCGCGGTCGTCCCCATGCGCCACCATCATCATCTCCATAAAGTAGGAATAATAAAGAACCACACAAATTATACCAAATTTGGTATGAGATAATTATATTACGTGGTACAGATCGAAAAGGAAAGATGAGACAATCTTAGCGTGATGGAGGGCTTATATAATTTAAGTCATACATTTGGTTTTGTATTATATATTTAATTAATTATTTATAAGTTTTTTATATGTGTATGTGTATATATATGCATATTAAAAAAACTAAATTAGCTACTTAAGTTTTAAGAATGATTGTATTGTTCTAAAATGTCTAGAATTATGAGATGATTGTATGTAAGTAATAAATTAATTACTTACCGTTAAAAATAATGGCAAATTTTAACGGAAGGGATCGATTGATATAGATTGAATAGATTAAGGACTAAAATGATAGATTTAATAGTTCGAGGATCAAAATGATATGGTGATGATAGTTTAAGGACATGAAAGGGTGATGATAGACAATCTTAGCGTGATGGATGGCTTATATAATTTAAGTCATACATTTAGTTTTATATTATATATTTAATTAGTTATTTATAAGTTTTATATGTGTATGTGTATATATGTGCATGTTAAAAAAACTATCATCTTGGATTGAGTAATAAACTAGAAAAGCATCTATTTTGACACTAGTGGCTGTGGGCTCGTGGGAGTGTTTGCTTACTCGTGGTAATGTTTGCAACTGTTTTTGCTTAAAAAAAGCACCTTTGTTAGTGATTTTGGAAAAAATGATTAGTAGTGAATGTTGATAGAATCTGAGCAAAAAGTGATTTTGAAAAGTAAAAGTTGGTAGTGTTTGACGAAATAAGTGCTATTTGTGTAATAGAAAAAGTAAAAAACATTTTTGACATAAAAGTCGAAAAACGTTTTTTTTAAATAGAAGTTACATGAAAACACTAATTTAGCCTTTTTAAGACAAAAGCTGAGAATCGATTTTTTTAAGCTATTGCAAACACTCCGATAGTAAGGAAACAAGAAATGGTGATGACAGACCTGCTAATTTATTGGACTCGAGTCACTTGACTACCTAGTTTTTCATTTTATTTTTTTACAGGGAGCACTTTGTTCGTACGCAAGATTCTTTTTTATCTTCAATTTGCGCATTATACAAACCCAAATACAACACCACCCCCGTAGAGCTCACTTTATTTGATTCTTCAATACTTTAAGAGTAAATTGCTTAGATGGTCCCTAAACTATCATCACCATATCGTTTTGGTCCTTCAACTAATAAATTTATCATTTTAGTCCTTATTCTATTTGATGCATTTTAATCCAGTCCTTCTGTTTCATTTGGCCGTTTACATTAACGGTGGTCAAACATACAATATTTATAAATTGTTATAAGACTCATCCTTAACTAAATAATTCCCCCTTGGCCAAAAAAAACTAGGGTCCATTACCTAAATAGGACTAAAAAGTGACAAAATTTCATAAATAGGATTACATTTTTTAAATTTCCCCTAGTAGGAATATTTATGTTTGTTTGGACAAATATACTCTTGTAGCTTTTGAAATGTTTTAATTAATAATCAAATCATAAAAAATAATAAAAATCATAAAAAATAAAAACAAATCGTAAAAAAAAATTAAAAATCAATAAAATATTTATAAAAAAAATTCAAAAGAAAATTAAAAAAATAAAAAAACGTTAAAAAAACGCTACCGCCTCTGCCACCCCCACCATAACTAGCTCCCATCACCGGAGAAATCCGCCAACATTTTTAGTAATGCCATAATGAAGTAAGATTCAATGAAAATGTTGGCATAATGAAGAGTAATAATGCCATTTTCTAGACATTTTTCAGAAAAATGACATATTTTACAAAAGAGGCAGAATTTTTACAAATCAGAGGTGGTGGTGCTGGGATTATTATTGTTGTTGTTGTTATTACTCCCTCCGTCCCGCTAATATTGTCTCATTTTACCTTTTTGGGATGTCCCACTAAGATTGTCCCACACCATATTTGGTAAAGATTGTGTGGGTCTAAATCATTCCAACTTTATTCTTACTTTATCAATTTAATATCGACCACAGAGGCGGCGGTGTTTTTAATTTTTATTTTTTAATTTTGCTTTTGAAAAAAATAAAATTTTTATTTTATAAATATTTCATTAATTTTTATTATTTTTTACAATTTGTATTATTTTTTTACGGTTTTTATTATTTTTTTATGATTTTATTATTAATTAAAACATTTCAAAAGCTACAAGGATATATTTGTCCAAACACATATAAATAGTCCTATTATGGGAATTTAAAAAATGTAATCCTATTTGTTCAATTTTATCACTTTTTAGTCCTATTTAACTAATTGACCCTAGTATTTTTTGGCCAAAAGGGAATTATTTAATTTAGGATGGGTCTTATAACAATTTATAAATATTGTATGCTTGACCACCGTTAATGTAAACGGCCAAATGAAACGGAAGGACTGAATTAAAATGCATCAAATAGATTAAGGACTAAAATGATAGATTTATTAGTTGAAGGACCAAAACGATATGGTGATGATAGTTTAGGGACTATTCATGTAATTTACTCATACTTTAATTCAATTACCACATTAGAAATAGAAACAGAAATATTCAGAACGATTTTGACTATATGAAATGCAGTTGATCTGTGTATTCATAAAAAATCATCATTGCAGCGCTCATTACATGTGCGAAACTAAACTGAATAAAGCACCATAAGGGACACATAGGCTACATATGAGGGGAACGACTAATATCAATCGCAACACGAGTGAGATTTAATTAAGAAGCTTCTGAAACCAAATGAAACATAAACAATTGATGATGATATCTATATCATAATCAAACATGAACAAGTTGACATATTTTGGAACATATGTACCTTTTTCTGACATGGAGTTATTTTTTGCAACTACATTGAACTGTTTTAACTTCACAGATTTTGGTTGGAAGATGGGGGACATAACTATTTGGAGATCCTCCTGGACTATCATTGTAACTAAGAAGATAGCAGAGTAAATAGATTCAAAAGGATAGTTTTACAAATAAAGATAATCACGCAAATGAAGATAAATCACTACTACGGGATAGCAGCCCATGCACCAACTACGGCAAGCGATACATCCCATAACCAATATCAAATGCTCCATCATCATGAGGGTGATGAAGAACTGGTCCATGGGTTCCACGACAGGCGAGGCAGCCATTAAGACCTGTATCAACTGCATGCAGCATATCCAGAGCCAAAGGAAGATGACAAGGAGGGGGTTACTTATGAGTGCAAATAAAGCAAAGGAAAACACAAAGAAATTCTTCTATCAAGGGAGGGTTTGGGTTTGGGTGACGTACATACCTTCACCAACAGCGCCAAGCATGTAGCAACCATGAACAGTACAAGTAGAGGCTTCCAGGGGTTTGAGAATTGAATCTGGAAGAGATATCTCCGCAAAGAAGAGCATTGTGGATCCATTTGAGTTTTTGGGCTTGGCAGTGAAGTTGGTATGAGCCTTTATATACCCTTTCTTGTCGGGTAGATCGAAATCGGTGCTTCTCTTTGCCTCCACCACCTCATAGGTGACTCCATCCTGGAGGGAAACACAACGCTTACCATCATCACTCTCTCTGTATTCTTTTAAGAAATGCTATGTTACCTACTTTTTTCCATTGTAGAAAAACAAAGTCAAAACACATTTCTGAAAAAATCACTAACCTTACATGAGTTATGGTAGTAGTCAAGTGCTAGCTTAGCAAGACGCCGATCAAACCAATCCATGATTTCTAGATCCTTGGCTGACCACTGAGTTAATGGCGGACCATAACCTCCGCGGCCCTTGACAGGTTTCCCCCTACGCCTACACAGCCCTCACACAGACCTAACCAGACTTAGATAGGTGTCTATCTATTCATTTATGCCCACATCCAACCAAAAAAATAACTAAGCAAATGAACATATAGCCATAATCAGTGGTTACCTAGCAGGTTCCTTCGCCCGAACAGATCTGCTGCAGCTTTTGGTTTTGGAAGGCCTGGTTGCATAAGAACGCAGATGTTAGTCACCTTTACAAATTAACCCAGATAAATAAATGAAATTGTACCTGATCTGTGCCTTGTAGATTGTTCGTGATCTTAACTTGTAGGCCTGTGAAGTCATCACCATTTCTTGTTTGCTCACTAAAAACGTTATTCTATGCTACTTCCTCTCTGCTAGTATTAGGCGGATCCCAGAGACACCAGCTAGTAGAATAGATGCTTTTCTAGTTTATTATTCGATGCAATAAGATATGGTCGGAGGCCTGGAACATAGCATTTTCTATAATAAAAAAAACTATTCCATCTTTTAATCGAAAACAGAGCATACATGTGGTGAGCAATTTCATGTTCTTCAAAGAAAACCATTTGAAAACGAAACCAATTCAAAAAAGTAAGTTGAAAATCACATTGCATATATAGGCTGTTTAACACTATCAAAACTCTATTAACTACCCATTAGTCTACCCAAACAATCGGAATCAATAATTCTGATAACTGATAAGCATCTTCAGGGAAAGAGCCACAAATCAAGGGTTCGTCAGGAATTGTAGAATTAACTCAATTATTAAGGTTCGGTATCGAATTCAACATGATATGCATTAAACCCAAGCGTACTAAAAAAGATCCTTTATAGAATTTAACAGAAAGCCTGGAGAGATTTCAGATCAAGAAAAAGAATTTAACAGAAAGCCTTTATAGAATCACCAGCAAGAAACACCTTCGATTTCAGGCTTCGTCGAAGATTGAACCTTCTTCCCCGCGAGGTAATCGTACTTTGGGCGTGTCGCTTATGGGAGAACGTATTGCCGCGCCGCCTAGTAGAAGTAACCATACTGGCATGAATTAACCATACTACAATATAAATATGATAAAAAAAAACTACAATATAAATATATCTTTTTAGTATTTTCAATATACGACCAATCTATGTTTCATTTTCCTATTTTATTCCTTCTTTTATTCCAAGTAGTATTTTATTAATAACGGAATTATAATTTTATTTATGATAAAAAAATAAAAACAATAAAAACATTTATAAAGATATATAATGAAGTTATATTAAAAACGTAGTAACATAAAATAAACGAAAAATAAAATAAAGATTGAGAAGATTTCAATAAATACATAAAAATAGTACTACATATATGTCTCTCAAAATT
Organism: Cuscuta epithymum; assembly: GCA_945859915.1. Lineage (NCBI taxonomy): Eukaryota > Viridiplantae > Streptophyta > Magnoliopsida > Solanales > Convolvulaceae > Cuscuta > Cuscuta epithymum. The sequence goes on along the minus strand of CAMAPF010000011.1, from coordinate 7,697,098 downwards.
GTACCATGTTTGATCACTACATGAAATAATAAAGTAAAATGACTACATGTTCGATCACTACATGAATTTTTTGAGTATGAGATTAGAGATATAATATGAACTATGAATTGATTAATTAAAAGGGGAAATGACAAAGCTTTTTGTACAATAAAAAAAGGAAAAATGTCAAAGTTTTAAAGGATATATATGGAGTATATGTAAACCTTTGCTCGGAAAACTGTGTAGAAATACAAATTTCTATGAAAATATCATTACTCTTTCAAAATACTAAACATTGTTTTCCAGACTGTCATCAAGCTGTAATTTTTTGCAGGTTGGCGTTTTTTCAACAACTGTAGGTGGCGCCGTGGCGGAGTAAGTAGGTGGCGTTGTTGCAAGGTAGTTAAGGTGTGTATATTTTTTATTTATTTGTACATGGTTTATTTTGTTTAAGGTTTATTATTATAAAACAATACGATTAAAGCAAGTGTAGGGGCAGGATATAGGAAGTGTTAGTACTATTTTGAGAATTTGAACTTTATGTTCATGTTCTTATAATGTAACTTTTATTTACTCCTAATTGAGGAATTATCCCTTTTTAATACTCCCCCGCCTCAAAAAAAATCTTTTCACTTGCTCTTTTGAGATGTTCTAAAAAAATAATTCTTCTCATATTTCTCTTTGAAAATTTTTACTCAACTACAACCATACATTTTCACTTTATTCTCATGTTTTTAAATTTTGATCCAGGTCAAACTATGAATAATTTAATGGACGGAAGGAGCAATAACTAGTATACGGATTAGTGACGGATGACTCAATCAAAGTTAATTAATGGTGGTAATTTGAAACAAATGGCAACCAAAGTTAGTGCTTCGTGTGTTTTTTTTGTGGAAGAAGGGGGCTTAAATTGATATCACAGCATTAGCATTCAGATATGGAGTTAAACGACAAAAGGACCATAGACAACCGTCAGCCGTCGAACAAGACTTAGAGTAAATCACCTTACAAAAAGCAATATAACTCGCTTATCCTATAATGGGCATAAATGAGCCAAAGACGGTTAAAGCAGACCCCCAATCACCTAATCCTAATGCAAGAGTCTTACAATAATACAAGTAATCAACAGAAAAATAAACAGTTTGATCATTAAAAATAAATCGCCAGCAAACAGTAAAATTAAAAAGATGCGCCCAAACCCTAGATTTTCTTGCACTCCATGGCGGCAGTTCAGGAGGGAACGATCCAACAGTACTGTAGGTTCTTCCTCATCTTGACTCTTCTTCATCATGTTCTCCACCAAGTCTCTTTTGTCTCCACCTAACATAGATGAGCTCGAATCTAGATCTGTTCCAGCCTCTAGACCCACACTTCGTCCATGATCTTTGGCCATCGGAGACCAAACATCCATCTTCCGTCCCTGTACAACCTTGGCCCGCCTGAGACCAAACATCCTCTTCCCTCCGCTTAATCTCGTCATAGCAAAAGAAGAAAAATTGCTGCACAATTGATGGCGGAAGTACAAACCATGTACGCCTAAGTCCGCCTACGGCGGCCGCTCCTCGTAAAAACGATAGCGGAGGAAAAAACTCTAGCGGTGAAATCTCACCCTAGAGAGAGAAAGAGCTAAAACAAACGATCTGGAGACTAGCCGAGTGCTTCGTGTGATTAAAAAATACTCCCTCCGTCCCTAATAACTTTGCCAAGTTTGACCGGCATGAAGATTAATAAAGTAAAAACTGTGTGTTTGAGGTTTGTGCAGACGAGAGAGAATTATCTGTAACCACAAATTATTTACTTAAAAGGGAAAGTGACAAAGTTAATGAGACATCCAAAAAGGAAAGTTGACAAAGTTATAAAGAAGGGAGAGAGTACCAATTATAATTAGTCATGAATCGTCTTTTACATAACAATCCTGTTTTAGATGTAGTGGGCTAGACTTGAGATGCTGTTTTATATGCAGTGGGCTGGAGTTGGGACACTGTTTTAGATGTAGTGGGCTGCTGCTACTTCGTGACGTCATGACATGAATGCTAAGCTCTCTGGTATGGGCCTTGACTGGCTTTTATTTGGGCTCACATAAATCGCTTGAGGCTTACTTCTCGACATATTATGGATGTTTTTTTAAGATGATTTTTAATACTCCAAAAAAAGACATATGTCACCAAAGTTCTCGTCAGTCACTTATAATTTTGTCAACTTTCTTTTTTTGGATGTCCTATTAACTTTGTCACTTTCCCTTTTAAGTAAATAATTTGTGGTTCCATTTCATTCAAAAAAAGACATATGTCACCAAAGTTCTCGTTAGTCACTTATAACTTTGTCAACTTTTTTTTTTTGGATGTCCTATTAACTTTGTCACTTTCCCTTTTAAGTAAATAATTTGTGGTTCCATTTCATTCTCTCTCCTCTGCACAAACCTCAACCACACAATTTTTATTTTATTATTCCTCGTGCCGGTCAAACATGGCAAAGTTATTAGGGACAAAGGGAGTATGTCATTATAACTTTGTGAATTGTGATGGTGCAGGGATTCAGGTAATCTTATAACCTATCTGAACTCTAAAGTATGTCACCGTCCGGTCCGTCCTATTTTGTAACAACGAGTGCATTATTTTCCAAGTTAATGGGTGTGGTTGGAACTTTATTAGTCAATAAATCGAGCTAGTGAAGTGAACATTTAAGATAGGATTATTTATTTTATTCTTTAGCTTATACTCCGTAGTTCTTGACAATATTCTAATTCTTTAGTCGTTGGATTAATTACAAATATTATATGGGTATAACGCCTATGTAAAAGACGATGACTGTAAATCAGATGTGTTTTCTAAAAGATTTGTTTTGTAAATGGATGCTTTAGCTTAATAAATCAGCTTGTTGGTATTATAGAAGCCATATGTTTAAAACACAACTTGGATTTTTAAAATACACAAATGTGCAACTTGGAAAGATCGATTCATCTCTACATCATTATATTCCAAGTCTTTAAATAGCTAGAATGTATCCCTCGTGGTGGGACAAGGAGAGTTACGATTGTATTCTGTTTATCTGGATTTACCCCACACCCAAGCTATAAGATTGTTCATATTTTTCCAGTACTCGAATTGCTTTTTTACCAAACACAATTTCAACTTGATGTTTATAACAATTGATATGTATCATTTATAGCATAAGTGTTATTTTACACACACAGGTTGGTGAAAAACATACATATTTTTCACCGTACAATTGATACAACTTACATACAATTTACACTTACAAAAACTCTTGTAAAAGATGTTTTAATTTGTAAGTATTACGTATAGATCAAGTTCTGAGTTAAACAATAATTGTCCATTTTTGGTCACACATGTCGGTATGTCTATGATACCAAAAGTGTACGACTTAATGTACAATAAGAGTCTTTATTTTGGTGTCCAATAACTTTGACTATGGGGAGGCCCACACAATATTATTGTTACCAATGACGTGACAAACTGTACCTTCTCCAGGTTTGATTTTCAAAACTTGGAAAGCCAAATGATTAGGGTTCCACGTGGAAGTTTTTGAGTGGCATGCAACCAACACCTTATCCTCATGCAGCTTCTGGCGGCGGCCCAAAACGGAGGCGGTCAAAGCCGTAGTCCCTTCTAAACTGTGGCAATAATAGACTGCATAAGGGTATACCTCTTTATGGCAAACCACAACTTTTTTACCAATCATTTTTGTTCTAATAATGGTAAACTCTTTAACCCCACTGGCACTTTCCCCTTCAATGTCATTTTGGAAGACTCCCACATTTTCCCCAGTGTGGGCTAGACCAAAGTCCACCATATCTTCTAAGGATGTGACACATTTTCTCTGTTCTATTTTGAGCTTAGTCTCACAACTTTCCAAGACCTTCTTTATGTTTTTGACTTGGGGTGAATCGGGCCAGATGAAAAATTTCTTCAATATTTTTGGTAAGTGTTGGGAAGAGAATGGGAATGAATTGGCAACTTGTCTTGGTAAGATTTTTGCCTTGTTTGTGGGTTTAGGTCCCGGAATCCTCAACTTCATGCCAGGAAGAAAGTCCTCCAAGAGGAAGTAGGTAGTCAAATTCTTGTTATCAGTTTCAACTAATTCAGCCGCTTGTTCGTATTTTGGGTTTCCATCTCCTCCTGGATTTGCAGGACCGGTGGTGTGCCAGAAGTGGAAGTCATGCATATCTGTTTATGAAATTGTTAAAAGCAACAAATAGAAAAAAAAAACAAATAGTGTGTCATAAAATTTAATTTGATCGACCAATTATTTATCATTTATCAGTCGATCTTATAAGTCAATCGTAGGTTTTAATTATCAAATGCATAACTAAGCAAGAAAATTTATCAAATACATAACTTTTTGATTACATGTTCTAAGAGCATATATATTTGATAATACCCAAATCAGCTGTATTGGTGATTCTGTTGAAATTTATGAAATTCTTACGGCTCATTCGGCTGATATATGAAAAAATTATATTTAAACTATATTTTACTAGTAAAATAAAGAAAATAAGAAAAAACAGTTAAAATTATTCTCTACAGTAACTTCAGCCGATAAGACACAAAAGTAACTTATACCTTACTTCTTTATTATTACACAATTGAGCGTATTGAAAATTATGTGTTTGGTAAAAAATTTAACTGAATAAACTTGATAAAAAATATGATCACTAAATTAAACGGCTCTATATAACTTACTATATAGAAATACTACGTATTTTAACTATCGATCACCTTATAATTAATTTAGTAAATTAAAGCTTAATATATAGAAATCAATAGAAGTCTGGGATACTAAATTATAACCTGTCACGAGAAGCTTGCGAATGCCTTCTGGAACTGGAACGTTTACCAGTTTGTTATTCCAATATACTTCAGCTGCCCCGGGCAAAGCATTATTCCCTATTATCTGTAGATGGAAAAGCCCATTATTTTTAGTGCGGATAATAATTAACCAAGATATGAACAGAATTCGATCATTGAAAATACTCACTTGTTGGCAAACAAGGACAATCAGGGCAGAAAATAGATAAAAGGAATTGCAAGCCATATGAAGATTTGGAGAGGTTAAGTTTATGTTTCTGGAATAGTTGATAAGAGTGATGGAGGGAAATGAAAATACGTATGGTATTTATAGAAACTAAATCGAAAATTCTTTTTATTTTTAAATTTTTTATCATTCTCAACAAACTCCCGTGCAATTATTAGAGTTATCCACTTATTCGTACTCTAGTCTCTAGTTTGGCATGATCTTGCATTATAATTTTTTGTTATTTTAATAATTTACGTAGCATTTTATTTTGAATTATACGGAGTATAATTCATTTGGGTCGTCATATTCTTTTCAAATTATTTCAATTATCGCATTACAAGCATTAAAGTAGAAAATACCAAAACAAGTAATTCTATTACTTTTGCATAACAACTATAATATGACAAAAAACTCAAGTTTTTTGTCCTCGCATTTTTGATCAAATTTGGTGTATTGTTGATTCATTTTGAGTCATTAGATATGAAAATGAATACATAAGATTTATTCTCACTTTGTATATGGGAATACCTCTTTGTATATGAACTATCCCCTATATATGTGTGTGTAATTCTGTTAAGACACGGAGTTTCATCTTAAAAAGTCAACCTGATAGGAGGAGTAATCCAGATCTTAATATATCACTTAATTCCTTTACACGTTTCTGATGTGGGAATTCAAAACCCCTACTCACGACCAGACACTTCGTCTGGATCGTGTCGTCATTCATTTTTCCATCGATTCGTCATTGTCATTTTTTATAATCACATCGTCATATTTCACAAGGAGGCCCACACCATGGATCGGTTTGGCTCTCATACCATGTTAACATGAATGACGGCACGATCCGGACGAATTGTCTGGTCGTGAAGAGGGGTGATAAAGTCCCACACCGATAAATTAAGAACCATTAGAGTGCTATATTAAGCTCCGGGCTACTCCTCCTAACAGGTTGACCTTTTAGGATGGAACCTCGGAACATAATATAACACTCTAATGCTTCTTAATTTACCGGTGTAGGACTTTATCACTCCTCCTCACGACCAGACACTTCGTCTGGATCGTGCCGTCATTCATTTTTTTTCGTCGTTCGTTATTTTTGACTATATTTTTTTATAGTCGTGTCATCATTTTTCATAAGGGACCCACACCATGGTTATGATCGGTTTGGCTCTGATACCATGTTAGGACCCAGGGTCCCATTCTAAAAGGTCAACCTGATAGGAGGAGTAATCCAGATCTTAATATAGCATTTAATTCCTTTACACGTTTTCGGTGTGGGAATTCAACAAATTCGATTTTTTTGACAACATGCAATTAAATTTGATTTTAAACTGCATGAAAACCCAATTGTACAATTAAAGTGATAAAGGGAGTACTATACTTAGTTTGTAGATTATGAATAGATATTACATGAATAATACTCTCTATATTTAAAATATATTTTTACTAATCAAAATAAGAAAAAAAATACATGAAAAATAGCAAAAAAAAATCCTCTGCAATAATTTCAACAAATTTAACTGGAAGTGTGTGACATAAAAAATGATGTATATGTTTGATAAAACAGTTGATTGATAATAGTGAAAATAAGGGTTACTAAATAGTCTATTACTAACATTTTTCCCAAAAAAACATTTGGGATAAAAAATGATTTTTTTTATAATTCAGATTTCTCTAGAGAAAAAAAGAGAGCTATTAATCCTCTATACATAAATCGATAATTCTTCCCAGTACCATTTCCTATTTTGATCTTCTCTGTCAAACAAATCAGAAGAATAGTTCAAGTTAAAAAATCAAAAGCTCAGAATCAAAGTTGTCCACTACCAAAAAAACACGGGATTGGCAGGGATTTTGGCACGGATTTTGGCAGGGATTAGGCCAAATCCGTGCCAAAAACACTTGGCACGAGCTATTTGGCACGAAAAATCGGAAATTCCGTGCCAAATTCCGTACCAATCCCGTATTTTTTCTGGCAGTGGTCGCGAAATGCGATCCACAAAAGATATAACTCATTTGCAAATTGGGAGATTCACATATACTTTGATCTTAAATTATTATTTCTTGAAATATAATATTGACATGTGCTATATATTTGTGCATAAATGCCATATTTTAAAATGATTCTAGATTGTCTTTACTCAGCTTTGGTACAATTATAATGTAATATTTATCTTCTAAATATGACTATAATTAAAAGATATTAAGAGATTTTGACATGTAAGCAAGAAACATGATGAAAAGTAAGAGGAAGGAACTTGGTAGCATAGGGAAGGAGCTTGGATAAAAATAGCTTGCATGGATATTTTGAAGATTTGGGTATACAACCATACGACGCGATCGGTATCACTTTAAATGCCACTTTCTGGGTTACTTCCTAGGATACCCGATCAGGTACCTTATATACCTGATTGCGTATTTGATCTCTCCAGCTCCAAAAATAAAAGCACTCATTTCCTTTCCATTTGAGATACTCATCAATCCTCTCTTTCGTATAGACTTTATTCTAGGGGTGGGCACGGTTCGGGACGGTCCGGGATTTGACTTATCCCGATCCCGTCCCGGCTTTATAATAACGGTCTGGTACGGTACGGGATGAGTCTTTATCCCCATGTTGTCCCATTTAAAACGGGACCGGGACAACCCGAGAAAAACTGGGACGGTTCGGGATGTCCCATAAAAAATATGCATTTGTGAAATGTGATATAAAAATAAGCATAACATCAAAATAAAGACATAAATATTTTTGCAAATTTAGCTTCCCTAAAAAGTTAAGTAAAACCTTTAATTAACTATTTTTTATTTTTGTCTTGTAAATTTTTTGGTCTCCCTAATCTTGTGTTTCCTCTAGTAGAATAGTACCACTAAAATATTTTTATACCTTGTAGTACACTTGTAATTTTTCAATACCACATTAAATTAAATATCATATCTATAAAGACACAATATATATTTTCTAGTAGTTTGATAAGTTCGTATTTAGACACGCATTTGATGCGTGTTGGGATCGGCTTTTGATGGTTTTCCTAGCTTTAAGATGTTACAAGTCTCAATTTTAGCTCAAGTTATGTTTATCGGGCGTTGATTCGAGTTTTGTGTTGTTTGGAGTCAAAATCAGGAATTTAGAGTCCGGTACCGGCGCTTGAGAAGCAATCGGGAAGAGTTGGAGAACATTCGAGAGAGATTTGAGAGTTTTGGAGGCCACCGGGAGGTTCACGGCGAAGATTTGATGAAGAAACGGCTTTTGGATTGATTAAAGAAGTATCCGGGAGCAAACGGGGGAGAAAATGGCAAGAAAACGGTCAAAGAGCATTCCGCGCGTCCCGCGGTGCGGTTCCCCACGCCCCGCGGACGATTCTGAGAGCAAATAGTTGAGGGGTCTGAACCGCACACCGCGCGGCCAAAACCGCACACCGCGCGGTCCAGAAATAGCCCCCAGGAGTACCCGCGTGGTTGCATAGTGCGGCGCCCGCACACCGCGCGGGCGGAGCGAAAGTCAGAAGACTGAAAAACGCGCGTGTGACCGCGCGGTGACCCGCACGGCGTGCGGACGACCGCACGGCCTGATTTTCGGCCTGTTTTCGGATTTTTCTATAAATAGACCCCTGTTTTGCCTATTTTTGGGGGATGAGCTTAGAGAGATAAACCTTATTTCGATTTTTGAGAGCTTTTCAAGCCTTGTTCTTCAAGATTAAGGGATTCTTTGTATGTTCTATCTTTTTAATTAATGACAATTATTTCTATTCATCCCAATTCTGTTGATTCTTCAATTATGAATTGTGAGTAGTTTAATTAGGGATTTGGGGTTGATGAAAGGGTTGATCATGATGTATGGCTAGATTCTTGTCGGTTTAATTGCATGAATGCCGTTTAGTTTGTGTTTGAATAATTTAATTGATATCTTTTGTAACCTAGAATCACGACTAGAATTACAATTGCATGTAGAATAAATTAAGAGAGATCTAATTTGTTCTAGGACACATTCACACACACTTAATCGTTCGCTAAGAGATTAGTAGCGATTAAGGGGCCGTAAGCTCGCTCGTCTTGGCAATAATTTAGGATCCTGTCGCATGAGAGATCAGCCTGGTCCCCTAAAGTATTGTACTCTACGCCGCGAGAGCGGTAAGAACTTAGTAATGATTAGCTAGGCTCAAGTAAATTAATTTCATGTAATTAGGCCTGATATGCCAGAAATCTGATTACCCCGGAATCGATCCCTGTTCCCTTCGTCATTAATTAGAAAGAACCCCCTAGTTTAATTGTTCGCATTAGTTTTATTTTCCAAACCAACCAATCTCGTACGACACTTTTATTTTATTTCTTTTTAATCGCTGAATTTAATTAATTCTTGATTCCCTTTTGTCCGTCCCTGTGGAGTCGATACTCGTACTTACACCACTATATTACGATCTATTTTAAGTGCGAGAAAACACTCATCATAGTTATATTGGAAAATAATAAATCTATAACAACACTATAATTTGGTGTAGTAATTATTCCATCATAAATAATATTCCGCATGTAATAATATATTATGAATTAGTATTAGAACGAGAACTAAACAATTTTTTTTTCTTTATGTACTTGAATTTGTACAAGTAATGCTTTGCTAATGATGTTGATTTCGACAGAGCTTCCGCTAGAGAAAATGTAATTAGTAGATAACATTGTAGTTTAATTTAATTTTGAAGACACTTATTGAGTTTATTATTTTTGTGGTGACTAGCCTGTGTACTCGGTTAGGATAGAGCCGAGTGTGGCGGTAACGCCCCTAAACATGAAATATGATAAAATTACACTAAGGAGACTAAGGACTAAAAAGTTTTAATTGGGTTTGGCTATTACATAACATTAGAAATTTAAAATAACATATTAATTTCGAACGGGACACCGGGGCAGGACATGATATTTTATAGCTATCCGGTCCCGTCCCGGTTGATATCGGTGCGGGACCGGTTCGGGATGAAATAGTTGTGTCCTAAATGGATCGGGATAGTTTCGGAACGGTATCGGGATTTTTCGGTTTGGGACACCGGGACCGGGATTTTTGCCCACCCCTACTTTATTCTCATAATTTAGGTAGCCTTTTGAACTTGATTTTGCTATATTGAAACTTGTGGTTTGCAAGTTGTGAGTTATTTTTTCAATCCTCCTCTCTTAAATACTAATTCTTCTATATTCATATTTCATATTGATATTTGAGCATCACTAAGTGATCACTTAGTTGATATTTTCATATTAATTATGAATAGAATCAATTAGTGAATACACTTGTTATTCACTTGGTCATTTCATAAATAGTATATCTGAATTATTATTGCATGTGTTTCATGGTTAATAACGTAAGAGGGAGTAATTATTTTGCTTAAACCGAAAACGGTGTTTGTTGAGATTGTCAATCTTAATTGATTTCATTAGATGACCAAAGAATGAATTAGATAAAATAATTGAACCTGAGATTCTCGTGGTGACAACCGATAACACTAACCTCGGATTACAAGTTATCATTCTTAATTTATTTCATTAAATAAACCAAACGCTACCATTAAAATCAAAATATGACGCTTGATCTATATTAATTAATCAACAGTAAGGGCTACTAAGGAACCCATCTCGTTATTTATAACTATCTTTTAAGAATTGAACGATTTAATCACCACAATTAAGTATTTAAGAGGAAAGGGTACGGTTAAGATAATAACTGTGATTAACGAGTATTTTACTAAGTGAAAAATAGCAAAATCAAGGTTGATTACCTTTTATATTTTATTTCACTCATTTTAGTATTTTATTTGCTTTCTCAATTATCAAAATATCTAATACTCCGTCTGTTTACTTTTATTTATCACATTTTCACATACGTGAGAAACACCTTTCTATGTTGATACAAACTCTACTATCTTATACTGCGGTATTACCCCTTAGTGAATTTATTTTAAGGCATATAACGTCTTCAGTGTCGTCAAATATCATTTTAAACTTCTCATTTATTTGAAAATTAAAAACTCAACTCATTAGAATTTGTGAGTCTTGTGACCCGTGTATAATGCATCTAAATGATTCTTTATATGCATCTAATTGATTCTTTTATACAATAAATTTACCGAACATGTTATAATAATGTAAAATCTATTGATGTTATTATTATACTTCAATAATTAACAAATAATCCGTGTAATGAAGAAAATTAAATCCATGAAACACACAATGGCACTAGGTCTAATGACATGTAACTAAAAGGCAACAACACTCTTTTTCGACAACTAAATAAGGAATTTTAATTTTCAATCGTCAAAATTATTTTTCAAAAAAATTAAAGTTGCAAATTTCCAAGAGATATAAAAAGTGGTTGAGTGTGACACTTCAGTTAAGGTCTCAGGTTTAATACGTAGTATATGACATCAACACAACTTCATCCAATGCATTAGCTTCATGTGCGTGCGAGACTCTGGATCATCTCAGAAACTATTTCAAATCGGGATGTGGGACGCTTAATTTCCCTTTTTGGATGGGTTTAGGATAAGAATTTCTTGTTGTACGCAGTTTTATATCTATCTTATACCAATCATGTCTGTAAAGAGTTTTTTTGTCTGAATCGGATTCACAAACAAAATCATTTGCACAAACGTATTTTATCGGTGACCGAGATTCACAGGTAAAAAAACTCTACAGAAACATGATGGAAATAAAAGTGAATATAGGAGTGAGTAGAAAAAATTACTCCGTATTTTGTTAGGATCATGTGGATATAGAAAATTAGAAATAGTGGTATTGTGGAACATGCTTATTGGCCTAGTGGCAGGGCAAGTAGTTGGGCCTTGTAAACGTTGGCATGCTAGCGGCAGATTTGTTTCCAACGCTGCTGACTTCAATGATTTTGCCGTTAGCGTCTGACCGACTGTCAAACACGTGCCTGTATTAATATTGGAGTATTATTACTCCAGTACTCCGTATTTGACTCATTAAGTTTTTTTTTTCTTAGTATTTGACTCATCAAGTTATGACTATGAGTTATCACAATAGGCAACATATATATACTGGTTGTCATACTACTTTTTTCATATATATATATATTCTCATAGTTTAAACATTACATATAAAAATGCAAAGTGGTTTAATTAAAAAACGGGTCAAAGCCTCAAAGGACATGCCCGCCTCAGTTACAAGATAATTTTTTTTGGTGATCCCAACGTTACTGCCGTTTGGGTCATCAGAATTAGGGGAAAATGTATTGAAAGTGGTGGTGGGGATGGTGAAAGGAAGTTGGCATATGAAGGATCTCATAGCTAATTGATGCTATTTCAGATTTATTGTCTAGTAATTATATCTCTTTTAGAGTTTTAGTTTTAAATAATGGTTCGAATTCATTGTTTTATTTTTCATATGTCAATTTTTATATGAATAAATTCAGAATTTCAGAATTGGATCTATTTCAAACCTCTCACATACATGATTAGTGAAACGATCTATTCAGTTTACGTGAATCTTTTTGTCATTGAATAACTCGACTTGTCAATTACATCATCATATCTTAAAATTCCCAAAAAAATACATCATAAGCACATGGGGTGGGTGACATCGATAGACGAGCTCACGATCCTAGACTCATACACCACTTTAAAATTTTGTATATCTATAAAACGCGAAAGAAGATAATCTCAACTAATTTGGATATAAAAATACTTAAGCTTTGATATAATTAACAAAAAAATCTGATAATAATCAAACAAGACTACTAAAATCTGTTATGAACTTTCATTCATACACTATAGTTAATACATGTATTATCCATATAGGGCCCATTTGGTACGGTGTAAAGTAAACACATTGCGTGCAAAATATAGGAACGTAAACATTTTACACTGTTTGTTTTAAATATTTAATGTAAACTGTATGACACTTTTTTACTACATTGAGACCTCTTATATATTGAAGATAATGATTCAGTTAATTTAATTAATTTCGTTATATATAAATAATGTTTGTAGAGTTTACATGTGACCCATAATAGCTAATTAGCTATGTAAAAAAAAAAGGATGACACTCCATCCCTGAGGGCCCCCCAACACCGACCGGACGGCACGATGGGAGGATGTAAATTGGACTATAATCACAATCTGACAGATAGAGAGTGGGGCTCTGTCCGCGGTACTTGCAGAAGCCCTATGCATTTTTCAGCATAGTAACCCCTCATCGCAGTTGCCGGGAATCGAACCCGAGACCTAACCCTTGTGGCACTCCCTCGTTACCAGTTGAGCTACGCCCACCGGTAGCTAATTAGCTATGTGGTTGAAAACTTGAAACGTATCAGTTGCTTTTGCTATTTGGCCTTTTATCACCGGATTCACCGGCCCTTCAATATAATTGATTGTAGCATCTGTTGTTTATGTTTTATATTCAAATTTTGTTCTAATATGACGGAAATTTCTTTTATTCATAATCATTTTGGATGTTTTTATTTGGATTATATTTTTCTAATCTGCTTTGTTATAGTAATAATGTCATAAAAAGGGTTCGTCAAACTGTGTTGTGACTCAACGGTAATTACTTTCCACTCGTAATTTAATTACCACCGAGATAAGTAGAAGGAAATAAAGGAATCGCATTTTCCATTGCCTTATAAACAAGTTCTACTTTCTGATGGCATGAGTAGCTCATTATCTGAATATACTAACACAGTAACACTAACACCATCCCATTCAACGTACTTTGCCAAGTTAATGTTGGATGTGTAATTAGAATAGTAAAAACTTTGTAGCTCAGGTTTGTGCAAGAGAGAAAGAAATGAGTAGAGCCACAATTTATTGCTTTAAAAGGAAAATGAAGAAAGTTGGAATCTTTATATATATAAAAGTAACATGGTGGGATTTCAGGTGAAAATGTATTTGCTGCCAACAATTCGATTATTAAAGTGTCTTAATTGATGTTTTATTAGGAACATTAAATAGCATATATGATGATGACAATAGAAGAAATATACGGAGTAATTATTAATTAAGTTATTTAAGATACTTAATCATCATGGAGCATTATATTAATTATTGTAAGTTTGTAACTCACGGTTACTACATTAAGTTATTTAAGATGTTTATTTATGGAGCATTATAATAATTATTGTAACCTACATATTTAAGTTATATAATGCTAGCTTATTATGAAGTAGTTAAGTAGTATAATATATAGTGATTTTCCCGAGAATTACATAGTAACCCTAGCGTACAGTACTTAGGGATGTTTGGATCTGATTCTCAAAACTGATTCTGCTCCTTCATGGAGCAGAAGCAGAAGCTGGAGTGTTTGGGTGAAATTCCAGAATCACTTCTGGAGCTCTAATTTACTCTCAGAATCGGTTTTTTTAGAAGTTGGGGGGTACCAGCTTCTGAAGTCTGATTCTGCTTCTGCTTCCGCTTTTCAAAAAGAAGTAGAAGCGGAATCAGTTCCAAACACCCCCTTATTATAATGCTTATCAAGTACTTCCTTCATTCTTTAATTCTTGCATCATTGTGATAATTGCACTATTCAGATCACATACCTTATTTTGATCATAATTTTCTACTAATATACATAATCAAATTATTACGTATAAAATGTTATTGAATTCACATCAATGTGAATTTCTAAAATATCAACTTTTTATAATATTTACTAATACATAATTAAATACCATTACAATCAAAGTTGTGCATTAACAAACGTGAAAGTCAAATTGTTGCAAAAATTAAAGAACGGATGATAGTATATTATAATTCTCCTCTTTCAATAGAAAAAGTACTTCGTATATTATATTTCTCCATGATTTCTTAAAATGTTGCAAAAGTTGATTTGAATATGAAATAAGAAAGTAAAAATTGTGTCGTACAACATTTTTCCAAAATGAATTTGCATGTGGGATAAAGTCACGGCCTAAGCTTCTCATTTGGCACGTTTATTTAGAAAATAAGAGCCCGTTTGGAAGCATGAAAATCGATTAATTTGACTGATTATGCTAAAATATATGAAGTTCTGGCTGAAGTAGCTGCATTGGCCGATTCTGTTGATTTAAGAAAAAATTATGTTTAGAATATACTACCACCGTCTCGGTGGACTTTGCCAAGTGCAAAGTAAGTGAGAAATAAGGATAGTAAAAACTGTGTGGTTGAGATTTGTGCAGAGGAGAGAGAAATGTGCAGAACCACAAATTAGTTGCTTTAATAGTAAAGTAGCAAAAGTTTTTGTGACAACCAAAAAGGGAAAGTTGGCAAAGTCCAATGGGACGGAGAGAGTATTTTATTAATAAAATAAAGAAAAATTATATGTAAAATTAACTAAAATGGTCATCTACACCAACTTCAGCCAATACAGCCAGAAAAGTAACTATAACCTTACTTTCTGCTTATTACACAACTCGGCACGGGAAAGCAAGCATTACGTGTTTGGTGAAAAAGTTGGCTGATAAGTCTGATTTCTCATTTACAATAACTATGTGTATACACATGACTCATGAAATAAATTATTTTAAAAATAAACCAATTTTATCCATTAACCGTGCAACGCACGGGTCGATCGACTAGTAAACAATAAAGAAAAATTGGCAAAGTGCAATAGAAAGGAGGGGGTACTACTTGAGTAATTCATACTCCCTCCGGTTCTTTATTAAGTTCCTAGTTTGACTTCACACATATTAAGAAATAAATTTGACTTTACTGTGGAGTGCACTGTTTGAACACTGTTTGACACTGTTTAAACACTGTTTGACACTATTTGACACTGTTTTGGTGTAAATCATTTACCAAATAAGGAAAGATTTGAAGTAGGAACTTTAATATGGACCATCCCAAAAAAGGAAAGTAGGAACTTAATTACGAGACGGAGGGAGTATTTTTTGGGTGTAGAAAAACATCAACACCCCTCATCATGATCAGAAAATCCATCTACCTCATGTCATCATTCCTTTCCATTTCGTTATTGTCATTTTTCATAGGGGCCACACCTCGACTATGGATAGATTTACCTCTGATTATAATGTTAAGACCTCGTCAATGTTTCAGTCTAAAATGTCAATCTGATAGAAGAAAGTAACATGTGATTTTAATGTATCACTTTATTGTTTCATATTTTATTGGTGTTGGAAAAACTTTTATCATTTCTTCTATGATTTACAAGGAATTCAAAGACGTATTACTAACACCATTAACCTTTGAGAAGCTAAGTTCAGTTATTGGGTAAAATCGACCTGAAGAAGCAGTATTTTAAAATATTTTAGCAGATTTATATTGGTTAGGTATGGGTCTGTAGAAGTATATGGGCCAAATGAGACTGTTTACTATATTGATAAAAAACTCGGGAGACAAATTAGTAAAAAAAAAAAAAAAGCTCCAGAACTTCTCTTTTTACCAATTTGTCTCCAGGAGATTTTTTACCAATTTCGAAAACCACCCTCCTTTTTTACAAATTTGATAATTTGGCCAAAATATATGATTGAATAGTCAGTTCAATTCGGTTATTAATTTTTTCATTTTGGTTTGAGAAGTGAACCAAATCCACCCATACTTATTAGTTGTTATTTCTTGACATCATATGTTGAGAAATTAAATGTGCATCTTTGGCTCTGAGCTAAGTAGCTTGAAGATGAAAGTTAGTTGTACCAGATTGAATCTCCTGATCATTTTTTTGAATAAATAGTCCGTATTATTCTTTGCTTAGAATGTAAAGGAAACATGTGGTTAATTATCCCTCAAGATATAGATCCATATTCCATCAGAACCAAATGTCCATAGCATTCGTATCTACGATATGAATGTATAATTAAGCACATGAATGTATAACTCTTTGGATTCTTACCCCTCTTATTAGTTTTTCCTTTGATGATGGTAACAATTACTCTCTCCTTTTAAAAATAGTTCCTTCTCAAAAGTAAATTCTCACTTGGACTCATACACATTGAAATGTTTGCAATATAAGATTGTAATTGGTGAGGGACTATGAAATGGAATTATGGAAAAATGTTTGGTGTACACATTTTGGTTTTAAAGTACACCTTTTGTACATTCGTCTGTCTCAGGCAGAGATGAACTCGGGCCGGGCGGCTCTCCCCGGAACCGGCCCGGACCGGTCACTGTTTGAAGCGGCCCGGCCCGGGAACCGGGCCATAGGGCAGTTCGGGCCCTAGGAATGGTGAACCGGGCCATAGGGCAGTTCGGGCCCTAGGAATGGTGAACCGGCCCGGCCGGTTTGGGCCCGGTCTGGGCCAAATTTATTTTTTTTTTTATTTTTTTTTTAAGGTTTTGGGTTGGGCTGGGTATTTTGGGCCATTTGAGGTGGTTTGGGGTGGTTTGGGGGTGAGGGGGGAGGTTGGGAGTTAATTAGGAGAAGCCAAAAAAAAAAATTAGATTGGACCGAGGCCCGGCCCGGCCCGGCCCGAACCGGACCCGGGGGTTACCCGGTCTGGTTCCAGGCCTCCCATATCCTGAACCGTGAACCGGCCGGGCCCGGGCCCGAACCAGGCCCGAACCGGCCCGAGGCCATGCCTAATCTCAGGCACACATTATTGTTTGTCCATAGACAACTCTACTCAATTGTCTGTAGACAAACAATTCCGTATATGTGAGACAGACGAATATACAAGAAGTGTACCTCAAAATGTATACACCTAGCACAACTTGAGGGACTATTGTTACCAAATGATCTTTATAATTGGGACTACGGACTATTCATAAATAATCCATAGTTGAGATTAGTAAGAATTTGGTATTTTTAAGTTTTCCTGTATTTTATGAATTTTGCAGAGTTTTGCAGAGTTGTAGCTAACCAAATAATTTGAAGATTAAGATTTTGGAATTATTCTCTTAAATCATATCCCTAGCTAACCGATCGAGAAAGCATAGTTTTAAAATGATTTTAATTAAGAAAACTAGAACAATTAATTAAAAGGTGGCCTAGTATGATTGAAATATGTGACAATTTTTTTATCGAGATATACAATGAGGATTCTATTCTTAGATTACACAAGTCTCAACTCTCAATCCAAGAAGTCCTTATTTGATACTAGTAAAAAAGAAGTCTTTAATCATAAAACTTCTTTACCTATTACAAGAGCCATGCACAAGGCATGTAGTCATTATATTAAAAATTACAAATCCTTGACAAACAAATTACAGTCTCAAATGCTATAAAACGCATTTACCACAAACAATCATCCATTAATTTCTTCATACCTAAATCAATGGAAAATAAAATTCCTATGATTGTTCCACTCTTCCTCAAAACAAAATGGGTTTTCTTCTTATTATTATCCACAATAATGTTACTTGGAGTTAATTCTCAGGTGTACCAAACTCCTCATCTATTCTGCATCAGTAAATGTGATACTTGCCCTCCAATCTGCGCTACACCACTAACACCACCCTCAGATGGAGGAGCCGCCCAACCACCACCTTCAGTACCGCTGCTACCGCCCCCCCCACCGGCCCACCACTCCCATCCGCCTTTACCGCCATATTATATCGCACCTCCGGCACCAGGCGGAGCTGTCATCACCCCAATACCGCCTACTCAAAACAACCCACCACCTTCAGTGCCTTTGCTACAGCCGCCACCGCCGCACCACCATTCTCCTCCTCCTCCTCCTCCGCCACACCACCACTCCATCGTACCTCCGGGACCGAGCGGAGTTGTCATCACCCCAATACCCCCTACTCAAAACAACCCACCATCAATGCCACCCCCTACACCTGATCAGAACAGTCCACCTTATATGCCACCCCCTACTCAGACCAGCCCACCAGTTGTTCCATACTTTCCCCCACCACCCCCATCAACGCCGCAGACGCCTGCTTGGATGTCACCACCGTCGCCTCCTCCTATGAATACACCGCCAGCAGGCACCGGACAAGGAGGGACTCCTTATCCTTACTTCCACCAGGTCACCTCGGAGGCAGCTTCTAACACTAGGCGGCTTTTTGGACGCATTCTGTTTGCATTGTTGATATGTTTTTATGTTTATGCTTAATTTAATTTTAATTAAACAGCTCCTAGCTGGACTTGAAATGTTGTACAAAGTACTATGTTTATCATATCTTCAGGGCTAAGACTCTCATATTTGTATTTGTATATAAAAAGTTACTTAAATTAAATATGACTAGAACATTAAAGGAATTGAAATTGTTCAAAATTGGAGTGAAAATCAAAAGCTTCAAAATAAGAGTAAAATACGTAGTATGAATTGAAGTAGTTATGTGACTTATGTCGTACGGAGTATTTTTTTGAAGAAAGGAACTCTATTAAAAAGAGATCCGAAATAGAAAGTACATGGAACTAATTAAACATCAAAGAAAAAATGAAAGCTGAAAGCATAAAGGAAACAAACTAAACATAGAACTAATTAAACAGTTATGTTGTATTTTCAAAACAAGAGTTACTTAGTCTTATTAAGAGCTTCCATGATAAATAATTATGGTGTCAAGTTAATCCATGCCATCCTAGCTAGCTACTTTGCCACATCATCATTTATTTAATAACATGTAATGTCACGTTTATAGGTCAAATTTCATCATGTTACTACGCATATATTTAATTAGAAGAGGATCAAAATAAGAACACGCCACATCCGATCCCTACAATATAATAAAATGACAAATATTTATATTTATAAATTTATATACCAATTCCAAGTCGACGTTCCAAAAATAAAATTTGAAACCTTCTATTGTCCGTGGATACCCTAATTAATAAAAGAAACTAAAGCTTTTGTTAGGATTAAATTAAATGAGCAATAAGAAGAAAATAATGATGACTGAGTTATTTCAAGAAATGCGTCACATTTCCCTCATACGTATAGTACTTAGAATTGAGAAATGGTGTCAAATAGGACTAAAAAATACTTAATGTAACTAAATAGGAGTCCAAGTTTTTTAATTTCTAAATAGGACTTATTTTTCTGTGTCTTCCCAATTTACCCCTATCATATTACTCCGTATTACCTCTGCCTTTCAGTCAACAAACACATCCAGCCATACGGCAAGGGATTGGGTGGAGCAATTTACGGGACAAGAGGGCTTGCTCGCGGAAACTTAATGGGTTGAGGACGGCGCGGTCGCGCGGCACTGGCGGTTATTGCAGCGGCGACAACACCTCCGGACGCTAGAGACACGATAGACAGCGAGGAAAGATATCCACTGCAGCAGCGCCAGCCAAAATCTTACGAATCTCTTCTTCTTTTTCACTTCCTCCTCATCTCCTACTCTTTCTTCTCTTCTTATTTCTTCTCTCGCGGCTCTTTTTCTCTTCGTTTCTTTTCTTCCGAATCCGTCCTTAATGGCCTTTGTCTCTTCTTTTTTTTTCTTTCGTAGATGAGCAGTCATTTTTTGATTGACCATGTCCGTGTGATTCCAATCACTCCAGGAAGTCCAAAGCACTTGTGTTTGGTTTAAAATTTAAATGATTTTTCTAATTCCTTTTTCAAATCTCAACTTTAGTTTGTTTTGTTTAATTTTTATATTAATTGCTTCTTCATTGTTATTTTTGATTCCTTTTAGACATTTACTTTATTTTTGTATCATTTATATTATATATTAATTTTTATATTAATTGCTTCTTCATTGTTATTTTTGATTCCTTTTAGACATTTACTTTATTTTTGTATCATTTATATTATATATTAACAAGAAAATAAACATAAAGTATAAAGTGATGAATGTGAATTGGCTTTGTCTTGCAAACGTTGCACCTGGTGAAAATAAAAATGTCATTAGTTTTAACAATGTCATTTTCATAATGATTGACATTCTTAAATATGACATTGTCATTGACATTCTTATGATATTATCATTGACATTTTTATGACATTGTCATCGTGATTAATTGAGATTACAACATTTTTTTGACATTGTGACTTTTTTTTATATAAAATTAACATTGTCATAATAGCTATTGACATTGTCATAATTGCATTGTCATTTAATAGCATCTGTTAGGTCCTCTAGATTTTGATGTATAATGTAATAGTTTTGATGATGTCACCCCTTTTTATTATTCTTGTATTAGACTAGTCTACTACTTTGTTCTACTTTGTGTAATTGTAATGTGCTCCATATTTAGTGGATAAAGTACTCATAAAAAGCAAAGAGTACTAAAAGAGAAGTTAAACGTATCATAAACAGGAGAAAGAAAAAGATCAAAAAAAGAAAAAAAGGTACGAAAAGAGTTAACTGGTATTCAAAGTTTAGGAATGAGCTAAACTGGAAAAACTCCAGAAATTTTAGCTGATTTCTGGGCAGCCAGCTGAAAACTGGGGTTTTCAGCTAACTCGTCAGAAATCCAATTCTCTCTTCTCTTAGCACAAAACACTTATACAAAAGACCAACTTGCAGACAAAAGAACAAATTGTTAAAAAGTTTATAAGAGATTTTTATCACATTATGAATTTCTTATAAATTTATTTTACAAAAGCAAGTGTTTGATCATTGTATTGTAAGGAAGCATTGAAATATCACTCACTTTATACTAGTTTCTACGCAGGAAAATAAAGATGAAATATCTTTTATCTTGCATTGAAATGTGTAAACAAGTTGAGCTGAAGATAGTTGATCCCTGTCACTACGTGAAAAGAAGAAAACATGCTGCCTCAGTCAAGTGGAACAAAGCAAGTAGATCAAGCAACGGTCAAGATTCATTTTCTCAGCCAACGGTGAATATGAAGTGATCAAGTCTATAAATACAGAAGGAGTGCGGGATTACCAAGTGTGGAAAAATGTGGTAATTAAGTGGAAAAAACAAAGGAGCCAAGTACAGTGGATAGAAGGAAATCACACTCTTCACGCTCAAATCTAGTATGTTGTTTTCCCTTCTACACTTAGGCCGCCACCCCACTCATCTAATGCTCTTAGACTAGTTATGTTTCATACAAATCAATAGAGCTTAGACTAGTTGGTAGTTTAGAAAATACACTCATGTATTCTAAACTAGTGTTAGACATTCTGGAGGGCTCGATGATCAAATCCAGAAGGTGAGAAAGGGAAAGGACATGAGTAGCTCTTGGTCAGTCAATGCCATTAGTGAAAAACCTTGGGAGGACATGAGTAGCTTGGAACAGTGTTCAAGTTCCTCGTGAAAAATTAAACCTCACAATCTACGCTTGGGCCAAGGGTAGATTGGGTACTAGATGTAATGGGATATACATTTAAGGAAAATCCATCTGAAATAGGTTGAGACTGGATGTAGGGGGATTACACCACCCCTGAACCATGATACATCGTGTGTCACCTTTACATTCTGCACCTAACACTTATTTCAGTTCTCACTCACCTTCACAACTGCACTAGAAAAATAGCTTGCTCATTTAAGCTGTCTAGTGAACTTTCCAGTTCACTGTGAGTCATCTCCTTGTTATTTGTTCTTCAAAGTGACATATCTCCATTGGTCTAAATCCTTCATACACTTGTGTTAGACTAATTCTAAAGTCATTCAAGTTGTTAGAGGAAAGTTTTGTGCTATACTTTAACTAAACAAACAGAAACACATTTCGGCAGCCTGCTCCTAAGGTTTAGCAGTTAGTTCCCAATGATTTCTGGCAGCCATCTCCTTCAGGTTTCGGCAGCCTGCTTCCAAAAGTGTTCTGTTTTTGGCAAACACGTACATTTGTACAATGTTTAACCCATCTCTCTCACAACTAAAAAGATCATAACCTTCGTCTCTATATAGTGTCATCCTCTTGAGGTCAAGACTTCCGCTGCATGTTTCAATATCTCTCAAAAGATGTTGGAACATATCCAGTTAGAGAATAAGGGGAAGAAAATAAAAAGATTTAAAAGTCTATTCACCCCCCCTCCTCTAGACTTTTACCTCACTTGGAACTCACAGTTGGTATCAAGGGCACTCATCAGCATTGACAATGACATTGCCATTGTGACATTTTCTTAACCAGTGACATTTATATACATTTGTTTGTAAAACAATCCTTATCAATCTATTCACTCCACTATCTTCTTAGTTACAATGATAGTTCAGGAGGAAGTCCAAATAGTCAAGTCCCCATCTTCTAACCAAAATCAAAGATAGTTGGTGCGTGGGCTGCTAAGCCTGCTATCACGTAGTTGTTAGGGCCTTGGCGCCTTATCTATGTCACTGTCTTCAATTGTGTGATACGGAGTACTACAATTTGTTTCTTTATTTGGTAACATTCTTATCAAACTACCCTATTACTCCAAGTTATAATGACTATACAAATGGTTCAGGAACCCCAAGTCAAAAGTTCTATTTCTTTGAAGGGAGGCTTATTCAAAATCAGTTCTTCCTGAAGGCCCAAGGGAATTGAGGAGTGTATGTGTAAGCACCGGGATATTCAATAATCATACGGAGTAGTAAATTTGGAGGGTCTATAAGTGGGTAGAAAATGGATATCCCTTCAGTCACCAGGGGCGTATCCAGGGTGGGGGCAGGGGGGGCAGTTACCCCCACTCAACCCCTACCCAACTCCTATATATATATATATATATATATATATATATATATATATATATATATATCCAATTTGAAATAATACATGTATTTTTGTGTTGAATAAAGGGATCTTATATAATAAATGTGAGAAATGTAACAGAGTGTTTCTGTAGCCTAGCAGTCGTTAGGTTAGGTAACATCCGGCGTCTGGCGGTGGCGTCTAGTGGCGGCGTCCAACGGTGGTTAGGGGCGGTTGGCGGTGCAGGTACTGCCCTTGGGTGATGCTCGCAGCAAATGTGATTGGGAAGGAAAACTAAATTGTTGACTTGTTGTGTAATGCGTTAATTAGTTTATTATTCTATTTTATATTTTTATTACTAAGGGTCTGTTTGCAACAGCTTCTGCTTTTAAAAAAGTGTTTTTTTTAATGAAATGAGGAGAAGTGATTAAATAAAAGTTGATAGTGTTTGACAAAAAAGTGATTTTGAAAAGTAAAAGTGGGTAGTGTTTGGTAAAGTAAGTGCTTTTTGTGTAATAGAAAAAGTAAAAGCACTTTTGACGCGGAAGCCGAGAAAAATAAAATTTGTAGTGTTTGGGAAATTAGTACTTTTTTAAAACCAAAAGCTGAGAAGTGCTTTTTTAAAAGCAGTTGCAAACCAACCCTAAATAAGTTGGAGTACTCATTAAGGGCATCTTTGTCCCTTGCTATTAATTTCTGTATAGCAAATTACAATGTTTGATAGGAGTCCTAGTTTTGCATATTTAATACACCGTATGTTTTGTTCCTAATCTTGAATTCTCTCAACAAATATTGCAGGAACGGGACTCCCTTTCACCATTTCGGCAGGACGAATATCAACACCGCAAAAAGCACAATCGGTCCACACGCCCTGCCATTAGAGGCGGCGGCCTCGGATATGTCGAAGCCGTAGTATGTATAGTTATATTGCCCCTGCCCTGAACCAGCCGCTGGCGGTGTACTTACAGGCGGAGACAGCTGAGGCATAGTGGATGGCGGCGGCCGCCGATGAGTCTCCGGCTGGGATGGCGGTGGCATCATAACAGGCACCGGAGTTGATGGCGGTGGGAGGGAAAAGTACGGGACAGTTGGTGGGCTGTTGTGGGAAAGGGATGGTGGTTTTATTGGGGTGATGTACACTCCGGGCGGTACCGGAGGCGCCATGTAGTAATACGGCGGTAAAGGGGGCCGGGAATGGTGTGGCGGCGGCGGTTGTACCGATGGTATTGGTGGTGGCTGGGAGGTTCCTCCCGGTGGCGGAGTAGCGCAAACTTTAGGGCATGCTCCACATTCACTGACGCAGAATACATCATTAATTACTTGGTCCTGAGATTTGATTCCAAGAATCATCATGAAGATTAAGAACACGCAACACAATTTTGAAAGGGGAAGAGGAAAAACAGGATTTCTATTTTCCATCGTTTTGAATTTGATGAAACGGATGTTTTGTTTTGTAACTTGTAAGTAGTGTTCTTTCTGCATCTTCTATAGAGTATGCACGGAGTATAAATGTGTAATTTAGCTTGTGCATGGCTCTTGTAATGAGAATGAAAGAATTTTGATCAATAGAAGGCTTCTTGGCTTCAGAGTTGAGACTTGTCTATTGTAAGAATGGAATCACGATTTTATAAATTTGTATATATATACATAACTATGTAGCACAATTAGTGCTGTTATAGAAATCGAGCTTGGCTCGAACTCGACTCGACTCGGCTCGATTAAGCTCGAACTCGGCTCGTATATTCGAGAAAACGAGTCGAGCTCGAACTCACTTGTTTACTCGATAACGTTAACGAGCCGAGCTGGCTCGACTCGAAAAACTCGGTGAAGCTCGTGATAGGGCTCGTGAGGTGGGCAAAATTGTCATTTTATAGCATTAGAGTTCGAGTTGTCGAGCTCGAGCTCGAGTAGCTTGACTCGAGTATATTAACGAGTCGAGCTCGAGCTGTTAATACGCCTTAACGAGCCGAGTTCGAGCTCAAATATAGAATCGAATGTTAACGAGCCGAGCTCGAGCCAGGCTCGAAAAATGAACGAGCCGAGCTCGAATTTGTGATACTCGGGCTCGGCTCGGCTCGAATAACAGCACTAAGCACAATAGTGACACATACTAATGGGACATTGGAGTTTTTGTATCACTTTTTAAAGAGAAATATATAAGCAAGGGCAGATCCAGAAATTTGAGATGTCCTGGGTTGAATAAAAGTTATTCTAGGTTTAAATATTAAAGGGATTGGCTAAACGTGAAATATGAAAACATTTACACTAAAAAAGTTGAAAATTTTCAAAGTTGTCCTGGTCTTCAGCATACCATAGCCCGTACATAGATCATCCTCTGTAGTAAAATATGAATAAAGTTATAAAAATAAATAAACTTTGTATGTTTTCTAATCAAAATAGAACTTATTTAAGATTACCAATAAAGATTATGTACCGGTGGAAATAATAGTCCTTAACATGAATAAATTTATTAGTTAAAAGATGAAATATGCAATTTTGTTGTTGTTGAAAATACCAAATATGCAAGCTATGGTGAAAAAGTGCAAACACTACAAAAGTTTCGAGGTTAAAAACGACTATTAGCCCTAAATACGATAGTATACGGGATTACTAATGGTCCATAATTCCAAATTAGGACTATACTCCCTTTATTCCCAAAATAGAAATAATAACTCTCTCACATTATTGGATTACTTGTGGTTAAGATCAATCATCTACGTAGAATCACAAAATTAATATTTAATCTTGATGTATAGTGAATGCTCATTTAGACACTTGTTATATTCCTTTCATGAAGATGAATGTCACTTTGAGAAATTAAGGCACCCAGACTTGTTTTGAACTATATCCGTACAACACTTCTTTTTTACTTTAAGATGTTAGTTGCTTTCCCTTTCCGTTCCTACATTACAATAAGGGACAAATCTCTAGAATTGATCAAGAAGAAGAAATTGTAGGAGAAAGAGAGGGACGAGGAATATATGAATTTGTTACATTAGTGTTAGCGCCAACAATCAGGAAGATGAATATTCCGATCAAAAGAGCAAGAGAGAAGCGGGAGGAGATGCAGAAAATATAAGAGAGATGAATGTTGGAGTTCCAAAAGAAGAAGATCGATATATATTGGAGGCGAAAACGAGGGATATGAGCAACTATATTCTAGAAATTGCGAAAATTTCTGTGAAAGACAGACATGTCTACACATTTTGTAGAGCAATTTGTTTTCAAATAGCAAAGGTAGCATTACTTTCCTAAATTTAAACATACCTCTAGAGTTCGAATCTCCGTTGAGCGTCCCATTCCATATCCCGTCAACGTCAAATGAGTCTCTAGTTTGCCCAACATTCACATTGATGATCTTTAATTTTACGGTTTTTCATGATTTATTATTGACATGTCACATCCACATAAGATAATATCAAATAATCTCCAAACCAATAAATTTCTTCTCATTCGTGATCTTTATTTACCTTTGATAGGAGCATGCACAAACTATAAATCTAGTCATCACCATAATTATGAGTATATGTCTAGAAGTTGGAAATAATATCAAAATAATCCAACTTTAGAATTTGATAACAGATTATTTTATCAAATAATCTCATAAAATAATCTCTAACTCCTCATCCATAATCCAAAAAAAAAAAATCCTCCACATCATTAAAATGATTTAAAAAATAATCTATAATTGGGGATGTCCTGAGTAGTGGATCTACAATCTACCAATTTAAGTTCCCGGTCGACTCATGTGGTCCCATCTAGTTCTTGAAATAATAATGTTACAAGGAAAATATAATTATTCTTAGAGATACTATGCAGAACTTATTTAAACACTTCATACAAGCTACGGAGTATATATTTAGGAAGTTTTTGTTTGGACCATTTTTGAGTCCCAAATAAGATTAGACCAGACTAAATCAGTTATAAATCAGATTCAATTTGATGATTTCAGATTAGATCAAGGATGTTTTCTTTTGGGCTGATATTTGCTGGTCTGGTCTGAACTGGTCTGGTCTGGTAAACGTCTGGTCTCGGTGTATTTTATAACTATCCAAGTCTGGTCTGGTTTGGTCTGTTTACGTCTGGTGTGGTCTGGTCTGATCTGGTCTGATCTCTTGGGACTGAAAACATCCCAAATGAGACCAAATAGTCAGAACTTTTATCATATGACAAGACGCTACCAGCAGATTTCAATCCAAAAGTCATTTGAATTCTGCCTTACTGCGAGCCTGCGAGTCCGGCATATCCGGTCAATGGAACATGATACCCAGACATCGGTATCCAAGACGAAGGAGCAGCATCCAAAGCCAGTTAAAATTCAGATATACCCCCCTTCAACTGGCGAAGTTTCATCTTTCTGGAAAGGTTTCTGTCACCATATATATATATAAATAATTTGGTGATTTGGTCTATGATTATTGAGATACATTTTACTAAGCTAGTAGCTTTGTTTTCTTTTCTGCTGGGCAGAGAAGTATGATAGGGAAGCAAAGAAGTACTGGGAAATCTTTTACAAACGCCATCAAGATAAAGTACGCTTCTCTTGTTAACCAGAAAAGTCCATCTTTGTGGTACATTATAGCGTGTTCAATTAAAGCTCTACTTGATTCCGGTGAACTAAGTTCTACAAATATTGAGTGATTTTTTGTAATTTAGTGTGTATAAATAGGATTTGTTTAAATAATTACTCCGTATTAGGCTAGTCTAAGTGAATGCAATAACATAACCCGTCCGGCCGTCCCTATGTAAAAATCTCGCTTTGAATTGCATGATAAGTTCTTTTCTTTTTAAGTAATGATATGCCCCTTTTACTAAGGGTAAATTTTACGATGGAGTACACTATTTTGACACTATTTAACAATGTTTTGCACCGTAGTGTCATTATTATTTAAGAGTAGTAGAGTCAATTGATATAAATTTTTTATTAAATCGGTAGGGCAAAGGACTTTATTTAGGGACAACCGCAAAAGGAAAGCGAAAAATTAAAATATGATTTACAAGGAATACTCATCTTTCAAGAACCCCATTTAGGGCTTCTCCAAAATTGAATTCTAAGAGGTTCCCCAAGTGAACCGACTTTCTTGTCATCAAATTATTCAATTAAACTTAGCTAACTAGGAAAGTACAGTAAAGTTTTCGACTTTCATGAAATTAACTAACTAGGAAAGTAGAGTAAAGTTTCATGTATGTATTATTAATTTTCCATTGACCAGTTGAGCTATGGAGGGAAGTTAACTTTTTTGTCTTTATAATAAAATTATAATCAGTTTTTCAAGGATAGGCACTACTTGGACAAGGAATGGGGGCACTACTTTTCTGTAAGCCCAAACAATAATCACAATAAGTATATTACTTTTTTTTTATCTTACTAGGTGTTTTTCTCCATCTGGTCATTGTGTATATGTAGTCTATTACACTCACTATTTCTTAATCTTTGCAGGGTGCTGGAGGGAAAGTAATCCTTGAGGTAGTTTATATAAATATTGGTCATATTGCAGTTTGTAATGTATCTTAGTTTCCATCAGACTGTAAATCTTCTATCACTTGTTTCCGATAGCGATATGATTTCGACAGCTGGAAAACTTGTCTTAATTTTGAAATGCTTCTACTTCCAAAGGTTTCTGCTTGACATCAAATATGAGGCACTACGCATTTCCATCCTACTTGTCAGGACGCTGTTGTAATTGTATTGACTTAACCTTTTGATGCAATAATGAGTTTATCATTTCGATTCAATGGGCAGCATCTGGGAGTGCTTCTAATAAATCGTTTTTCTTGCTTTTGATACTTGATATGACCTTTGTTTTTATTTGAAGTCATGTTTCGTGAGAAAAACCTGAAACTGTGTTTGATGCTTTCTCTGGAATGACAATCAATTGAATGATGTTACTTTATTTACGTAAACTATACTACCTCCACCCAAATTAATTGTGACAAAACTTTTGGTGTTGTAGATTAAGGATGTTTTTACTTGGACTGTAATTTACCCCAGACCAGATCAGACCAGTCCAGACCAGACCAGTCCAGACCAGACCAGTTCAGACCAGACCAGACCAGACTTGGATAGTTATAAAAATACAAAGAAACCAGACCTTACCAGTTCAGACCAGACCAGATCAGACCAGACCAGACCAGACCAGCAAATTACAGTCCAAGTAAAAACATCCTAAGAAGATGGGATAAAAAAACTAAAATACCCTCTCATTTTATCATATCAGTGAAAAAGTGAGTAAAGTTGGAATGACAATGTTGTAGATTTAAGTAAAAGGAAGGCTAAAGTATGAATGGTATGTAGGATCATTTACCAAACGGAAACGTAAAATTTATTTTGGGAAGAAGGGAGTAATTGATAACAATTTTGAAAGCTAAAATGGGCTTCATGCTTTATACTATTCAGTTAGTTATGTTCATGCTTTTATACATAATTATCGATTCATGTTAGCCGACCCCAAAATATTTTGCGACTAAGGCTTGGTTGTTGTTGTTGTGATTGACATTCATTGATCCTTAGTTATGCATGATGTTTCCAGGTTGGTTGTGGTGCTGGAAACACCGTCTACCCCTTGCTGGCTACGTATCCTGATATATTCGTGCACGCTTGTGACTTTTCACCACGAGCTGTAAACTTGGTCAAGGTGAGTATATTCTATGGAGATAATATTTTCAAGTTTTCTCATGTTTTTATTGTGTTTCGGCACTTCAATAAGATGTTTAGTTCGATAGTTGCAAATGTAATCCGCATAACTAAGCTTCATGATACATTTGTCCGGTTGCAAGCATCCTTTAGGTAATGGGCTGTATTTCCAATAGTTAAACCACTGCAAATATAAATCCATCACATTGTGAGTTTAAAGCACTGATGTGCAAGTGATAGATGCTTCAAAGCTGCGGCTCTGTATGTTATGTCATAGGCAAAGATCTCCTCATTTTCATTCTACAATATGGAGGCTTATGGGTGCCAACTTTAACTGGCCATGCCATTCACACCTCAATGCAGGACTAAGTTCCTACCTCCCAATGCAAACACCAACCCTTCTAAAAGGCTAACTGAATAGTTGACAAGTACCTGAAACCTTTCAGAAAATGTAATTGTTTATTGTGTACTTTTGATTTGTAATTGCTATAAGAGGCATTTGGTTGGCAACTTTTGAAGCGTGGAATAACAACCGTTCATATTGATGCTGTTTGTCTTATAAGTTTAGTCTCACTATCAAGCCCTGAATTTTCCACATTGTTTCATTCCCCACTTTATTTCATTCTTCTTTTTCTCTTTTGTTTTATTTATAAGAAAATTCCTTAAATAGGACTAAAATTCTAAACATGGATAAAGTGAACAAAGAGGATCACCATTGATTTCTTCCTAAAATATGACTCATTCACTCCTAATTGGGGAAGTTTTGTACTTTAAATAGGATCAAATAAGTCCTATTTTGTGCATAAAACATACTTGGTCTTATTTATGCACTTTGTGTATGTTTTAGTCTTATTTGAAGCAATTTCTTTTATTTATTTTATTTCTTCTTCTTTTCCAACTTCTCCTTAATTTTGGGTGAAGAGTCACTGGCGTCTCTTGTGAGAAATAGAGGGCAGATGTAATGTGGAGTGGTGAAGGAGAGACGTGTGAGGTACAGAGAGGAGAGGCCTGCAATTTTGGACAACATTTTCTGATAAACATATTTATTTTTAAATTTTGATTCCAGTGCCAAGCTTTTATGTGTCCAAATAACACCACAGCACCATTACTATTAGTAAAGCCCATCCAAATCAAATTCCGAGTTCTGACTCAGCACTTCATAGATAGATTTTAGATACCTATTAAAATTTCCCTTCGTTTTTTTTTCTAAATTAATTGCAGACCCGCAAAGATTTTGAAGAGGCCAGAATCAATGCATTTGTTTGTGACTTGACTGCTGATGATCTATGCCAGCATATTGCTCCATCTTCAGTAGATATTGTGACCATGGTATTAAAATAAAGATGCACAAAATGCAAGTAGTTTTCCTGTGATGGATTTCTGCTCTAATATTTGTTTGGATAGTTTTATTCTTTACAGATATTACTATTTCTATATTCCCTTTTTCATGAGCTGATAAACATGGGTTATTCCTCTAACATACACTGACTTGGTAAACAGATATTTGTTTTATCTGCAGTAACCCCTGAGAAGATGTCACTAGTGATACAGAACATTGGAAAAGTTCTCAAGGTTATATATTCAAGATCATGCGTCTAGTTGCTTTTTGATAGCATGAACATGCTTGTGTGATTTAGTTTAATTTGTTTTCTTCATTATGCCACTTTTTTGCTTCCCAGCCAGACGGTTTTGTCTTATTTCGTGACTATGCAACTGGAGACCTGGCTCAGGTAAAATTTAAATCACGGATTGTGACGCTCTTTACTCATCATGCTTACGTAGTTTTTGGTACCTGATTACCTCCTTTCTTTGCAAAGTTTGTATTTTATTATTCGTGTGAAATTGAAATTGGTGAATAAGGATAACATACTTTTTTGTTGCCATCACTTGCAGCAACATATTGCATATAAAGTATAAACCCCTTATATATTACTACCTCCGTTCCCCTAAGTTTGGGACAAGAGAAGGTGGCTCGGTTATTAATAAAAGTGGGTTTATGTGGTTGATATTGAATTGATAAAGTAAGAATAAAGTAGAAATGATTTAGAACCACACAAATTTTACCAAATAAGGTATGGGACAATCTTAGTGGGACGGACCGAAAAGGTAAAGGGACAATCATAGCGGGACGGAGGGAGTAATACACTATGGATTGTATTTGACTTTATTACAATCATGATGACCGGCCCATATTTAATGCTATCATGATGACTGGCTATAACTACGATGTGCATTAATAATACTGGTCATTCTGCTTTTAATATTAGACCATTTGGAGTGGTTGAGAGGCCAAATTGTTAAATATGGGCTCCGTCCATATGAAAGCAGTGTTTAGACTCCCACTTTCCTGCATTCCAGCACCGTCATTAAAATACACTCAGCATATATTTTAACCTATCAACTTACAAAAACATTAATTAAATTATTATAAATAATGTTTTCCTTTTAATTTTTTCGTGAATAATTATGAAATAAAAAATACATATTTCGATGTAAAAATAAATAAATTTAAATAATTTTTTAACGTTTTTTGGTTAACAAAATATGAACTTAATTGAAGTAAAGTTCGATTATGGAATATTCAATTATTTGTGAAGGCTTCATGAATTAAAGATTTGTGTTTCATGTTTTTCCGGGGCTCAAGAAAACTTCAACAGTTCAAACTTAAAAAAAAATCATTTTTATATATTACATATTGGTGTGATATTAAAGATCATAAAAATTTATGAATTTTGATATACTTTTTGAAAAATTTGGATAAAAAATAAAAAAGTTATACAAGTTTAAATTTTTTTGGGATATTATGATGCAGGGATGACATCAGCATGACATCATTCGCACCAGAAAAGCAACCTGCTTTCTTTTTTCTCTCGTTTTCTTTTTCCCACTCCCCTCTTAACCAACCCTCTATATTTAATACCTTCCATCCCCTTTTCCATTTTTAATACCCCTTTTAAACCACCACTACACACAATTAGGAGTCCAAAAATTCTACATTTAGCATTTTGGACTCCTAATACCTCACCACTCCAAATGGTCTTATGCTCACATCCATGTATTTTGGTGTATTATCTATTGTTTGTGGATACATGATGATAGTATTCACGAAGGTAACGGTGTTTTTTAACTTACATACTTAGAATCTGTATCAAGGTGCACTACGTTAGGTGCAAAGTTATTCTTCCAGTTGATTTAATGTGAAAGTTTAGTTCATCCAAGTCAACATTCAATATGATCAAAGCAAAAGTAAAAAATCTAAAGAAGAGGAATGCAATCTTTATAAAAATACTCCCATGATGCTCCATAGCTCTTGCAAACTTGGAGTATACAAGTCAGTCTCTCTCTTGTTAAAATGTATGTTTTTTTGCAGGAAAGGTTAATCTCAAAGGAACAAAAGATCAGTGATAACTTCTATGTTCGGGGTGATGGAACTGTAAGTTCATGTCATAGATACTGATTTGTCTTGGAGAGAAAATGTTTGTTTTATTTTTAAAAATAAATTCAGATCATCTTATATAATATATATTTACCAGCGGGCGTTCTACTTCTCTGTTGAGTTCTTGACAAATCTTTTCAAAGAGAATGGATTTGATACTGACGAACACTTTTTGTGCCTTAAGAAAGTGGAGAATCGCTCAAGAGAAATTGTGATGAATAGGTATCAATATAAGCACACTATTTACCCTGTTATATTCATGTTGCCTTTTAAGATTTTTTAGTTCCGCACTCTTTGACTCGAGTCAGATCAACTATATGCATATGGTTAGTACAGGCATGCAGGGTTATGTATATTGAAAGTTCTGTGCGCATCTTTCATAGCATTTATGTTTTTAAACTACAAATATTAGTGTCTTTCAAGAATTAACCTATAGTTATTTATTCTGGTATCTTTTGGAAACCTCTAGCTGGCAGAAGGATCATAGACTTTCTCTGTTTTCCACCCTCAGGTTTTACTTGAAACAGCAATGATGGGGATTGGGCAAAAATATGTTGTTCAACTATTTAATTATTTTCTTGTACCAAGTATAATACTGAAGTTTAAGAATCTCAATATCTAATATTCTAATGGAATCCATACAAACTTTGGCTTTGAATGTTTCATTCTGAAGGTTAATAATCTGAAATTTTAGTACCAGACCCTTTTCAATTGTAGCCCAACATTGGCAAAACTTAGCCAAATGCTAAAGAAAGAATCTTTATAGTTTTTAAAAAAGCCATTCTTGATACTCAGATACTGGACATTATTAATCGGATTATTTTTTACATTGTAGGTTTATGCACCATGTTGTATGTGGTTTGCCAATGATATTCTATTAGTTAATGAGTGTAAAAGAATGTATATATAAAAAGATGGAAACATGGAGTTACGGTGACAACTGACAAGAGTCAGAAACTCAGAATCATAACAGCTTTAGATAAATCTAAGTACAAAGGGGAAGAGGAAGTTGTGGAACCCCTTGATTAAGATTTAATTTTTAGCATTTATTCCCCTCGTCCCATAAATTTCTTCCTGCATTCCAGCTGGATTGTCCCAAAATTTGTAGTCGTGTTTCCTTCTAGGGAAAATTCCCGAAATAGGAATGAAAAATGTAAAATTTCAAAACATGACTAGTATGTATTTTCCCTAAATAAGAAAAACTCACTATCCTTTTGACATTTTATTTCCATATTTTGAGATTATCACACTTTAGTATTGCAGTATTAATGCCGTCATAATTGACAGTGTTATTCCAAGCATAACAATAGTTACTCATATTTAGGAAATGAAAACACAGTGCTCAACATTGTTTTTATCCTATTTAGGGTAATTGTTTTTAAGGAAAGAACTATGTGGTTGATTTTGTCTCCATTCTCTTAGTAGTTGGCCAACTTCCAACTTTCAAAGAGGGCAGAAAATTATGGAACATCTGAAGTATTTACTTTCAATATGAGTATATGACTAGTTGAAATTTATCATCGCTGAGATATGTGGTACTCCACATTTGTAATCCTGTCTTTGAGTTATGTGCTTTCCCATTTCTAGCCCTTTAATCCTCAGGTTATTGTTAGTTTTGGCCTTTGTACTATTGCTATGAAATTGTTAATTTCAAACAGAAGCTCTGCAAACATTGAAGTTTTCAAGGGAAAACATGTAATTTCCTTAATAAGGGTCCTTTACATCAGTTACTTATTAAGTTCTCTTCTTGCAAACAAGAAACGAAAAAATGCTTTCTGTTTGTGTCATTCACACTACTTAAGCCATTGCTGGTTAGTGTGTTTTACTGAATCTTCATTGACTGATTGTCGAAGGGTATGTTTGTGTTCTTTTAACTTTGCCCGTGGTTTTGCCAAAATATCACCCTCTATTAGTCCTTATGGCATAGAATCGTTGAACTTTCTGGTCTAGCTCCATATTTTCTTTGAGTTATGGCATAACCGCATAACTTAAGCTGCAACTTGAAACGTCAATGTGAATTTCTGAGGATATTGAAGATAGGATAAAATGCTCCCTACCTGACAGTATATGAAGTAGTAATTTTATTAAGCCGCTTGGGAGAAAGCGCTCTCTTTGTATAAACATACATAGCCTACAGGTTTCATTCCTTGCTACACTCATTCCAGTGTATTAGTATGGCAAGATCCTATAAGCCTTTGAGTTGTCTTGTAGATCTTATTAAGTCAACACTCAGCTCCAAATCTTTTCATGCGATTTCTAACGGGGTCTGATGTTTCAACTGTTGTGTCAGACGTTGGGTTCAAGCTGTATTCCATTTAGGTTGTGGTAAATCTGATTTGAAAACCAAGGGCAAGGTAAAAGAGCTTGGTATGGAAAGTCCAGAACCTGTGATACCAATAAAAGCAGAGGACAATGCAAATGAATTTGACATTGATATTTCTGAAGGAATTGCTTTTGAAATGTTTGGTATTTCATCTTCAAGTGAAGAGGTATGCAACTCATAATCTAGTTCTCGTTTCTTTGTGCAACTATTGTCCTTGGGGCATATTGCTGGCCCACATCACTTGTAAAACTATAATTAAACCACTGGTTTTGGATACATATATAGATATTTCAAATTACATTAAGATATCTTCATGATATCCCTTTGCCCAAAGTAGTTGTCTTACAAGAATCAAAAGATATTTTTCTTTGACTTTCAAGGAATTTATAACAAGACTTAAATGAGTACATGCATGTCATTTTACTCTCGGGTGGATCAAGTGTTTTAGCATTGAGTTGTCCGGGACCAAAAACCTTTAAGTGCTTGATTGGTAAGACTAAATTGACTGAAATCAAAGCTCAAATGGTTGAATTGGCCTATGAACACCTTAGATTAGATATATATTTCATTTATAAAGAAAATCTTATAACAAAGAAAACCTAATTCTCAAAGAAGTTCTTCTAATTCAGTCAAATAAATTCCAACAACCTTACTTTATTCACTATTAACCAATTCAGTGCCTGTAAGAATTAGTGTTGTAAAAATCTGATTGATAAGGCTGAAAAAGTGATATGCCAATAAAAACAATTTTACAATCTTACCATGTGTGCATAAACAATATTACCGTACTGGCATTAAGACTAAAACTGCATAGGAATGTTTTCCAAGTAAATGGTATATAATTTGATCTTCCAGTTAATAACAATGATCTTCCAATTAATTTGATCTTCCAACTCTCCTTATGTAATATGTAGGTCCTTGAACTTATCATTAATGAGTTGCACTTCAAGATAAATGTGCTCTCTAGAGAGTACCAGCATACATGTAAATCAACTGGCTTGATGCTATGGGAATCAGCGCGGTTTATGGCTTCTGTGCTTTCTGAAAATCCGAGGATAGTTTCGGAGAAAAGGGTTCTTGAATTGGGATGTGGATGTGCAGGGATCTGCTCTATGGTGGCTGCTTCAAAATCTGCTCAACTTGTGGTTGCCACTGATGGAGACTCGAAAGCTCTTGACTTGTTGAACCACAATATCAACCTGAATCTCAAACCGTCACTTTTTGCAAAACTGATCACAATGAAGCTGGAATGGGGGAACAAAGATGATATTGACTCCATCAGAAGAATGAACGATAAGGGCTTTGACGTAATATTAGGCACCGATGTTGCATATGTTCTGGAAGCGATCTTACCATTATTTGAAACTGCAAGGGAGCTGATTTGTCATAGAAGACTAGATGGTGGTGGTGGTGGTACTAGTAAAGAAGATGAGGAGCCAGCGGGTTTGATTCTCTGCCATGTTCCGCGACGAGTTGACGAACCAACCATACTTTCAGCAGCATCTCGATACGGTTTCAAGTTGCTGGACAGGTGGCCTCACACAGAAACAACAGTCATTACATCTCTAGACATTATCAATAAGTGGTTCTCTCATGGGCATTGTGCAAGCTCTCTTCCAACCACAAACTTGAGCATTTTGTATTTCTATAGTGTAGTATAATTTCAAAGATATTTTAAAAAGAAAAGGAAAAGATGGTAGGGTGTTGTACTTATTCTTGTTTTTGAATTTTGCTATGGTTGAATTTGATTTTTCTTTTTTCCATTCCATTTCCTTGTACTAATCATTTTTGTAATGACTTGGGAATTCATTAGAGCCAAAACTGAAAGGTTCGTTAGAGCTAGTCCTCGACTCGGGCCGGGTGGCCCGACCTGGAACTGGCCCGGGACCGGTACTGTGCTGAACCGGCCCGGCTCGGTGGCCCGGCCAGTGACCGGTCTGGGTAAGCCTGGCCCGGGGGGTTTCCGGTGCGGGCTCGGGTCACCAAAAAGCTGAACGGGCTGGTTTGGGCCTGATTCTAGGCTTTTTATTTTTATTTTTTTGCAATTTTTTTTAACTTTTTGGGTTAGGTTGAGTATTTTGGGCCATTTGTGGTGGTTTGGGGGGGGGGGGGGGGGGTGAGGGGGGATTAATTAGGAAAAGGAAAAAAAAACATTGACCCGAGGCCCGAACTGGACCCGATGGCTACCTGGGCCGGTCCCGGGCCAACCTATTCAGAACCGGTGGCCCGCCCGGGCCTAGGCCCAGCCCGGACCCGACCCTAGTCCAGGACTAGTTAGAGCTTGAAACATACGAAGTATATGCTATGATAGTGGTGGACTCGGTTCGGGCCGGGCCCGGTTCGGGCCTTGAACCGGCCGGGCCTTGGTTCAAGGTAGGGGAGGCCTGGAACCAGCCCGGGTAACCCCGTGTCCGGTTCGGGCCGGGCCGGGCCCGGTTCGGTTATATATATATATATATACATATATATATATACACAAATGATCCTGTCCAGACATCCGGACAGGAACCGCCGTCCGGCCGGCGGCGTTTGGCCGCCTTCCCGGTGGAATTTTTTGATGAAATTTTTATGGCATGTTCTCCATCAAGTCTAGTTTATCCACAAAAAAATTCAGCCAAAAACTCAATCGGGAAGGTCGTCAAATGATTTTTGCAAGTTAACTAGTCCGGAATATGTATTTTCCGGACCAGTTAACTTGCAAAAATCATTTGACGACCTTCCCGATTGAGTTTTTGGCTGAATTTTTTTGTGGATAAACTAGACTTGATGGAGAACATGCCATAAAAATTTCATCAAAAAATTCCACCGGGAAGGCGGCCAAACGCCGCCGGCCGGACGGCGGTTCCTGTCCGGACGTCTGGACAGGATCAGGACTATATATATATATATATATATATATATATATATATATATATATATATATATATATATATAGGGGAAAGATCAAGTACAAAGTGTGCTTATTGTGCAAATATTTGTACGATGCACCTTGACGTTATTTGCATTGCATATTGAGGTTCAAAGTATTGCACATCATAAAGTCATAAAAATAACAGTTGCACATTAAGGTGCAACGTGTTGCACCCTAAAAAGTTGGGTTTTAT
Source organism: Cuscuta epithymum (assembly GCA_945859915.1). NCBI lineage: Eukaryota > Viridiplantae > Streptophyta > Magnoliopsida > Solanales > Convolvulaceae > Cuscuta > Cuscuta epithymum. The sequence continues at coordinate 7,658,152 of CAMAPF010000011.1, read as the reverse complement.
TACAAAAATGCCACCTTGCATTTATGTCCTTTGGATCAACTCATCGGACGGTCAAGATGAGTTTGTACTTTGTAAATTAAGAAGGCTTTGTATTTGATCTCTATTCTATATATATATATATATATAGGACTGCTCAGGTCCCTCCGGAAGGACGGGAGGGACCGTCCGAACTTTACTGTTTGGGGGGATTCCCGGTGGAATTTTTTGATGAATTTTTTTGAGCATTTTCCTCATCAAGTCTAGTTTGTGCATACCAAATTTCAGCTCAAAATTCGACCGGGAAGGCAGTCAAATAAATTCTTGAAACTTACTGCACTTTATATATGCGCAGAATGTGCAGTAAGCTTCAAGAATTTATTTGACTGCCTTCCCGGTCGAATTTTGAGCTGAAATTTGGTATGAACAAACTAGACTTGATGAGGAACATGCTCAAAAAATTTCATCAAAAAATTCTACCGGGAATCCCCCCAAACAGTAAAGTTCGGACGGTCCCTCCCGTCCCTCCGGAGGGACCTGATCTTTTCTGTGTATATATATATATATATATATATATATATATATATATATATATATATATATATATATATATATATTTTGGTTCAGGTGAGAAATGCATCTAATTCTAATGTGAGAAATGAGAATGAATCTCAGCCGTTGGATTTTCGTAGTTGCACTGAAATTGGCTTGATGTTACAGTAATATTTAAATTTTGCACATGTTGCACTAAAACTGTTTCATATTGCACTAATATTTGACGGCGTTGCACCGAAATAGCTTCATGTTGCACTAGACACATGTAATAAGGATTTTTCAGAAGTACTTACAGAAATGCCACCATGCTAGATTGCATATTTCAGTGCATCATGAAGTGTCTTTTACTGCAACTTAGTCGAATCCAATGGCTGAGATTCATTCTCATTTCTCACCCAAAGGGTTCTTCTCACTTGAACCTTACCCTATATATATATATATATATATATATATATATATATATATATATATATATATATATATATATATATATATATATATATATATATATATATATATATATATATATATATATATATATATATATATATATATATATATATATATATATATATATATATATATATATATATAGGGGTCGAATCCAATGGCTGAGATTCATTCTCATTTCTCACCCAAAGGGTTCTTCTCACTTGAACCTTACCCTATATATATATATAGGGTAAGAGTGCTCTTCATGTCAGGCCGGCCTGACGGGCTGCCCCGTCCGGCCGAGCCCGTTTGGGCATCTTCCCGGTGGAATTTTTTGATGAAATTTTTTGAGCATGTTCCTCGTCAAGTCTAGTTTGTCCATACCAAATTTCAGCTCAAAATTCGATCGGGAAGGTCGTCAAATGATTTTTTCAAGTTAACTGGTCCGGAATATGTATTTTCCGGACCAGTTAACTTGAAAAAATCATTTGACGACCTTCCCGATCGAAGTTTGAGCTGAAATTTGGTATGGACAAACTAGACTTGACGAGGAACATGCTCAAAAAATTTCATCAAAAAATTCCACCGGGAAGGTGCCCAAACGGGCTCGTCCGGACGGAGCAGCCCGTCAGGCCGGCCTGACATGAACATTCCTCTATATATATATATGTATATATATATATATATATATATATATATATATATATATATATATATATATATATATACTCCCTCCGTTTCCAAAAGAAAGTCACAGTTTGACTTCACGATTATTAAGGAAATAAATTGACTTTACTGTAGAAAACACTGTTTAGACACTGTTTGGCACTGTTTGGACACTGTTTGGCACTGTTTGGCACTGTTTGGAGTAAATTTCTTTGCCAAATAAGGAAATAAGGGAAGTGTGACTTTGTTTTTGAAACATCCCAAAAAGGAAAGTGTGAGGTTCTTTTAGAAACGGAGGGAGTATATGGGTTTTCCTAATCAACCCCCTACCCCCCCCCCCCCAACCCCAAACCACCTCAAATGGCCCAAAATACCCAATCCAACCCAAAAACTTAAAAAAAATCAAAAAAAAAAATTTAATCTGGCCCGGACCGGGCCCGAACCGGCCGGGCCGGTTCACCAAAATGAAGGTCCGAGCCCGGAACCGGTAGCCACCGAGCCTGGTCGACCCGAACCGCCCATGGGCCGGGCCGCCGGTTCGGGCCGGTTCAAACAGTGACCGGGCCGGGCCGGTTCTGCTTCGGGCCGCCCGGCCCGAGTCCACCCCTACAGCTATGAGGGGTCAAACCTTAAAAACTCTCTAAATTTTTATTATGTGTATATGAATAATGTTCATATTGACGTGATAGAAATCTCGTCATAACAACTCAATTTAGGCCAAAAGAGAAGTTTATGATTCAATTTTTTTGTACTAACTATTAGTTTCAATTATTAGGTCAAAAAATTTAAAACTTCTGAATTTCCGATCTATTGTTTAAGATAAATAAATTTTAACCCTAAAGTGAGTTTGAGTGATATATACCTTCGAACAAAATTAATAGTAAAACCAAAATTGGGTTGTAAATTTCATTTTTAGCAGGAATCCCATTAGGCCGGCCATTTCTAGTCCTACTTTCAATCCCAATACTCTTTCATTATATATTAACATATACTACGTAGTTTAGAAGGGGTTTGATCTAGTGATGGACTGGGCCCGAGTCGAGCCTAGGACTGACGGTCTTGTTGGGGTTTGGGGTTAGGTCCGGAACCGGCCCGGGTATCCACCGGGTCTGGTCCAGGTCCGGTTCGGGCTGGGCTCGGGCCTGTTTATACTTTTTTTTCTTTCCTAACTACCCCCTGACTCCCCCCCCACCCCCAAACCCGCCCAAAACACCCTGGTGACCCAGCCCAACCCGGGGGAAAGCAAAAAAGAATTGAAAAAACCAAAAAAAAAAATATTTAGGCCCGAACCGGACCCAGGCCCGACCGGGCCGGTTCGCATTTCCCTTAGCCCGTACCCGTCCCGGTTACCCCCCACAAACCGGGCCTAGACCCAGAACCGGTAACCGGTTCCCGGTCCGGGCCCACACAGTACCGGGTGGCCTGCACCGAGTGTAAGCCTAGTTGGATCTAGTACAAAGTGATTTTACTTGCAAAAAATTGTACCTATCCTGCTATTCCTAATGTTTCGTATTGATGTTTGAAGTGTTGTATATCATTTTGCGATGAAATAAACGGTTGCATATGAACGTTCAAATTGTTGCATACGTAAAAGTTTGGATTTATTACCAAAATGCCTTTGTACATTTTCAGCCATTAAATCTTTCAAATGGTGGGGCGAGATTCGTTTGTATTTTGTAAATTAAGTGCACTTAGGGGGTGTTTGGATCCGATTCTCAAAACTGATTCTACTCCTTCAGGGTGCAGAAGCAGAAGCTGGAGTGTTTGAGTGAAATTCCAGAAGCATTTCTGGAACTCTAATTTACTCTCAGAATCAGTTTTTTTAGAAGCTGGGGGGGTACCAGCTTCTGAAAACTGATTCTGATTCTGATTCTGCTTTTAAAAAAGAAGCAGAAGCAGAATCAGTTCCAAACACCCCTTACTATTTGATCATTTATCTAGTATGTGAGTTGTTTGTCCAAGCTTGGGAGAACAAAAAGATGGTTCCTATTACAAATCAAGATGGACTAGTCATGATAGACATCAACAATCACATATGATGAGGATAAGGTATATATCGATCTCATTTGGGATAAGGGTCAGTTTGGTCCTCGAAATTGCAAAAGAGGGGTCAAATAAGTCCTTATATAGAAAATTCTGTCTGGACGTGCCATTTTAGGTGGCTCCCGGTGGAATTTTTTATGAAATGTTTTGAGCATCTTATTCATCAAGTCTAGTTTACTCATACCAAATTTCAGATAAAAATTCAATCGGGAAGACATTCAAATGAATTCTTGAAGATAACTGTGCCGTTAACACCGCAGTTATCTTCAAGAATTCATTTGAATGTCTCCCCGATTGAATTTTTAGCTTAAATTTGGTATGACTAAACTAGACTTAATGAATAAGATGCTCAAAAAATTTCATCAAAAAATTATACCGGGAGCCACCTCAAATGGCACGTCCGGACAGAATCTTCTATATAAGGACTTATTTGACCCCTTTTTTGCAACTTTGAGGACCAAACTGACCCTTTAATCGATCTCATTTTAATCGGACGAGAATAGTAAAGTTGCTGGGAGGGCCATTTTGATGCATTAGCGGTTGTTTTTTCTTGAATCTTGTCTTTCTTGACTCCCTCTTTCCTTTATTTCTTGACTACCTCCGTCCCGCTAAGATTGTCTCATTTTACTATTTTAGTTCATCCCACTAAGATTGTCTCATATCTTATTTGGTAAAGTTTGTGTGATCTAAATCATTCTTACTTTATTTTTACTTTATCAATTCGATATCAACCACATAAACCATTTTTTATAGATTTGCGTAACACTCCCTCTTGTCTCGTTGTTAGTGGGACGGAGGGAGTATAATTTAACTAGACTTAGGGTCAAATTGAAACTATTCGATTATCTTTACTTTTAATACTACATCCGTCTCACTAACATTGAGATATGAGAATGTAGTGCAATTATTAGGGAAAATGTATTTATGTGGTTGATATTAAATTGATAATATAAGAATTGATAAACTTTATCACATTTAGTCTAGGATAATCTTAGTGGGGACAAATAGAAAGAAAAGATGAGACAATTTTCGCGGCATGTAAGTTTTAACCGGCTACTTGAGCCGCTTATATGACATGCATTGCCGCATTGGCACTCACAAATTATTCCCAAATAGAATACAAATGAGTGGGTAGGACTCAATCTTGAAGATTAGACTCAAAGTTTCGGACTCGAACCGAAACCGAAGAAAACCGAATCGTACACCGAATTGTCCACCCCTAATTTTCTAATATGAAGTTTTATTTAAACATAATATTTTGGTGAAATTGGATTTCACACCACACTTTCAAAAAGGTAATATTGGCACCCGATTATGTTAAAATATTGCTGTTTGCACCCAACTACTCCTTTTTTGAACTCATGGCCTCTTTTTATCAAATCGAAGAGTGGAATCTAATATGACACAAAATATGGGGTGAAAGGTCAAATTATTAGGGCCTGTTTACTAACAGAGATATTTTCCTGTTTTCTACTTCTGTTTTCCGTTCTCCAATTTTCTGTTTTTATTTTTCAGTTTTTCTATCTCCAATTTTCTGTTTCTATTTTTTAGTTTTCCATTTTCAAATATGAAAACATGGTCATCAATTTTTTCACCCAGTTCTCCAATTCCACACCCTTGACCCTTACCCCTACCCTTACCACGATCTTACACTCTACCCATACTCCCCCACAACCCTTCATACCCACACATACCTACTCGTAGGGGTCGGGGTAGGGAAGTTATGGTGGGGGTGGGGTAAGGGGTATGGTCGGGGTGGGGTGGTAAGGTCTAGGGGTTGGGGGTGGGGTGGTAAGGTCTAGGGGTTGGGGGTTGGGTCGTGGTTAGGGGTAAGGGTGGGTAGGGTTGGGGTAAGGTAGGGGTAGAGTAGGGAGTTGGGATAGGATGTCGGTAGGGTGGGGCCAGGACTAGGGATGGGGCCGAGGTAGGGAAGGGATATGGTGGGGGGTAGGATGGCGGTTAAGGGTGGGGGTTAGGGTTGGGGTAAGGTAGGGGTAGGGTAGAGAGTTGGGATAGGATGGCGGTAGGGTGGGGCCGGGGTAGGGAAGGGTAATGTGGGGGGGGGGGTAGGATGGCGGTTAAGGGTGGGGGTAGTGGGTAGGGTTGGGGTTGGGGTAAGGTAGGGGTAGGGTAGGGAGTTGGGATAGGATGGCGGTAGGGTGGGCCCGGGATCCGGGTTGGGCCGAGGTAGGGGAAGGGTAGGGTGGGGGGTAGGATGACGGTACGGTACAAGGGTGGGGGGTAGGATGACGGTACGAGGGTGGGGGTAGGATGGTGGTGGGGGGGGGCCGAGGTAGGGGGCATGTGTTAAGGGGTAATATACGGGTGGGGGTAGGGTGGGTCGGGGTGGGGTCGAGGTGGTAGGGGGGTGGCGGTAGGGTAGAGTGGATCGAGGTGGGGCCGAGGTAGGGGCATGTGGTAGGGGTGGGGTAGGGTCATTATAGGGGAAAATGGGTATGTGGGGTGGGGTTAGGGTGGGTGGTGTAGGGTAGGGGTAAGGGGTAAGGTACGAGGATGGAGGTACCGGAATGGAATCAACATCGGAGCGGGACCGGACCCACCAGTAGGTGTAAGTATGCAAATTCATTGCAGCAGCACTGTAGCATCTGTGTTTTCCAAATTCAGAAAACTAGTAAAAGTCGCTTTTCCAAATCATGAAGGAAAAGAGAGACATGTCTCATTTTTTCCATTTTGGAAAATCATTTGGTAAACGCGTTTTTCTTTTTTCCTTTCATCAGTTTTCTAGCAATTTCTTTGGTAAACACGTTTCCTGTTTTCTGTTTTCCAGTTTTCCAGTTTTCTGGAAAATTGGAAAATATCTCTGAAGATATTTTCTAGTAAACAGGCCCTTAATTTTTATCAAAAGATACTCTAGAAGATGGTATACATGAGTTTGAGTTTACTAATACGGAGTAATTCACAAGCCCGAACTCGATCAGAGCTCAGCTCGAGTCAGGTCAAGTTTTGTCAATTAATTAAAAATAAAATTTTTATTTTCCAAAATATTAATATTACATTTATACATACAAATTCACTAATTAAACATTATAGTTGTTACATATTGTGGTTACAATAAGTATTGAAAATTGAATAAACATAAATTAGAATAGAGATTAGGCCTGTCAACGGGTCGGATACAGGCCGAAACTATAAATTCCATATCCATATTCATTGAAAAACATTTAATCCAGATCCGGACCCATTTACCCTTCGGGTCCTAAACATATGTTCCAAATTTGGATCCGGCGGAACTCGGATCCGGGCCAGGTATACCCGCAAAAAAAGTAAATGACACATGGAAACAAATATAGTATGGAGTAATAACAAAAAAATGTTCATGTTGGTAGAAATCTTATGCAAAATGTTGTTCTATTCGTTACTCCATATGAACTAAACAATATATTCGGGGCATATTAGTGAACTCATAGAGAACCTAGAGTACTAACTCATTAGGAAAAATCCCATTATAGTGGGCCAACCACTAAATAAGCCTACAAATATTAAAACATTTTTTATATTTGATTATTTTCATTATTTTATGTTTAAATATTTTTATGTATATTGTGTGTGTGTATGCAAAAAAATTATAACTATAATTATATAATCACGGGTCGGGTCCAAAACGGGTCGGAACTTAAAATCCATATTTGGCTCATTTTCTTTATCATGTAACGGGTTCGGATACGGGTCCGGGAAACGGTTCTAAATTTAGAACCTTATGGGAGGCATGGGTGTATCCAGGGTGGGGACAAGGGGGGCAACTGCCCCCATTCAACCCCCACCCAACCCTTTTATATATATATCCAATTTAAATTCACACACTCCCTCCGTTCCGGAAAATTGTTCCCGCATTGACTTGGAACGGAGTTTAAGAAAGTGGGAATAAAGTGAAAATGTATGGTTGTGGTTGAGTAAGAAAAAGGTAAATGAATTGTAGCAAAAAAAAACTTTCCAAAAGGGGAAAGGGGAATAATTTTTTGGGACGGCCCAAAAAGGAAACAGAGAACAATTTTCAGGGACGGAGGGAGTATAATTTTGTTCTAAATAAAGGGTTCTTATAGATTAAGTACGAGATCATTACAAAAATGTGCTAATGGTAGAGCGGATGTGGTTGTAGATGTAAGATGTGTGTACGTGATGACGTCCAGAGTTCAATCCCTACCTAATGCAGTTTATTTTTGTTTTTATTTCTTTTGTCTTGAAGCCTTAAACAAGTTGGTTTTACATTGTTCTTTTTATTTATTACTACGGTATTTCTTGTTGGAAAAATCTAAATACATCAATATAGTTTCAATTATATCAATTATAGATTCACATATGAACTAATTTTGTACATAATATAAACTACAGAGTATTTTTTAATATACTTGTGAATTTTAAATTTAAATTAATTCTAACTAGATGCTCCTCCTTCCCTTAGTTGATTCATTTATACATTGACATAATTTTGCACAAATTACAGATTCCATGTGATAAAATTATTTCTAACAAAGTGAAATTTAAGTAAACATGATATCATAATGTTTTTGAAGAAAGAATAATTTATTATTTATGAATGGTTTTAACAATTTTTTCTTAATCTGATTAGTTTGATTTTTCTTGTAATTTTTTCTTAATCTAAGGTAAATTCGCCCCCTCTAGCATCTTTTTCTGGATACGCCACTGATGGAAGGTCTCGAGTTCGAAACTCAATGGAATGAGTTTCAACCCAGTTTACTTCAGATCCCCCAGACTCCCTCCCTCAGACGCCCCTTGGAATAAAAGAGAAAAAAATCATCCAAATAAAGTGGCGGGTTCGGATCGGGATCGAGTCTAGACCCGACCCATTGACAGGACGATCCGTGATCTTCCGTCTTTCTCGTGTTAACTTTTATAATTAATGCGCCATCTAGTTATTTACTTGAAATTGTATCGACAAAAAATAAACCAATTATAGAAAAAATATGTACAGGTCTGGACTTGTGAATTTCGAGCTAGAGTTGGGCCCACCTAATGACAAGCAATGTTCTTTGTTATTGAGTGGCCGTTTGGAGCAATAAAAATGGGCTGAAAAGCCTGAAAATGCAAAAATATTGCCAAACACATAGCAAATGGGCTGTTTGGGCTGTTTTTGCTTATCAGCCAAAAAAGTAACAATAAGGTTACTTTTTGAGCTGAAAGTTATTATTGGACCGTTGCAATCTAAAAATACTACTTTACCCTTTTATTTTACGTAATACGCCATAGCACTGCCCTTCCAGATCGATGACAAGAAGCTTTCAATTCAATTGCTGCGCCATAATTTTGTCCTTCCCGATCGATGACCTCCCTGCTCGATTGCGCCATAGTTTTGACCTTCCAGATCGACAAATTCTTGCTCAGATTCTTCATATTCAGAGGTAATTTCAGAAAGAAGAATTCCAAGAAGCGGTCATTTTTCGTTTTTCCGAGTGGTGTTGCTTTTCCGTTATTATAATGCAAAGGATCATAACTCTCAAGCACTAGAGATTTCCAATGGTTTGTTCCATAACTGCAAAGATTGCGATCCGGAAACTTTTTAGTTGTGTGTAATATATTGTGATTAATTAGCCCATGAAACTTTAGTTGATTCCCAGTAACTATGATGTTTGATGTTGCTGGGTAGATGTTCCATGTCTGTTTTATGACTAGCATCCTCCTCATATTTTGCACTCTTTGATTATGATTTATTAATGACAATTTAAATTGTTCCTTGCAAAAAAGATACGGAATATATTTTATTTGTGAGTAATTTAATGTGATTAAGATTATTTCAAATTGGAAAATTTCAAAGTAATCAACTATTTAGGTAATTTATAATTATCTAATCAAGGAAAAGTAGTTTAATAGTAAAACTTACACTCATATATTTAACACGAATAAGTTAATACCCTTTATGGTAATTTTACACTCAATCAGCCATTTCAGTCAACATCTTACCAAACACTTTCATTTCAACAAATTCAGTCTTTTCAGACTTTTCAGCCATTCCAGCCAATGCAGCTCTTACCAAACAGGCCCTGAATATTGATTCTCATATTATACGATAAAACCATTGATTATTCTCATTAGGGATGGATTGGGGGGCTACCGCCCCTTGAACTTTCAAAATTAGATATATATGCTTCTCCCCCTTAATTTTTAGTTTTTGAAATTTTATATAGCATCTAAAATAATTTATTTAATTTAAACAAATAACAATAGAACAACTCATTTTTCAAGGCTTATGATACTTCATACATACTATATAAAAATGTCTAGTTTTGTAATGTTTAATCATCAGACACAATATTTAAACAGTTTGCAAATCATGTGAATTGCATCCAAAATATAAATGTTTGTTGATAACACTTAACATTGAATTACTCAATCGATTTACTTCTTACTTTCTAAAAATAATTTATTGAATAAATAATAAACTTTAACTTATTTTACCATTAATACAAATATATTAGGCATCATATATATGAATCTGCAATATAATATTATTCTAAAAATAATAATATCATACAAACAATTGTATTATTAAGAAAACTTCTCATGACTCATGGACACCACCTTTGTAGACAAAAATTGCAACTCAAAAATCAATCATTTATTCCGATTAAATTCATGTGATTAAACAAAGCAAAAGTTTATTTAAAAAGTATTGGTGAATGGCCTTTAAAATTTTTATATTCAAATAAATTGATAAAATATTATAAATCCTCTTTTATAGTCAAATAATTCTCTTTTATTTGTCATTTCCTATGCTTTAATATATCAATACTTTTCTAGAACACTTCAATTATAAAATCAATGCCATTCTTCCATTCTCTAAACTTAGAATGGAATTGAATGTCGTTGTGTATGCATTAATAATTTTTTTTAATAAAACATAGCCGCAAAACCCTACACTAATGAAAAAATATCGCACCGCTACACTAATGAAAAAAATCGCCCCGCTACACTAGCGAGGAAATTTTCACCCCTACCTAATGAAAAAATTTCACCCCTCTTGACTCAAAATCCTAGATCCATCCTTGATTCTTATTATAGTGATACCGCTCTTACCAATATTAATATTACTAATAACAACAATAACACTTATTATAATTACTATTATTATCACATACCCCTACTTTTGAATAAGAGAATATTACGTTGGAGTTGGATAAAGGAATAGAATCCCTGAGGAGCTATGATTGATGCAACGAATTAACTCTTACACAGAAATAAGAACACTATTGAGGGTTCTAGAGCCTAAATTTAGTAACAAAACCGGATATCGAAGCAAAAAATCACAACATCGGCTCCTAAACTACTATACATGTTTTTAGTGCTTATTACACTGGCCACGGTAAAGATGGCACAACTCACAAAGATAATACATAAGAAAAGGGGTTGTTTTATGAAACCACTTGCTAAATTTAGTAACAAACCACTAATATTAAAGCAAAAAAACACAATATGGAGGTTGATAAATATTTCAATTAATGCACAAATGAGCTAATTAAGCAAAGATGGCAAAACTCACAAAAAGATGATACATAAGATCGAACTCTAGGCCGGGAAAGGTTGTAGGTCGAAGAAACGCTATTGAGAATCAACACAGACATGGCAAAGCAAACAGAGACTTTCAATTTTAGTACTCTGTTCACCCTTTCTATATAGCCAAATTTGAATTTTCAAATCAATGATGTCTAACATTTATATTTATAAACATAAGTACTGATAATACAAAAATGCTATGACAATATTCTGTCGAAAAAAGTATCATAAGTGTAATATTATTAAACTTTACATAAATATATTAATTAAAATATTTTGTTGAAGTTTACTAGACTGGAAAAATTTAAAAAAGGACGTAGGTAATATACTCAGTCGCCCCCGGAACATATCAAATCAAAATAAAATAGATTAGAACAAATTATATTTACACAGACCAAATCATTCTTCGGCAGTCACAAAATACACAAATATCAGACATACATAAAACCAGACCAATTCAAACCATACTAGACCAAGCTTAAACAAACCAACTTTTAAACTTCATTCTTTTTTAGTTGGAACATTTTCAATTTCACGTTTGTCAATGAAAAACTTTGACTATTAATATATTTAATTCCTTAAAAACTTCTCATTAGAAATTATATGACGGTTTTCTTTACTCACAACAGTAAAAGAAGTAAGTATTCAATAAACATAGAATAACCACAACAGTAATTACCGATTTATGGGTACGTAGTTTGGAAGGGTTATTCGGTACTAAAAAATTTCTCTGTATATCAAATTAAGTTCTTTACGGAGTTCTGATCCTAACAAAGACTGTTCAACAATCTAATGGAAGGTTAAACGTGACTTTCTAGTTTCATCCCAATGTAGTCTTTAAAATGATGAATTTGTATCGGTGTTCGCCCTTTATTAATAATAATTAAGCTGCCTTTTGCCAAAAAAATGTTACGGAATTAAGAGTGTAAAGATAACTTGTATTTACAAAGCACTTTCAATTCCTTCATCAAATAAGGGGAGAGACTATTATAAAAAGATAATAGTTACTACGTACTTTTTTAATTGCAACGTTTTAATAGCTATGGTCAATTTTTCACGCAAAAGTTGACAATTAAAATCTTTTATTCATTGAAAATTTAAAATGAAAGAAATCAGGCAAAATCACCAATGTTGCAACTAAAACAGAACGAAGGTAATAATAAATACAGAGCAGGATCCAATTACTTCAATTTTGAGAAGCTTTTTTTAACCCGGAGATAAACAACCAAAATCAGTAGGCATACCTTCTTAAATCTAATTATCTTGGGGGATAAAACATGCAAACTTATTTTTTTCACATTTCCATAAAAAATCAATATTCTTTATTAAGAAAATGCCCTAAATGGGGTAAAAACGTTTTGAAATTTCAAAATAGGACTATCATGTTTTTTATTCTTTGAATAAGAATAATTTGCCACATTTGAAAAAAATGTCATGTTTAAAGCCTAGTAATGATAACTTAGCAGAAATTTACTCCTATTCAGGTAATTTACTCCCACAGAATTCTCACTTTTTTATTTGGAAACATGATGGAATAAAGCGAAACGATACACCAAACTGTTTGTGTTTCTTCATTACAAAGAAGTAGTCAATCCAGGTACAAGTTTTGATGTAATTTTAAATGTGGATCATCCGGAAACAATCGGGAAACAATTTCTTTGTGTTTTCATACAGGGATAAACTGTGATATTCAATCTCTTTACTTTACACTAGATGAGAGCCTTTGCAACATGGGGTAATATTTTTGCACTATTTTTGATAGTAGATAGAGCAAATTCTATAATTTTAACAAAGATAAGTGTACATCAATCATATTCTTGTGGAAAAACGTAATATTTCAACAAATAAATTATATCATGAAGTAAATACAAGACAAAACAGCTCCTGCCGCATCCTTGTTCATTTAAACAAAAGTAAAAATGCAAACTACAAATCAAATAATATTCCGTATTCATCAAGTGAATAGCAATTTAGGTAAGTAACATTGAGCAAGGAAAACAATTTCTGAAAGTTGTATCGATTAACTTCATAAAAGCAGATAAGAATTGAATATTGCCTAAAATTATCGTTATGTGAAACTGTGAAAGTTATCTCTTAATTTCTGAAAGTTGTATCTCGTAGCTTAATTTATTTGGATTGCAGCAACCGAAAGAAAACACTTCAAGAACTAGATCAAACACTTCAAGTAAATTTCTTAAAAACAGCCTCAAGAAATTAATGTTCAAAAATACTTTCAAAAATATCGTCCAATTCTTAGGATAAATGATTTTTCATTTTCAATTCTAATATAAAAAGAGTAAGAAAAAATAAGATTCCTTCAACAAAATAAAAGTAAAGGACGAGATAATGATACTGGGATGATTAAAGGAAAATAAAATTTTGCGAAGTTCTGCTTAGAAGTCTTATTTCCAAAATAAGACTTTTTATGAAGTCTTAATTAAAAGACTAAAACCATAAATATTTAAACAAAGAGATTCATGTTCATATTCTCACGGGGTGTATTTAATTCAATTACTTTCAATATTAAATAAAACCAAATTTTATCAAATCACATCAAACTTGAATAACACCAAAATACATGCACTTATACCCACGTTTCTGAGATCAGACTTCAACAAAGGAAATTTTAATCACACTAAAAACATTCTAGATCTGGAAATAAAGCGAGGAGTCCAAAATGCCCAAAACTGAAACACAAAACTATAAGGAATTACAACAGATAGGCGCATTTTTGCGTCACTCACAACCTTTACACAGTCAAGCAAATCAAGACATCTCAACAAATTGCTATTCCAAGTATGTCAATGATTGGTCCAGCCAATCAGCCATCATCCAAAAAAAGTTTGTACAGTTACAAAAATCAATTCAATTTAATTTACAAAAAGTAAATATGAAATGAAAGAAGCTTGAAAACATATATTTTTAGAAGTTCTAACAACTTTTTCTTCAGATCTACTCTTCTCAAGTATATGTAGGGATAAAATTCAATTCTTTTGACACATTTTTTGCAAAACAATCGCATGTTGAAATTCAAATATACCTGGAGAAAGCCATAAACTGCAACTTTAATTTCATGAAAGTTTCGCCAGAAGGATCATCTTAATTTCATGAACCTCTTCAGCCAGTCAGCCTCAACAAAGATGGGTTAGGAAAAGCAAAACAAAACTGAATGATAAAATCATCCATCAGTAGAAAAATAAAAAGATAAAGAAACTGTGTAAGAACTTAGATGCATCAAGAAAAAAGATGAGAAATAGAGAGAAAGGGGTGACAGGAAGAGAGTAAGCACACATAGCTTCAAGCATAGAACTCATGCAAGAAAACACCATTTGTGCTCACTCTCTTCTGTCACCTCCCAAAATTACCCCTTCGATCTGGCGGCCAGTTCTTCACTCAAACTTGACTTCTCATCCATATATGGCCAGGAAGGGTATAATCGGGAGAAGAAATAACATAACCAACCCCTAGAAATGGCTTTCCCTAGAGATAAGAGAACCACACCTATGAACCCTAGATAGACATATTAAAGTGATTAAACAATGGAGAAGATAAAGGAAACAGATAAGCGAAGACTGTTGCATTGGGAAAGGGAAAGGGAAAGGATAACGTTTTGAGTTGATGTGAAGAAATAAAAAACGGGGGCGGCCATCATAGGAGGAGAAGAACAAATGAAGAGGTTCGATTCAATGCCACAACCCATACCCTAATTTACTTTCCCTTTCAAATATACTTTTCAGACCAGGCGGAGATTGTCGACATATAAAGGTTGGTCGCACTATTTCGTTGTCGTTGGGTAGGTACACCTATAGAATGAATTGTGTCCATGGAATATTTACTAAGTAGTCCCTCGGTCCGCCAACTACATCACTATGATGGATTTTTAAATATAATGATTTTTGCCAAGTACCTTAGGTCATGTTTGGATGGAGTGTTTGGAAGTGTTAGTAATGGAAGTGTTAGTAAGGGTTCGGAAGGGAAGGGAAGGGAAGGGAAGTGTAAGTGTTAGACATAATTTTACCCTGTTTGGGAGAGTCAAATGAATGAAGTGTTAATAATGGAAGTGTTAATAATTTTACGTTGAGGCAAAAGAAACGCGCGAGTAAATAGAAGAAATGAAAAAACAAACCATCAGACCTGTGATAAAGACATTCGAAGTGAAATGTCGAAGCATTTCATCTTTTGGGGTAAATGAGAAGGGTAATAATTGTCCAACACCTCAAAACACTCCAAATCGGGGTGTTAAAAAAATGAACAATTGAGGTGTTAGGAAGGTTATTATTAACACTTCCTAACCATTACTAACACTTCTTAACACATCAGGATTTTTCTCCCAAACAAGTGTTAACATCAACACCTACTAACACTTCCATTACTAACACTCCTGGACACTCAATCCAAACACGCCGTTATGGTCAGTGGCATTACTGTGATACTTCCAAGGAGGTGGTTACAGGTTCGAATCTCATCCCAGTTCTAGGATGTTGACCTTAACTTTGAGCAGATATTATACTAGGTTAGAAAGAATTGTCCAAAAAGATAATGATTTTTGAAATTCGAAGGGAGTCTACAAAATTGTGGTGACATGTTTTTGTATATAGAAATCCATCAAAACTTATTAAAATTCATCGAAATAAGTAATAATATAAATCCACGAAATGTTTGAGAACACCCTGATTTTCATAGATTCCATATATATGATCCAAATCGAGGACATCTAAATTTTGACGGAATTGTAAACTCTAGTAATATCCTTCAGAATCCATATTGACGGAATTGTAAACTCTAGTAAAATCCTTCGTTGAGTCAAATTTTGTTAACTTTTAGTCTTTTACTACTACCTCCGTCCCTTAAAACTTTGCCAAAGTTGACCAGCACGGGGAATAATAGAGTAAAAACTGTGTGGTTGAGATTTGTGAAGAGGAGAGAGAAATAATAGAAACCACGAAATAATTGATTAAAAGGGAAAATAACAAAGTTTTTTGGGAAGTGTCAAAAAGGAAAGATGACAAAATTTTAAGAGATGGAGGGAGTATTAGTTAGTCAAAAAACCGTTGATTATAGGGAGGATGAGGGGTGTAGGGAGGTAATAAAGAGAATTTGGTAAAATTCCCAGAACATGATACTTTGGCAGAGGCTTTTAAACTGTGGCGTGGAACTAGATAAGTGGAGTAAAAATAGACAGGTTGGTTTCCAAGCCCGGATTGAAATCTGCAAAAACGGGTTGGCTTACTTGCGGGAGGAAGGATGAAGATGGAATGCTGCGGAATTTCAAAGGGTGAAGGACGTTCTGTTGGATTTACTTCATAAACAAAACATTTTTTGAAAGCAACGGGTCAAGGAAACAAAGAAGATGAAGGAACAAAATGCGAGGTTTATTACTTCCTAGCGGCGAATGGGAAAAGGATAGGGGCAGAATGGGAACGATGATTCACGATTATTTTGCTGATGAGTTGTTTGATTCGAACAGCCCCAGTGTAGATGATGACTCCCTGTCAGGGCTAGCAAGAGTTTCTACAAGGCAGAATCAGGAACTCTTGAGATTGATTTCAGCTTTAGAAGTGAAAAAGGCCGTCTTTGTCATGCACCCGGATAAATCTCCAGGTTCGGATGGTTTGAACCCCGCCTTTTTTCAACATTATTGGGATATTTTAGGAGATGACATTGTTCGTTATTGCCAACATTTATTCACTGAAGGAAGGGTATCGAAGGAGGTAAACAGAACTAATTTAATTCTTATCCTGAAAAAAGACAAGCCAGAGTTTATGAGTGATTGGCGGCCTATTGCTTTGTGTAATGTGCTAATTAAAATCTTTGGTAAAGTCTTGGGCAATAGATTGAAGTGCATATTAAATGATTTAGTCTCTGCAAATCAAAGTGCTTTTGTCCCAGGCAGATTTATAGCAGATAATGTTATGGTGGCTTTTGAGACTATTCATTGGTTAAAGCGCAAGAGACAGGGGATGGATGGATTTGCGGCACTCAAGTTAGACATGAGCAAGGCTTATGACCGAGTCGAATGGGGATATTTGGAGTCTATTATGAGAGTTATGGGCTTCGATCCTAAATGGAAACAGTTAGTGCGAGAGTGTATGACCTCAGTGGAGTATTATATTCCCTTTGATGGTACTGACATTCGTGTAATTTCCATATTTAAATTTGTGCTTTTAATTAGTTTCGAGTGATTGTTACTTTGGAAATTACACACTTTTGGTGTAAATAGTTTAGTTTGTAAAATATTTGTAATATGTTTAGATTAGGTTTATTCTGAGCTCAAACAGGTCCAAATACACTTTGGAGAACATCACCAGTACAAGGAAGGTGCAAGAATGCAAGAAAAAGATTGAAGATCTCGTTTTTGGTCTGTACCCGATCGGGTATGACCTATACCCGGTCGGGTACCCTTCTGAAATTTCAAATCAAATCAAATCCGGGAACAAGGCATCATGCGGGAAGATTTTAACACGTTCGGGTATCCATACCCGATCGGGTGACAGACAGACCCGATCGGGTATGACCCCATTTTTCAGCTTCGCCGAAGCCACATATGGTACCCGATCGAGTGGGCTGAAAACCCGATCGGGTACACGACCCTGCAAGCCTAAAAAGCCTATAAATACACCCCATTTCCTCCACAAGAAGGGAACCAATTCACATATACTTCTTAGCTCAGTTTAGACAAGTTCTTTCTTTATATTTTTCATCATGTTTAGTCTCCAAATGAGGAGCTAAACTCTTCCATCTTGGTTTTGCTACTTTGAAGCTTAATGAATTTGTAAGTTGTGAGTTATTCTCTTTAATCTTCTTCCTTGAATATTACTTCTTCCTTTAAATACTATTTCTATATCAATGTTGGGGAGTGTTACTAAGATGACAATTAGTTAACATCTTGACATTAGTTATAGTAATAGCTATTTCTTCCTCTATGTTAATATTGGGGATTGTTACTAAGATGACAATTAGTTAACATCTTGATATTAACTATAGTAGGATTCATCTTCTTTAATATTCTTCCTTGAGTATTAATTAATTCCCATTCATATTTCATATTAATATTTTGAAAATTACTTAAAGGATCAACTAGTTTTGTTTCATATATTAATTATTACTAGAATCGGTCGATTAATACGCTTGTTATTAACTCGGTCCTTTCGCGGTAGTAAACTTGGGTTTATTAATGCATGCGTTTCATGGTTAATAAACCAAGGGGAATTAATTATATTGATTAAACCAATAAACCGCTTGTGTTGAGGTTATCAATCTCAATCGTTTTCATCTTGATTTTATTGCTACTATCGAGTGAATATACGGCGCGTGTTCTATATTAACTCGGTAGTAAGTTTTATTAATGAACGCGTCTCGTTATTAATAACTACCCTCGATGAATTGGATATACTCCTCGATTGAGTATTCGAGAGGAAGATAGTTAAAGATATAACCGGGATCGACGAACATTTCATTAAGTGGATAAAAGCAAAACCAAGCCTTCATCTCTATTAAAGTAAACCACATAACTCGTTCATCTTCGTGCTTAAATATAATTTAAAGTTCTTCAACCAAATGTAAACCCCCCTTATTGTTACTTATTTATTCTTGTAAGAAGAAAAGAATTCCTTTCCCTGTGGATGCGAACCTTACTTCACTATACTACGTATTTGTGTTGTATTGATTATTATTTTGAGTGCACCTCACGACAAGTGCACGTCAAATTTGGCGCCGTTGCCGGGGAAAGGCAATTATCTTTCTTTTTATTTTTGTTTCAAGAAAAATCAAACCAAAAAAAAAAAAAAAATAATTAACCAAGAATATAAAGGGTTCTTATTTGTCTATTTCTGAGTTTTGTGAAGTATATGGTCCGGTATCGTTCTATAAACGAAATCACTTATCAAGCAAATCCTGAAATAGAACAAGCCTTCGAGAGGTTGAGAAATTTAATTCCGCACATACCCTCGGAGGAAACCTCAAACGCTAGCTCCAGTTCTAGCGAATCTGAAGAGCCAATCACTATGGCTCAAGAAACAAGAACCTTAAGGGAGCTCACAGCTCCAAACTTGAATCAACAACCGCTATGTATTACCTTCCCTACACTCAACGAAGGTAATACATTTGAGCTCAAATCAGGGCTCATTCATCTTTTGCCATCTTTCCATGGCCTAAGAGGAGAGGATCCGAATAAACACCTCTCAGAGTTCCATGTTGTATGCACAAGCATGTGCCCTAATGGAGTAACCGAGGAGCAAATCAAATTGCGGGCTTTTCCATTCTCACTCAAGGACACCGCAAAGGATTGGCTGTTCTATCTTCCTTCGGGAAGTATAGACACATGGGCGGCAATGAAAAAGGCTTTCCTTGAAAGGTACTATCCCGCCTCTGTCTCCTCATCTCTCAAAAAGCAAATCAGCAATGTGGAGCAAAATGATGATGAATCGTTCTATGAATATTGGGAACGATTCAAGAAACTTTGTGCGAGCTGTCCGTATCATGGCTATTCGGAGCAAGACCTCATTTTATACTTTTATGATGGTCTTTGCAACGATGATAGACGGATGATTAATGCCGCGTGTGGAGGAGGAATCGTTAACAAGACTCCTTCTCAGGCTATGAATCTTATCTCGGAGTTGGCCGAGAACTGTAGATATCACAACGGGCGGTCATCAACAAAAAGAGTCATGGCGGCCGAATCAACATCATCTCTAGAAAGTCAAGTTGCCGGCTTGACTTCTTTGGTAAAGGATTTTCTTTTAAATTCCAAAACCCAAGAAGTCAAGGTCTGCGGCATCTGCACACAACAAGGCCATCCCACCGATGCATGCCCGAGCCTTCAAGAAGAAAACCCCGAGCAGGTCAACGCTTTGGGGTTCCCAAACCAAAAGAGGTATGATTCTTACGGCAACACTTATCATCCCGGGTTTAGAGATCATCCCAATTTGAGATATGGGAATCCGCAAGGAAACCCACCACAAAATAACCCTCCACAAAACCAATTTCCTCCAAAACAACCGTACTCTAAACCCCAAGGCCAAGGCTCAACTATGTCCACCGAAGACATGATCCGAGCACTCACTTCAAATGTCTCAACCATGCAACAAAACATGGTTCAATTCCAACATGAGACAAAATCGAGTATCCAAAACCTTGAGAACCAAATGAGCCAAATCTCAAGTGCGGTGAGTAGGCTTGAAGCCAAGGATTCAACAAAGCTTCCATCTCAAACGGAGCCGAATCCGAGGCAACAAGCCCATGCTGTTACATTGAGGAGTGGCAAAGAATTGGTGATTGCCAAGGAGAAAGCCAAAAGCCACATTGGCGAGGAAGAGGAAGAAGAGTTTGTGGAGAAAGCTCAACCGGAGGAAGGGGAAGCTCACATTTCAACTCCACCCCCGGTTATTCATGAAGTGGAAGCACCGTTTCCCGAAGCTCTAAGGGAAACGAAAAGGGTGGAGAAAGATAAGGACATCTATGAGACATTCTCCAAATGTGAGGTAAATATTCCTCTTCTCAACTTAATAAAAGGTGTTCCTAGATTCGCAAAATTTTTCAAGGAGTTATGCACAATAAAAAGGAAGCATAGACTCAATGGAAAACAGAAAGTTCAAGTTAGTGAACGTGTCTCCGCGGTTTTTCAAAAGAAACTTCCAAAAAAATACAATGACCCGGGCATGTTCACTATACCTTGTAAGTTGGGAGGTACTACGTTTTCAAAGGCCATGTTAGATTTGGGGGCGTCAATTAATGTCATCCCTTATTCTTTGTATAAATCACTTGAACTTGGCCCTCTCAATGAAACCGGAGTAGTTATTCAACTTGCGGATAGATCAAATGCCTACCCTAAAGGTATTGTCGAAGACGTACTAGTTATGGTAGACAATTTGATCTTTCCCGCCGACTTTTATGTTTTAGAAATGGAAAATGACAAGAATGCGGTTCCTATCCTTTTAGGAAGGCCATTTTTAAAGACCGCTAGAGCTAAAATTGATGTTTTTAGCGGATCTTTAACTCTGGAATTTGATGGAGATAAAGTTGAATTCAATATTTACGACTCCATGAAATACCCAAATGAAAATCATTCTCTATTTGCCATTGATGTTATAGATCCCATTGTGCAAAATGTTTTTGAAATGAATGGGGAAGATGACCTACTAAATGTAATTGAGAATGACCTCGGGGAAAATTCTTTAGAACTTGCTTTGACCCCCAATAGGCAAGCCATGATGGTGGAGTTGGATAACCATTTCCAACTTCCACTTATGCCACCGGGGTCAAGAGCATTCCCACTAACCATCCCCGAAGAAAAGCCTTTGCCTTCTATTTTGCAGGCCCCCGAAGTTGAGATGAAACCACTCCCAACACATTTGAAATATGTGTACTTGGGAGAAAAAGAAACATTACCGGTCATAATCTCAAACAAACTGACCGGGGAGCAAGAAAGGAAGTTAATTGCGGTGCTTAAAGAGCACAAGCTTGCAATCGGGTGGACTATAGCCGACATTAAAGGCATTAGTCCATCTACTTGCATGCACCGCATCTTGATGGAGGATGAAGCTAAACCGGTGCGCCAACCACAACGGAGATTGAACCCACCTATGATGGAGGTGGTCAAAAAGGAGGTCATCAAGCTTCTCCAAATGGGGATAATCTTCCCCATATCCGATAGCAAGTGGGTTAGTCCAACCCAAGTTGTTCCCAAGAAGACCGGAGTCACGGTGGTGGAGAACAAACATGGAGAACTTATGCCCACCCGAATTCAAAATGGATGGAGGGTATGTATAGATTACCGTCGCCTCAACGCGGTAACTAGAAAGGATTTCTTTCCTTTACCCTTCATTGATCAAATGCTTGAGAGACTTGCGGGGCATAAATTCTATTGCTTCCTTGATGGCTATTCCGGGTACTTTCAAGTACCCATAGCCCCTGAAGATCAAGAGAAGACCACATTCACTTGTCCATTTGGCACTTTTGCCTATCGACGTATGCCATTCGGACTTTGCAACGCACCCGCCACCTTCCAAAGATGCATGATGAGCATATTCTCCGAGTATGTTGAGCTATTTATGGAAGTTTTTATGGATGACTTCACAATCCATGGAGACTCATTTGATTCATGCTTATTTCATCTCTCTCTTGTACTCAAAAGTTGTTTAGAATCAAACCTTGTTTTGAATTCTGAAAAATGCCACTTCATGGTGGAAGAAGGAATTGTTCTAGGCCATGTAATCTCATCCAAAGGGATAGAGGTTGACAAGGCCAAAGTTGAAGTCATCCAATCACTCCCTTATCCTACCACCGTTAGGGAGATACGGTCATTCCTTGGACATGCAGGATTCTACCGAAGATTCATCAAAGATTTCTCAAAAATTGCATCTCCTTTATGCACTCTTTTGCAAAAGGAGGTGGAATTCATCTTCTCCGAAGAATGCAAGAAGGCCTTCAATACATTGAAGGAAAAGCTAGTAACCGCACCTATCATCCAAGCTCCCGACTGGTCTCTCCCATTTGAGATCATGTGTGATGCTAGCGACTATGCGGTCGGGGCCGTCTTGGGCCAAAAAGTGGGAAGAGCTTCTCATGTGATTTACTATGCATCCACCACACTCAATGATGCTCAACGCAACTACGCCACCACCGAAAAAGAAATGTTGGCCGTCGTCTACGCACTTGAAAAATTCCGGTCATACTTACTTGGAACCAAAGTGATCATTTACACCGATCATGCGGCTCTTAGATTCTTAATGACAAAAAAGGAGGCCAAACCAAGGTTGATTCGGTGGATACTACTCTTGAGCGAGTTTGACGTTGAGATCAAAGACAAAAAGGGCATGGAGAACTTGGTGGCCGATCACTTGAGCCGTTTAGTCCTTGATGAAGGAAATGATCATGTCAAAGATGATATCCGAGGGGAATTTCCCGATGAGACTCTTTTCTCTCTTAAGGAAATTCGCCCTTGGTACGCTCACATTGTTAATTTCCTTGTTCTAAACAGGTTTCCACCAAGCTTCTCAAAAGCTCAAAGAGAGAAGCTCCAACACGATGCAAAACAATACGTATGGGATGAACCATACTTGTGGAAACATTGCAAAGATCAAGTCATTAGAAGATGCATCCCCGAGACAGAGATAGCATCCATTCTTGCCTTTTGTCACTCACACGCATGTGGTGGCCACTTTGGAGGAAAACGAACGGCCATGAAGGTACTAGAATGCGGTTTTTGGTGGCCAAGCTTATTTCGGGATGCCCATGTCTTTTGTCAATCTTGTGACAATTGCCAACGCATGGGCAACATCTCTCGAAAACATGAGATGCCGCAAGTTCCTATGCTCTATGTAGAGATCTTTGATGTGTGGGGAATAGATTTCATGGGACCTTTTCCTAACTCCCACGGAAATCTATACATCCTCTTGGCGGTAGACTACGTCTCAAAATGGGTGGAAGCAAAAGCCACAAAGACCGATGACGCCAAAGTAGTAGCGGACTTCATCAAAACCCGCATCTTCTCAAGGTTTGGAGTCCCGCGCATTCTAATAAGTGATAGGGGCACTCACTTCCATAACAAAACTGTGAGTGCCTTGTTGAAGAAATATGGCGTCACACACAAGCTCTCCACCGCCTATCACCCGCAAACAAACGGCCAAGCCGAGGTCTCAAACAGGGAGTTGAAGTCTATACTCCAAAAGACGGTGAATCCTAACCGCAAAGATTGGAGTCTTCGTATGGATGATGCCTTGTGGGCATATAGAACCGCTTTCAAAACACCAATTGGAATGTCTCCCTATAGGCTTGTGTTCGGGAAGGCTTGCCACCTCCCGGTCGAACTCGAACACAAGTCTTATTGGGCGGTAAAAACATTCAATCTTGATATGGAGCAAGCGGGGATGAAAAGGAAACTACAACTCCAAGAGCTAGAGGAGCTTCGACTTGAGTCCTACGAGAATGCCGCCATCTACAAGGAAAAGACGAAGGTATGGCATGATAAAATGATAATCAGGAAGGACTTCCAAGTTGGAGATAAAGTCCTTCTATTCCGATCACGCCTCCGTCTTTTCCCCGGTAAACTGAGATCACGATGGGAAGGACCATTTGAGGTGGTCAAAGTCTACTCACATGGAGCGGTTGAGATCAAAAGCCTTGACACCGATAAAACCTTCAAGGTTAACGGACATCAACTCAAGCCATTCCTTGAGGGCTTCCAAAAAGAGAGCGTTGAATGCATGGATCTCTTCGATCCAATCTATGAAGGATGAACATGACTATGGCGTCGAGCCGCGACGTTAACTAAGGCGCTTCTTGGGAGGCAACCCAAGTCAAGGTACGCATTTTCTTCTTTTCTTTTCAAATTCTTGCTTGTTAATGTCACTTTTGAGAAAATGGGGTAAAATTCTCAAGGAAAAATGAAGGAAAACCATGTTTTGGAAGCCTGGGGAAACCTCCGATCGGCCTTCATGACTTAACCGATCGGATCCGCGCTAAAAAGAGGTTAAAACTGGACAAAAACACGTCCCAGGGTAGGGTACCCGATCGGGCACAATTCCCAGACCCGATCGGGTACGTATGAAATAATCAAGTCTTGAGGAAAACCCGATCGAGGGAAGAAAAAATTCTAAGAGGGTACCCGATCGGGTATCCGTAAGACCCGATCGGGTCTAAATCCAAGAATTTGGGAATTTAATTCGAATTAAATTACCCGATCGAGTACCCCCAAACTCGATCGGGTGAGAACCCCTGGAGCAAATTTTAAAAAATCGACGTTATACCCGGTCGGGTATTTGACTCACCCGATCGGGTACGCTAAGCTGCAGAATCAAAGGCACCTTCGAATTAATTTACCCGATCGGGTATTCGAGTCACCCGATCGGGTACTATACTCTGAAAAAAAAAAAGAATACCTTCGAATTAAAATACCCGATCGGGTATATCGGGCCACCCGATCGGGTACACGGGATTTTAATCAGATTTCACCCCATTTTCGGCCATTTCATCTTCCCCAAACTCCCAAATCTCGAACCTCTCTCCCCAAATCCCCCATTTTCGAACCTCCAAGCTTCCATAACTCACCCAACACTCAACCAAATCCTCTCATACCACCACCAAAACACTCCTCTCACCACCCTCTCCAACCTCATACCCAAAAAGCACCACACCTCCCTCTCTCTCCAAAAATCCGAAACCCTACCCCAAAAATCCCCAAAATCCGAATTCAAGCTTGAAATTTGGACAAAATGGCACCAAAAAGAAGCCAACCGGAGAGCTCTAATGCTAGAGGACCAATTCCGGGGTATGAGACCATCCGCTTTGGGCCGGGAGATCACCGCAAACGATTTTTGGCCATCATCAAAAGGCAAGTAGTTCCTTCTAGATTCCTTTGTCATAATGCTCTTACACAACTAGGCTTGTTGGATGGAATGAGGGAACTATTTGATAGGTTGGAGATGAATTTGATTTTTAATATGAAGTATAATTGTGTTGACAAAGTGATTTATGAGGTGATGAGTTCGGCTAAGGTTGTTCTACATGATGACCCGGCGGAGTTCCTCTACGACAAGCTCACGTTTCGTTGGTTAAACAACGAATACTCAATAACGAGACGTGAGTTTGCGGAACACTTCGGCATCCCCGCACCCCATGAAAGGGGGATACCGGAGAGCACACTTGACGCGCACACTTTATGGGCCAAAATGACCGGAGAAAGGAAGGTGAACGCGTCTAAATTGTCCATTAGTCACGTTCAACATCCTCTTCTCCGGATGTTCCTAAAGTTCTTGTGCAATTCTTTGCTTGGTCGCCCCAACAATCACCATACTCGGATGGGGGACGTGGCCGTACTCACTCTAGCCCTTTTTCATAGACCCACGGAATATAATCTTTGCAACTTAATGTGGGATCATTTGGAGGAAGCTTGTAAGAAGACCGGGAACATTGTGGTTGGGGGGGTCATAATGCATTTGGTGAGCAAATTCGGCTATACGGAAAATGCTCCAATCCACCCCGATTCTTTGATGCACATTGGTTGGTTGTCCAATGCGGGTTTGATCTCTTTGGGCAACAAGGACCACAATGGAAACCAACGCTATCGGTGGCACATGAAATACCCCGAACCCACCAAATATTTCCCCCTCCCTTGTGATGAATTGCCTAAGCTTAGGTATAGGATGGCCACATTCGAGATCCCCCATTACCTCCTCCCAAACAACATTCCACCCCACCTACAAGATCAAGCCAACCCACCCGAAGACCAACCCGAGCATCATCCCGATCAAGCCGACAATCAAGGATATGAAGATGTCCACAATGCTCTTCCCGACCCTCCTCAAAACCCGCCACCCCAAGATTTTTTCCAACAACTCTTGGCGGGTCAACAATCCCTCCTTGCCGGTTTCCAAACCATGAGCCTCGATTACACAAAGATGGGTAGGCAATTTACCCAACTACAAGAAGAGTTAGGCCAATACCGGGCGGAGCAACAAGCAAGGGACCGCCAATTTGATGCCTTCCGGACCGAACAACAATCGGCATTCCAAAGGATGGAGGAGCAAAGGGCGGCCGACATACAACGGTATGAAGAGGACTACCGGAGGATGTATGGGCCTACATACTCTTACATGTCCAACATTGGCGGATTTGCATCTATGTCCTCACCACCACCGGCACCCTCTTGGTATAACCCCTCGGATTGGGGTCATTTTGGCGGCTCTACTTCCGGCGGTGGTGGCTATGATGGCGAGGATACTACGATGGGAGAGGGAGGCGGCGATGATATGCATGGGAGCGGCTTTGGAGGCGGCTATTATGGCGGAGAAGGTGGGCACTAAGGATAGTGCCACGTTTCAAGTGTGGGGGAGGAAGCATCATCTCTTGGTATGTCACAATCCCTTTATTTTTTTTTTACCTTGTACTAAGCATTAGTTTCTACAAATAAATTGTTAAAAAAAAAAAAAAAAAAAAGGAAATGAAATGCTAGTTAGGTTGAAAACCCAAAAAGGGCAATCTAAGCAACAAGGGCTTTAAAAAAAAATGATGAGTGAGTGGTAAGAAAGGAAAAGAAAAGAGATGCTAGGATGAAAACCTGAAAAGGCTCCTAGGCAAAATGAGAGATATGAGAGAAGCATTTGCATTTTTGCAGGGCACTATCTCTTGGGGAGGAAGAAGAAAGGAAGAAGAAGAAGTGAGGAGCATAGAAGACCATTAAACCCAAGGAAAAATTAGTTTTGTAAACTTCATTTACAATACTTGGTGGTTTTAGTTCCTTATTTCTTCTTATCTATGAACTCATGGTCTTTTGATGGACATTATGTAAACATTTGGTTTTACTCGAGGACGAGTAAATAAACTAAGTGTGGGGGAGTTGACATTCGTGTAATTTCCATATTTAAATTTGTGCTTTTAATTAGTTTCGAGTGATTGTTACTTTGGAAATTACACACTTTTGGTGTAAATAGTTTAGTTTGTAAAATATTTGTAATATGTTTAGATTAGGTTTATTCTGAGCTCAAACAGGTCCAAATACACTTTGGAGAACATCACCAGTACAAGGAAGGTGCAAGAATGCAAGAAAAAGATTGAAGATCTCGTTTTTGGTCTGTACCCGATCGGGTATGACCTATACCCGGTCGGGTACCCTTCTGAAATTTCAAATCAAATCAAATCCGGGAACAAGGCATCATGCGGGAAGATTTTAACACGTTCGGGTATCCATACCCGATCGGGTGACCGACAGACCCGATCGGGTATGACCCCATTTTTCAGCTTCGCCGAAGCCACATATGGTACCCGATCGAGTGGGCTGAAAACCCGATCGGGTACACGACCCTGCAAGCCTAAAAAGCCTATAAATACACCCCATTTCCTCCACAAGAAGGGAACCAATTCACATATACTTCTTAGCTCAGTTTAGACAAGTTCTTTCTTTATATTTTTCATCATGTTTAGTCTCCAAATGAGGAGCTAAACTCTTCCATCTTGGTTTTGCTACTTTGAAGCTTAATGAATTTGTAAGTTGTGAGTTATTCTCTTTAATCTTCTTCCTTGAATATTACTTCTTCCTTTAAATACTATTTCTATATCAATGTTGGGGAGTGTTACTAAGATGACAATTAGTTAACATCTTGACATTAGTTATAGTAATAGCTATTTCTTCCTCTATGTTAATATTGGGGATTGTTACTAAGATGACAATTAGTTAACATCTTGATATTAACTATAGTAGGATTCATCTTCTTTAATATTCTTCCTTGAGTATTAATTAATTCCCATTCATATTTCATATTAATATTTTGAAAATTACTTAAAGGATCAACTAGTTTTGTTTCATATATTAATTATTACTAGAATCGGTCGATTAATACGCTTGTTATTAACTCGGTCCTTTCGCGGTAGTAAACTTGGGTTTATTAATGCATGCGTTTCATGGTTAATAAACCAAGGGGAATTAATTATATTGATTAAACCAATAAACCGCTTGTGTTGAGGTTATCAATCTCAATCGTTTTCATCTTGATTTTATTGCTACTATCGAGTGAATATACGGCGCGTGTTCTATATTAACTCGGTAGTAAGTTTTATTAATGAACGCGTCTCGTTATTAATAACTACCCTCGATGAATTGGATATACTCCTCGATTGAGTATTCGAGAGGAAGATAGTTAAAGATATAACCGGGATCGACGAACATTTCATTAAGTGGATAAAAGCAAAACCAAGCCTTCATCTCTATTAAAGTAAACCACATAACTCGTTCATCTTCGTGCTTAAATATAATTTAAAGTTCTTCAACCAAATGTAAACCCCCCTTATTGTTACTTATTTATTCTTGTAAGAAGAAAAGAATTCCTTTCCCTGTGGATGCGAACCTTACTTCACTATACTACGTATTTGTGTTGTATTGATTATTATTTTGAGTGCACCTCACGACAAGTGCACGTCAGGTACCATGGTGGGGCCGATTACTCCGAAGAGAGGTGTACGTCAAGGAGAGACCCCTTATCCCCGTATTTATTTATTGTAGTAGCGGAGGGGTTGAGTGCTCTAATTAGGAAGTAGGAAGGCAAGGGAAACATTCTGGGTATAGCGGTTGCGAAAGATGCACCTAGGGTGTCCCATTTATTTTTTGTTGATGAAGTTATCTCTTTTTCAGGGCCCGAGAAGTGGAGTGTCAATCTGTTAAAAATCTTTTGCAGATTTATGAGGATAGCTCGGGGCAGAAAGTTAATTTCCAAAAACCTTCTGTCTTGTTTAGTCTGAAGCTGAGTGAGGATAAAAAAGATAGAATTTGTAATTTTTTGGGAGTGAACAGGGAGGGTGATCAGCCGTATTATCTTGGTTTACCTACGTTGATTGGTCGAAAGAAAGTTGATATTCTGAGTTATATAAAGGAGAGGATTATCATAAGAATCCGTAGTTGGAATAACAGATTTCTATCTAAGGCAGGTCGGGAGATAATGCTGAAAACTGTTATTCAGATCATGCCAACATACGCGATGAATGTCTTCTTGCTACCTAAAGAGATGTGCTGTGAAATTGAAATTATAATGAACGGCTATTGGTGGCGGGGGTCAGATCAGATGAGGAGAGGAATTCACTGGAAGAGTTGGCAATCCCTATGTCATTGAAAACAAAATGGTGATTTAGGATTTCGAACTTTACGTGAGTTCAACATAGCGATGCTTGGAAAACAAGCTTGGAGAATTATCAAATTTCCAAATTCATTGGTTGGACGAATATTTAAAGCTAGATATATATTTTCCTAACTCTACTTTTATGCAGGCAAAGTTAGGGAGTTGCCCCTCCTTTGTATGGAGCAGCATTCTTCATGCCCAGGAGATGATGGCAAGGGGACTGAGAAGAAAGATCGGAAATGGACAGACCGTATCAGTGTGGAAGGATCGATGGTTACCGGGGTCTGGTGACGGGATGATTCATTCTACCCCGCCAGAGGGAATTGCTGATATGAATGTTGAAGGACTAATGACAGAGGATGGGAAAAGTTGGAACATTCAGAAGGTTAGTACCCTATTTTCAAATGGAGAATGAAAAACTATTCTTTCTATCCCTTTGAGCAGAAGTCGAGTGATAGAGTATATAGACTCGGACCCCCGGGTCTCACGACTATTGGGCCCGGACAGCGGCCCACATACGCTCAGTAGATAGCATTTATCTCATTGTACACTTTATTTATTCAGATGTATCCATTAGAATAGATTAGATATCATTTATTAGCCCTTTATTAGCCTTTTATTGTAGTTGGGCCTTCCAGGCCCAAGCCCGGAAGCCCAGCCCACTTTTCTCCTATAAATACTCCCTATGGGAGCCATGTAGGGGATGGTTGAATGGTTGATTGGTTGATTGGATTTATACATATCACTTTATCTCTCTAGCTCTCCCTTCTCTCTAGAATTAATAATCCATCATTTGGTGCTTTCATTGAGAGCTAGAATATATCAAGTGAGATCCTCCCAACCAATAACACATCACGGAGAGGTGGCATCACTTCGGCCCTAGTGGATCAATATGTCACCTCCTCTGGCATGTCGTCTACGCCCCTCCTCGGCCAAAGGGAAGAACTCCCATCAGCCAATAGTAACAAAAACCAATGGAAAAGTCAAACAAAGAGATGGTGGGACCTTCGGCAAGCCTCAGTGCGCCCCTCCACTATAGCAATTAGAGCAAAATGCCACTTCGGCCTAATTGGGGAAAGCATGGCCTCTCAGCCAGAGATCTCCTCGGCCAGAATAATGGCAGTAGGTTGGGTCACTTCCAGAAAAGACAACCCCTCGGGCCTCGTCTCCACCAGGTAATGACCAGTACGCAGGGCACCACCTCGGCAAAGGGTCTCGCTTCGGCTATGGACATCACCTCGTCCATCCCAACTTGAAGTCACCAGCAGCCCCTCGTCTTCGCCAGGTGGCCACCATCGTCCAAGTGGCGTCTCTCGGCCAAAACCTCAACATAAGGGAGGAAGGCTCTATCGCCCTTCGTCCTGTGAACTATAGTGGTACCCCTCGGCCAAGGTGAACAGAAGGGATGCAACGAATCTGCCCCCCCGGCTAAACTGCACAACGTCTGGAATCACCTCTGCTACACCATCGGCCTAACCATTGGGGATGACATGCTTCGGCCAAACAATTGAGGGAGGCGCCGCATCGGCCGGCATACCCCGGCCAGAATGCCTCGGCTGTGGCTCACCGGCCAGCAACACGACGGCCAAGCAAAGCTTCTCAGCTCCCCTCGTCCACATTGGCCCCTCGGCCAGTGCAGCACCTCGGCCGGCACCTCATCGGTCGGCACCTCATCAACCGCACCCCATCGGCCGGCACACATCAACCGGCAGTGCACCATCGGTCAACAGGGTGAACGCATCGGCCAAATTCACAACCCATCGGCCGTCAAACCACCAACCGCCACCCATCGGCCAGAACCCGTCGGCCGAAAATCATAAGTCATAAAAGCCTCACATCAGCCAGAACAACACTTCGGCCAAACTTCACCACAGCCAGAGCAGGAGCTGTGGATCTCTTCGGTCAAGATGACACAACACTGGACCACCTAAGCCTTCGCAGCAAGAGAACGAACAGCCCCTGCAGCACCCCGTCCACCACACGCCTCGGCCTCGGCTAAAACAGGGGCTCCAGTCGGTTGAAGCAGGACCCTCACCCAGCTCCCATCGGCGACCAACCGCGCCCCCTCGGCCGAAGTGGACCCGTCGTCCATCAGGAGGGCCGCCTCGGCCAGTTCTCATCGACGCCAAACCACCCACCCCTCGGCCGATCATGCTCACCCCGCGGGGCGCTCCTCGCATCGGCCTCACTGGCAGCTTAATTCAAATGGTGGGCTGGCTAGATGGATCGGCTATTAATTACCAATGCTGGATTCTGAAAGTGCAGGCCCAATCTTATATTTCCCTGCTTGAATTCTAAGCAGGGCAGGCTTCGGCCCAAATACAAGTAAGTCTCAAAAACTTTTCCTCCTATTTTATGCATTAAATATGGAGCAAAATAGTTTTACCACTTTCCAAAGAGAAAAAGAAAAATATAGTTTTACTACTAATCAAAAAGAAAAACAAAATAATAAAAATTATTATTATCACTATTGTTATTATCACCACCATTGCTAGCGGATTAAAATCCCTAATTGGTGCGGGCCAAAGCCTTAACCTTCCGAACATCTTTATTTGATGATTCGGATCATATTCGGGTCCATTGACCTACCATGGTCATCTTTATTTGATGACCCGGACATCTAGAATGAGAGCCATCAACGGCCGCACTCGACATTATGCCTAGAAGCGGTACACCTCATTCCCCTACACGCTAATTGCGTCATCCAAAAGCCGTTGCAATAAACAACGCACCTAAAGCCGTCGCAATAAACGACGCACCCAAAGCCGTTGCAATAAACAACGCACTCAAAGCCGTTGCAATAAACAACGCACCTAAAGCCGTCGCAATAAACGACGCACCCAAAGCCGTTGCAATACACAACGCACCTAAGGCCGTTGCGATCCACAACGCGCCTACAAAGCCGTTGCAATAAACAACGCACCTAAATATCGTATCGGCACAAGCAGTGAAACACCCAAATCGGCCGGCGATATGCAGGACGAAGGACCTGTGTGCATGGTCCAACGTCTTCAAACGGAGAAGCATACCGCGTCGTTCGCGCGGAAACCGCAGGACGACAGGCCTGAATTAAGGTTAAGGTTACAAAAACTCCACCCGTCAGTAAAATTTCGCTCAGGACCACAAAGGGCGGCTGTCAAAAGACGATGCCTAGTCCGGTCCCTCGTCGCCGATAGACGTGGAAAGGCAAAAAAGGATGCCACTGACACACCAAGCCGAGGGCGTATTTACTCCCTCGCACTAACACACGCGAAAAGCGTAGCGGACAAAATACCGCACATGGACGAAGGGACAGTAACCCTTCGGCCATCCAAAAAAAAAAAAAAAGAGGGAAGCTGACGGACCGCGCACTTGCCGGCCTCGAGCAATAAAAATAAATAAATTCCCCAAACTTATTATTCATCTCAAAACCGGCTCCCAATGCCGAAGCTCTTGCTCCATCATCTCATGAACGGCCTCCCCAACGCCGTCATACTTTTATATGACGATCGGCTTCATCATCGCCTCGTCATCATAATCCGGATCGGCTCATCATCATCGTCGTCCGCTCATCACGACCAGGCCCCCGGCCTCGGCGTGATGCTTTATCTCAAGACCGGCCTCCTTAGCGCCAAGTGTCTTGAGCTAGCGACTGGGCTTGCTATTCCGTTCCGGCGTAGCAACCGTCGCCTCTATATGACGATCGGCTTCATCATCGCCTCGTCATCATTATCCGGATCGGCTCCTCATCGCCATCCGCACATCACGACCGGCCTCCCAGCCTTGGCGTGATTATTTCTCCTCAAGACCGGCTTCTCATTGCCAAGTGTCTTGAGTTGGCAATCGGGCTCGCCGTCCCTTCCTGGATGGTGACCGTTGCCTCTATATGACGATCGGCTTCATCATCGCCTCGTCATCATTATCCGGATCGGCTCCTCATCGCCATCCGCACATCACGACCGGCCTCCCAGCCTTGGCGTGATTATTTCTCCTCAAGACCGGCTTCTCATCGCCAAGTGTCTTGAGTTGGCAATCGGGCTCGCCGTCCCTTCCTGGATGGTGACCGTTGCCTCTACATGACGATCGGCTCATCTCCGCCTCGTCATCATTATTCGGATGGGCTCATCATCATGGCCATCGGCACATCACGATCGGCCTCCCGGCCTTGGCGTGATTATTTCTTCTCAAGACCGGCTTCTCATCGCCAAGTGTCTTGAGTTGGAAATCGGGCTCGCCGTCCCTTCCTGGATGGTGACCGTTGCCTCTACATGACGATCGGCTCATCTCCGCCTCGTCATCATTATTCGGATGGGCTCATCATCATCGCCATCGGCACATCACGACCGGCCTCCCGGCCTTGGCGTGATTATTTCTTCTCAAGACCGGCTTCTCATCGCCAAGTGTCTTGAGTTGGCAAACGGGCTCGCCGTCCCTTCCTGGATGGCGACCGTTGCCTCTACATGAAGATCGGATCATCTCCGCCTCGGCATCATTATTCGGATCGGCTCATCATCATCGCCATCCGCGCATCACGGTCGGGCCCCCGGCCTTGACGTGATGATCTAGCTCAAGACCGGCTCCCTCAGCGCCAAGTGTCTTGAGCTAGCGACCGGGCTTGCTGTTCCCTTCCGGGATAGCAACCGTCGCCTTTATATGACGATCGGCCTTCACATCGCCTCGTCATCATATGTTGGACCGGCTCATTATCGCTGTCGTCCTTACATCGCGTCCGGCCTCTCGGCTAAGGCGTGATACCTTATCTCAAGACCGGTCTTAGTCATCCCTTCCCGGATGGCGACCGTTGCTTGGATCTTCGGATCGGCTCATCATCATCGCCATCCGCACATCACGATCGGCCCCCCGGCCTCGACGTGATGATCTAGCTCAAGACCGGCTCCCTTAGCGCTAAGTGTCTTGAGCTAGCGACTGGGCTTGCTATTCCCTTCCGGGATAGCAACCGTCACCTCTACATGACGATCGGCTCATCTCCGCCTCGTCATCATCATTCGGATCGGCTCATCATCATCGCCATCCGCACATCACGACCGGCCTCCCAGCCTTGGTGTGATTATTCCTTCTCAAGACCGGCTTCTCATCGCCAAGCGTCTTGAGTTGGCAATCGGGCTCGCCGTCCCTTCCTGGATGGTGACCGTTGCCTCTACATGACGATCGGCCTTATCATTGCCTCGTCATCATATCTCGGACATGCTCCTCAGCATCTTCGTCCTCACATCACGATCGAGCCCTTTGGCCACGACGTAATGCTTTATCTCAAGACCGGCTCCCTCAGCACCGAGTGTCTTGATCTAGCGATTGGGCTTGCTATTCCCTTCCGGGATAGCAACCGTCGCCTCTACATGGCGATTGGCCTATCATTGCCTCGTCATCATACATTGGACCGACTTATCATAGTCGTCATCCTCGCATCGCGGCCGGCCTCTCGGCCAAGGCGCGGTACCTTATATCAAGACTGGTCTTAGCCATTCCTTTACTGGGTGGCGACCATTGCATGGATTTTTGGGTCGGCCCCTCAGTGCCGATCATGGCAGGCCCTCGGCCTCGACGTGATCATATTCCCCAAGACCGGTCTCAGTCATTCCTTCATCGGATGGCGACCGTTGCTTGGACGTTTGGCTCGGCCTCATAGTGCTGACGACCCCGCATCACGATCGGCCCCCCGGCCTCGACGTGATGCCCTATCTCAACACCGGCTTTATCAGCGCCAAGTGTGTTGAGCTAGCGATCGGGCTCCCCATCCCTTCCTGGATGGTGACCGTCGCCTCTACATGACGACCGGCTCATCTCTGCCTCGTCATCATTATTCAGATCGGCTACCCATTATCGCCATCCTTATATCACGACCGCCGCCCCGGCCTCGGCGTGATGATCCATCTCAACACCGGCTTCATCAGCGCCGAGTGTGTTGAGCTAGCGATCAGGCTCGCCATCCCTTCCTGGATGGTGACTATCGCCCCTACATGGCGACCGGCTTATCATCGCCTCGTCATTGTTATTTTGGATCGGCTCCTTATCACGGCCGTCCTCACATCACGATCGGCCCCTAGGCCACGATGTGATGTCCTATCTCCAAGACCGGCCTCTCATTGCCGAATGTCTTGGGTTAGCGATCGGGCTCGCCATCCCCTCCTGGATGGCGACCGTCGCCTCTATATGATGATCGGCTCAGCATTGCCTCGTCATCGTATCATCAGACAGGCGTCCCACGCCCCGTCCTCATATTCAGACAGGCGTCCAACGCCTCGTCCTCATATTCAGACAGGCGTCCAACGCCTCGTCCTCATATTCAGACAGGCGTCCAACGCCTCGTCCGCATATATTCAGACAGGCGCCCAACGCCTCATCCTCACATTCAGACAGACGTCCAACGCCTCGTCCTCATATTCAGACAGGCGCCCAGCGCCTCACCCTCATATTCAGACAGGCGTCCAACGCCTCGTCCTCATGTTCGGATCTAGCAAACATCTTGCGGTCTCCGGCTCAGAGACTAAAGGATCTCAGATCTCATCTATAGGCCCCTCGGCCACATCTTGCTCTAGCATCTTTATTTGATAACGAGAAGCTCATCTATAGGCCCCTCGGCCATATACCGCTCTGTCATCTTTATTTGATGACGAGGAGCTCATCTACAGGCCCATCGGCCATATATTATTCTGTCATCTTTGTTTGATGACGAAGAGCTCATCTACAGGCCCATCGGCCACATATCGTTCTGTCATCTTTATTTGATGACGAGGAACTCATCTATAGGCCCCTGAGCCATATCTCGCCCCGTCGTCTTTATTTGACGACGTGGAGCTCTTATGCAGGCCCCTCGGCCATACATCGCCCCGTCGTCTTTATTTGACGATGTGGAGCTCTTATCCAGGCCCCTCGGCCACACATCGCCCCTTCGTCTTTATTTGACGACGTGGAGCTCTCATATATGCCTCTCGGCCACTACTCCCAGTCATCTTTATTTGATGACGTGGAGCTCACATCGGCCCATTGGCCTCATATTCTGGTCATCTTTATTTGATGAACCAGACATCATATTATGGACGGTCGCTCGACCCATCCCTTAGTCATCTTTATTTGATGACTAGGACTACTGATCATGACGAGCTACCCACATCTAGAGATCGGCCTCGGCCATCCCCTCAGCAGACGGACACCGCTGCAGCTCCATCTCTAGGCCGAAGGGCTCGCACCTTTTGCTTCGTTTTGGGGGCATCCGGTGTACTCTTTTTCCCTCATTAGGATTTTTTCCCACAGGGTTTTTCCTAATGAGGTTTTTAACGAGGCATCTCCCCATTGTGGATCAAAAGGTGTCAACCCTCGGCCCCCGTTGAAGACATCATCAGACATGCATTACTCTACTCCTCTTCACCTCATTACACTCGCCTCAAGGAGTGGGGGACTGGGAGAGCGGGGGACTTAGCGCCTCCGTTACCAAAGAAGCAGAAATTCAAAATTTTTGCAAGGATTGCCACACGCACCGACGACATCATCATATCACATACATATTCAGCTGCCACATCGGCCAGTACATATACATAGCTCCCCGGCCTCAAGACCGGTAGTGATGGTCTCTAGCCTGCGACTTTCGGCTGAGGATTCTCCCACAGGGTTGCCTCAGTCAGGGCTCGCCAATGGGATCAGATCATCGGCTTGGGAATTCGGGTGAGGCGCTTCGGCGAT
This sequence comes from Cuscuta epithymum, assembly GCA_945859915.1. Taxonomy (NCBI): domain Eukaryota; kingdom Viridiplantae; phylum Streptophyta; class Magnoliopsida; order Solanales; family Convolvulaceae; genus Cuscuta; species Cuscuta epithymum. Next base: position 7,620,674 of record CAMAPF010000011.1, on the reverse strand, counting down.
GACAGCAGTTTACTCACCGGACCACGACAGATCAGCACACAGTTCTACTCTCTTTCGCCTCGAGTACTCTCGACTCAGAGAGTGGGGGACTCCTGATAGAGTATATAGACTCGGACCCCCGGGTCTCACGACTATTGGGTCCGGACAGCGGCCCACATACGCTCAGTAGATAGCATTTATCTCATTGTACACTTTATTTATTCAGATGTATCCATTAGAATAGATTAGATATCATTTATTAGCCCTTTATTAGCCTTTTATTGTAGTTGGGCCTTCCAGGCCCAAGCCCGGAAGCCCAGCCCACTTTTCTCCTATAAATACTCCCTATGGGAGCCATGTAGGGGATGGTTGAATGGTTGAATGGTTGATTGGATTTATACATATCACTTTATCTCTCTAGCTCTCCCTTCTCTCTAGAATTAATAATCCATCATCGAGTGTGTGATGGAGTTTGGTGGAAGGAGGATACTAAGAGAGTTTATACTGTTAAGAGTGGGTATAGGTTATTAAAGGGAGAATAAAATATCACGAGCTGGATGGGGTGGACTAAAATGTGGGATTTGAGGATTCTCCCAAAAATAAAATGCTTTGTTTGGCAACTTATTTCTAGAGTTTTACCCACAACAGCTAACCTTTGTAGGAAGAAAGTTAATGTAGATAGTAGTTGTAAGATTTGTGAGGAGGAGGTTGAAACAGAAGCTCACTTGTTGCAATATTGTCGAGTAGCTGTGGCAGTTTGGCAGCATTTAGCAGCTCAATTTATTAGACAGGGAGAGTCTTTTAATGTATGGGTACATGTGGTTTCTTTGATAACTTAGAGAAAGAAGAGCTTTGTGTTTACCAGATTAATATGTGGAGTTTGTGGAAGACTCGAAATGATAGTCTGGAAGAACAAGGAGGCTTCCTGGAGGCAGGTAGTAGAAGTTGGGGCAGCAGTCCTTCGAAGTTGGAGGAAGGTACAGAGGAGACAGGTGGCAAGGGACAAGGAACTTGGGGGTCGGACAGGGTGGAGTAAACCGGCTCCGGGTAAAATTAAGGTTAACGTAGATGCAGCTTTGAACGCCGAAATGGGTAAGCGGGCTTGGGCATGGATCGCCAGAGATGATGAAGGGACTTTTATTCAAGGAGGATGTCAGACTGTAACAACAGATTGGTCAGTGGGGATATCAGAAGCAATTGGAGTTCGAGAGGCATTAGCGTGGTTCAAACAACAAGGATGGGCGGATGTTAAGTTGGAAACAGATTCCCTAACGGTAGTTACCATCTTGATAGATCGTGATGGTGAGTCGTATTTTTATACAATTGTGGAAGACATTAGACACAGTCTTCAGAATGAAGCTAGAGTTGAAGTCATTCACTACAAGAGGTCCGCGAATGGAGTAGCTCACAAGTTGGCTAGGGCTGCACTTTCTATGTTGGATGGTTTTATACATTTAACTTATCCACCTTTTTGTATTGTAAACCAGTTGGAAAACGATAAGTTGAATTAATAATATAGTTTCCTTTAAAAAAAATAGATAGATTTCCCTAAATAGGAGTAAATAAAAGGATAATTGCAACACTAGGAGTTTAAAGTTTAAATTCCCCTAAATAGAACTAAGACTTGCTATTCTACTCTTTCCCTCGTCCTTCCTAATAGGAATTTTTAAATAATCATTATAAAACATAAAGTAAAATAAAATAAAAAATAAAAAATTGTACAAAATAGATAAAAAAAAATATACAGACTTCAACCACTACTTCAACCACCTTCCAGCACCACCATCTCCAGTCACCGAAAAAGATTGCCAAGTTGGGGGAAAAATGTCACTGTGATGTCAATTTTGAAAATAAAGCTGAATATTTTCAATGAGTAAAAAATGTCATATTCATGGTATTTTCAGAGTAATATGGCATTTTGTACAAAATTGCATTTTTCTGGCGATCGTAGGTGGAGGATGCGGAGGTAATGGCCTACATATTTTTTGATATTTTTTTTTAGATTTTTTTAAGTTTTTTTAAATATTTTTTATTTTTATTTTTTATTTAATTTTTTTATATTTTTTATTCTATTTTATTTTTTCCCTAATTTTTTTTATTAATTTGTATTTTTTTTACAATTTATTATGTTTTTAGTATAAATAAAACTATGATTTTTTTATTAATTAAAAATGTATTAGAAATTATAGGTTGAGGGTAGAATAGGAAGAAGAAACATATATTACTCCTACTTTAGGAATAAAAGTCGTAGTATAATTCTAATGTGAAATTTGGAACTAACTAACAGTAAAAGACCAAAAGTTAAAAAAATTTGACTCAACGAATCAAAACTCTAAACTTAAGTGGGTGTCCCCAATATGGATTCTGAAAGATTTTAGTAGAGTTTAGAATTCCATCAAAATTTAGGTGTCTCCAATTTGGATTCGTGTGGAATCTATGAAAATCAGGTGTTCTCAAACATTCCGCGGATCTACACCTCTAGACTCAATATATTTGACCATGAAAGGTGTGAGATATTTAAAAACAAAGCTCAAAGTTCACTCCATATACAACCTAGAAAGCAACCTAGTAAATATGATTCTCCTTAAAACATAGTATTAACATCCGAGTTTAAAAGTCTAAATATTGTTATACATTGTTCTAATTTTATATATGTAATTGCTATGGATTTTAGAGACCTTTGTTGGATTATTAAATTGATTTGGGTTGGTTGCTGTAATTTCTATCATTTTTATCAGTTACTTGTATACATTAATGATTCTAAATCTGGATGTTGAATGTTGGTTTGAAATAAAATACTACCAACATTTTTTGAAAACTCAGTGTATTTATAATTCATATTTGGACTTTTAGAGATTACGATTGGGATAAGACTTCATATTGTGATGTTGATATGAAAAGAGAATTCTACACGTATATAATTTATGAATATTAATTATAAATTTTGACTTAAAAGCTTTTTATAATGATTCAAAATACTTGATTTATGGTGCTCATTGTTTTTTTATTTTTAGTTTTTAGATGATCAATGCGTAAAAATGATCATCATTTTAGGTATTGGAAAAATAAATTTATCTTTTAATATATAATACATTTACCCACAGGGAAAACATTCCTGATTCTAATTAGGTACAATCCAAAAAAAAAAAACAAATAATGGGACAGTACCAAGAAAAATAAATTGTCTACATGTGCGGATACAAGTAATTATAACCCGGCCCCAATCTTCCCCGTAAGCCATTCCTGGAGCATAACTTGGTAGTCATATATAAATCACTTTACAAAACAACGAGAACATAATTTATCATCCTTCAATTCTTTAATCATTCCTAAATAATGTTGATTTCATTATATTTAAAAAAAATGCGTCTATTTTTATATCACCCCACTTCATCTTTTTAAATATGAATTGCAAGTTTTTACCTTTCAACCATTTGTTAATAATTATGTCAAATTAAAATATTCCAATCATATTTTAATAATTATGTCAAATCTGTTATAACAACTCCATTATTGATCATACTCAAATAAATAGTTTTTATTTGTTACACATCATTGTCACATATAAAATCATAAATGACATCAAATATTCTTTACTTCATCTCAATCATGATCTTAAATTATTGTAATTTTGTATAAATGTGATGAAACATGTTTCCAACAATCAAAGAACAATGGAATAGAACAATGGAATAGAGAAGAAATAGATAGATTTGCGATTTATAATGATTGAAATTTCAATATGGTTCGGTGTGAAACGGCAGCTGCTCTCCATTTAGAGAGAGAAAGCAGCGTAGAATGTAATTTTATTGCTAGGATGCCTCGCTTTTCGCTTAGGGTTTACGTAAGTTAGCCTTCCTTTTATATGTAAGGATACTTATAACTTACGTACTGCACAATAGTAAATGAGCCTATTAATGAAACATATGGATCCTAACATATGGTGGCCCGTTGTCTATTAATTAAACTAAATACTACACAAATAAAAATAAATATAACAAGATTGGACACCATAAAATGCTCTAACAATCTCTCTCTTGGTGTTCACTCGTGTTCAATCAACAATGCAGAGGACATCGCAGATCAGATTGAATTAGTTGAGTTGCTCCTCATTTATCTTGATCTTTTGTGTAACTCAACTTCCTTTGTCTTCTTGGTAAAACTTTCTGAAGAAATCCGTGCAATCACTTCTTTGATGTCTTCTTGTCAATTTGATGCAGGTGTTGAGGGATATTCAATATTTTGCACGTAGATCTTGCCTTTCAGAAGTAGCTCTTGATCAGCTTGAATAAAGTCTGATGGCGCCTATAGTATGAACCTATGAGGAATTATCTAGAGTAATTGAGTGTCTGGGAGTAATTATCTCTCGATTGATAGCGCAATTGAGGTAGTAGATTTGTTATTGATTATTGTTTTCTTGCTCATTTGAGCCTTCTGCTTCCTCGCTCTCATAGTGTTCACTCGGTTACTCACTCACTTTCGGCTTTGTCCCTTAGGTCTACTTAGGGGCTGTTTACTTTTTTCTTCATTAAGTCCTGAATTGATTAAGACATCTGTCTGCATTAAGTTGTCTGTCTGGATTAAGTTACACTGAGATAACAAACTGTTTACTAAGTGTGCTGAATGAGAAATGTGAATCATGTCAAATGACCAAATAACCCTCCTGTCCATAACAAGTTCTGAATGTATATTGTCTGTTTACTTTCCTCGTTCTGAAAAATAAAATTTATATACCGGAAAATAATAATACAATGAATTACTTAAATAAAAGAGTTTTTTCACCAGAAAATTTATATACTAGAAAATAATTAAATAAGTCATAAAATCAAAGATCTGTTTTTTAAACAAAACTGTGAAATAAAAATTCACTTCACAGCCGAGGTGTTTTACTCTATGATTTTCAATCTGAAGCAGCAAGAACAACACCCTGAAATGACACCGTCGAGGCATCTTTGAAAACCCAGCAAAAAACAAAAATCCATAAAATTGAAACCATTGTCTGGAAACAACGTTTCATGCTCAACTTAGTTTTTGAAATAAAACCCGATTTCAAAAGCCTAATTTCAGCTTTCAATTCACGAAAGTGTAAAAATGAAGATCTACTTATTCTATGGTTTGTCCTCCAATTAAATTCAGCCAAGTATGCAAGTCAGCAAGTGGATTACTTTGAGAGTTTGCTCCTGGTTCAAAATTGAAGGAGCAGAGCATATATTAAGGCAATTGTATATCCATATAAAAAGTATGAAATTTAAAAAATAAACAATTCCAGAAGTTATCTAGATAAATCGGTAGTGAAGATGTAGATCCTGCAGTGATGAAATTGTCTACTCAAGAAGAAGAGTAGCGACCTTGCTCTCTATCGTCCGTCAAAGAAGAACCCGATGTTCCAAGGATGATAAAAGAAATTATTGCCTAGGGTTAAAAGAGGGAAACAGGGGCCTGTTCCGTGTCTGAAGCCAGAGGAGTGTATATTTTCAGCTGAACGAATAAGTCACACCTTGTCTGAGCGAATAAGTCACCTGTTTTATTAAGTTCCAAGTAAACACGACTTAACGAATTAATGGTTAAGTCATTAAGTCCATGAAATCCATTAAGTCCCAAGTAAACAGCCCCTTAGTTGGCCTTACATTACTACGCCATTGAGACTTATCCCTGATTTTTCTTTATTTTTTCTCCCTCTATGCTCCCTCTCAAATGGAGCACTCAGTATGTTTTGTCATTGTTCGGCACCGGGGAAGAAAATTGAAAACCCCCCATTAATATTTGCATCCTTGAGCGAATCCTTGCTTTACACATTGTGTGCCGCTAGAAGCTAAGGAGAAAAATGTAACTTCTCCTCAGAATGTGCAAGGTTTGATTGCTAATAGCTTGGCATACTAGTCATGTGTGTGGATCAATCTAATCAAGTACTACACATGACGGACCATGAGCTGCTCATCATTTGGAAATTTAGCACATAGATGATCACAAAATGTTGATGAAATATATAGGGGAGACATCTATGTTTGATTGTTGAATAAAGACCGTTGACGCGAGTTTGATTGAATTGTATGCAATTTTTGGACCATCAGAGTGTAACTAAGACTAGCTTTGACCAGATTTGCCTCATTTTTTACTTTGACATCGGTGATTCACAATGTTTTTTCTGAAAACGGAAGAAATCGTGATCAGGGATGGAGAGTGAGTGAGTGTGAGTTGCAGTCCCAGTCCCCTATGAGTCCTGTAGATCTCTTATTCCCATTTCTGAAAAGGTTAGGCTTAAATCAGATCACCGAGTCAAAAGTTATGGGCACAAAACTTGTGATTTGAGCTTCGAGAAAAAATTTCAACGCTTCAAGAAAATTTTGAGACTTCAAAATCTTTGGAACTTCCAAGAAGTTTAGAATATCCAAAATATTGAAACTTCGAAAAACTTCAAAACATTGAAAACTTTGGAACTTTGAAAAAATTCAAAATATAAAAGACTTTGGAACTTCGAAAAATTTTAGAACATCTAAAACTTTGGAATTGACTTCGAAAACTTTTTGAAACTTCGAAAAATTCCAAACTTCGATTTTTTTTAACTTCGATAAACTTCAAGCTTCGATAAATTTTGAATTTCAAGAAACTCCAAACTTAAAAAAGATTCTGAATTTCGAAAACTCCAAATTCAAAAAATTATAAACTTCAAGAAATCCCAAACTTCGAAAAATATGTCTTCTTCACTGAATCTGCAACTGTGAATACAAAAATTTCTCTAGAAACACAATTTAAGGCATTTTTGTATTGAATTTTGATCTCGATGTTTCTGAAATCGCAATATAACGCCAAATGCAGATCTATTAAACCAAAAACCACATAATACAAGTATGAGTTTTTGAACATCTTGGTCTTTTTCGTCAATGGGATCTGAAAAAACACACGATTTCAAACTGTTTCACGCCTCAGCTCTGAAGCATTCAAATTGTAATTAATATTTTAAATTACATTTTTGCTTTGTTTAAAAATTCAAAATGTTATTGACACATTAGGCCAAATTACCAAACTGGTAAAAAATGATTGGACAACAGGTAGTTCAACCTCAAAATAATATTCTTCTACTAGTAATGTACCATCAGTAAAAAGTACATAGTGATAAACTGATTGGAAATATTAGTAATTTACTATGAACAAATAACAACAAAATCAGCACAATATTAATTCTTTTTTCCGATGAACTCAATTAACAAATACAATTATGAACAAACAATAAATATAGAAGTTGACTAAAGTAGGGCTAGGAACGGGCCGGGTTGAGGCTAGGGATGGCAATGGGGCGGGGTTGGGGCGGGGGTTCACTCCCCCATCCCCCGCCCCGTGTCTAAAAAATCGCCCCCACCCCCGCCCCATCCCCCACTACTATTCGACCCGCCCCATCCCCCGCCCCGACCCGCTAGACCCACGGGTACCCAACGGGGAAGTACTCGTCAAAAATTAACATCATTTTAGACTCTGACAATTTTTCAAAAATTTAACAACACTTCTAGTAGCCATTTTTTTTTTACTTTTTAAGTGCCAATGTAATCTTACATCCCATTTCAAATCTAGAACACATTATACGCGTTCTAAATTAGTAATTTTTATCAAACTCTAAATTAGCATTAATTAGCTCTATAATATTTTCTTAAACCGTGCATTCAATCAATCATGCTCATTTGACGGCATCTAGGACGACATATGATCACCAAATTTTAAGAGCCCTAACTACAATCATAAAGATGACATTCAAAAGAAAAGAATTAATGCATTATAATAGTAAATGAAAAAACTTTCACACCGTGCCTGAGGCGTTTAAGCTAATATCACTTTATAACTTTCCCAAATTCATTTTATTTTATCTCTAAAAAAATCATTTTACTTTATGATTTTGATAAGCAATTTTACAAGATAGCTTAGTTATTAAACAAGAATTAGATAGATCCATTACGCACAATCCATTAGATAGGAAACCACTAAACCCACCGGGTCACCATGCTATTTTAATTACTTCGTATTAGTATTACTATTATTATTAGTATTATTATTGAGATTATTATTATTAATTATTACGGGGGACGGGGCGGGGACGGTGCGGGGGGTGCATAACCCATCACCCGCCCCATATTTATGCGCAGAAAATATCTCCCCCACCCCACCACCCGCCCCACCCCACCACCCGCCCCAACTCCCCCCCACGGGGCGGTTCCCCACGGGCCCCCGCCCCCATTGCCATCCTTAGTTGAGGCGGGTAATGCCAAAAAAATGGAACCGCCGGTTCCATATATTCTACGGGCCGGGTATTGCAGTTATGAAACTAGGAACCGGACCTTACCCGGCCGGCCCCTTTGAAACGGGTCAGTCCAGTTCGGGTTTTTTGGTTCCTGTTTGTATGTCATAAACAGGAGTTCCAAAAATCAATAATATAGGGCATTGGAAAGTCCAAAATAACAACATACTCAATAGTCAACAAGGCGCACATTTAACAAAAGTTGATAACTTCATGTATTTAAGTTCCAAACATTCAAGGAAGTTCCAAAAATCAGCAACATAACCACTGGTAAGGAAATATTCATGTTAACAAACTAATTAAGAGAAATGACCACATCTAAACTTCGAGAAAACTATCTGTTCAGACTATTCTAAGTAACACCATTGGATTAACGACACCTATGATGCCTCTGAAAAGTTTTCCTCATATTACCCCTTAATTTCACTTGATTATCTTAAATGCTAAGCTCATACTGAATAAGGATGTTTTTACTTGGACTGTAATTTGCCCCAGACCAGACCAGTTCAGACCAGACCAGACTTGGATAGTTATAAAAATACAAAGAAACCAGATCTTACCAGACCAGACCAGTTCAGACCAGACCAGATCAGCAAATTATAGTCCAAGTAAAAACATCCTAATACATCAATAAAAATGAAGCTTTCAAAGTACTAGAATACGCACGAGAGACGGTTTCTGCCATTTGGGCTAAGTTGTGAGAGGCCTAAACATTAATGAATCAGTACTTTGTATATACGGATTAGTATATATAACGGGCCGGGACGGGTACCCGAATTTTTTTAATATTGGAACCGGCCCGGGTCTTAAAAAAATTACCTGACCCTACCCGAACCGTTTTTAGGCAACAAAAACTAGCGCCGGCTCATTTTAGACCCGAACCGCCATTACCCGGACCGGGAAGGCAGTCGAATAAATTCTTGAAACTTACTGCTGCACTTTATATATGCGCAGAATGTGTAGTAAGCTTCAAGAATTTATTTGACTACCTTCCCGGTCGAATTTTGGGCTGAAATTTGATATGGACAAACTACACTTGATGAGGAACATGCTCAAAAAATTTCATCGAAAAATTCAACCGGGAACCGCCCCAAACAGTAAAGTTCGGACGGCACTTCCCGTCCCTCCGGATGGACCTAAGCATTCCTATATATATATATATATATATATATATATATATATAGGAATGCTCAGGTCAATATATATGTATGTATGTATGTATGTATGTATGTATATATATATATATATATATATATATATATATATATAGAGAGAGAGAGAGAGAGAGAGCTCTTCTCATCAGGCCGGCCTGACGGGCTGCCCCGTCCGGCCGAGCCCGTTTGGGCACCTTCCCGGTGGACGGGGCAGTCCGTCAGGCCGGCCTGACGGGGTGCCCAAACGGGCTCGGCCGGACGGGGCAGCCCGTCAGGCCGGCCTGACATGAAGTTTCCTCTCTCTCTCTCTCTCTCTCTCTCTCTCTCTCTATATATATATATATATATATATATATATATATATATCGGCGTAGAGTTTTTCAATAACTTATTTAGAGCCCGTTTGGCAGCACAAAAATCATCTGGATTGGCTGATTCTGCTGAAATTTATGAAATTCTGACTAAAGTGGCTGAGTCTTCTTATTTAAGAAAAAAATCATTTTTAAAATATATTTTATTAATAAAATAAAGAAAAAATTATATGTAAAATAGCTAAAATGATTATCTCTACAGTAACTTCAGCCAATGCAGCCAGAAAAGTAACTTCAACCTTATTTTTTTTTTGCTTATTACACAACTTAGCACGTGAAAACAAAAGTTACGTGTTTGGTGAAAAATTTGCCTGATAAGTCTGATAAGCCAAAAAAACAGTATTGCTAAACTGCCTCTTAATTGATTTCCCGATTGAATTTTAAGCTCTAATTGATTTCAATAATGTATTTCCATAGAATACATGGTCACAAAATTTCATCAAAAAAGTTTCACACATAAACCGCTCAAATGACATGCAATTTATAAGTTCAGTTCCTGCCTAGAAACTGGAACCAAACCCGAACCAATCAATTGCTATAGAAACCAAATCCAAAAATACTGAAATCTAAAATTATAGGAACCTACCGAACCGACAAATTCGATTCAGATCGGCTATCCAAGTCTTGCGATTCCAAAACCCAGGCTTGCCACCATCAGACGTTTTACCGGGTTTAAAAAAAACGAAAGAACGATCGCAAATACTACTACACAATTTATAAAGTTACACAGTGATATAAATCTAATTAAAATTGATCACATCGTTAATTATTTAGCCAAATAAGTAAATGTATACGAAAGAAAAAAATCATGTGTAATCAATTTCAAACAGTGTACATTTAAAATAAATTAAAAGTTCTACGACAAACTCAGAAGAAAAATTTCATTTACATAAAAAAAAACAAGTTTTTCCTCCGACCTGCCTGTTATAGATCGACAAAATCAAAGGATCTAATTGATATGAAAAACATCCGGAAGTCATGACCACCTTTCAGGCCACATGAATCGTATGTTGAAATTCAAACATCACTTCAAAAAGCCCTGGCCTGATCCATCTTTCATGCATTTTCATAAAGGTTGCCCACGATTGATCATCACAGCAATCTCATGAATCATTTCAGCCAATCAACCTCAAGAAACAAGGGTTAGAATAAAACGAAACAAAACAGAAAAATAAAATCAACCATCACCAAATTAAAGCTGTAGATTACTAAATCCATAGTAAGCGATATAAAGAGATCTTATAGCAAGAGAAATAAAGAGATCTTAGATCTATCATCTATCATAAATAAATGGGAAGTTTTACAGAGAGATAAATAAAGGACAAGAGAGAGAGTGGGGTGACAGGAAGAGAGTAAGCACACATAGCTTCAAGCATGGAAATCATGCAAGAAAACACCATTTGTGCTCACTCTCTTCTGTCACCTCCAACTTTACCCCTTCGATCTGCAGGCCAATTCTTTAATCATGCTTGAATTCTGATCTATGAATTATCAGGAAAAGGGATAGGATCAGGAGAAGAAATAACAAAACAACCCATAGAAATGGTTTTATCTACAAAAAAGAGAGCCTCATATGAACCGTAGAAAGCGGAGAAGATAAAGAGGCAGGATAGCAAATACTGTTACATTGGGAATAAGAAAGGATAACGTTGGAAGTGGTTTTGAGTTGAAACGAATCAATTCAATGGTACCCACATTCGACAGCCCATACCCTAATTTAGTTTCCCTTTTTTTTTTTTGAAAACCAAACACATAAATTTATTAAGGATAATCACTGTTTAGGAGGCGTAGATTGCCAACTACAATCAGACTCAGAAAGGGCTTGCTTAGCTAACACATGTGCAACCCTATTCGCTGATCGTCGAACAAACTGGACATCTAAATTGACGAAGTGCGTCATCATATGTCTAATATCATCATAAAGAATATCATTATATGTTGAACCATCCTGAGCTATAAGACCACGAACCACCTGTTGTGCATCAGATTCGATTATAACATTTTCCCATCCGGTCTCTCTAGCCCAAAGAAGAGCTTCTCTGATTGCCAAAGCTTCTGTGATGCTGGCTGAAAAAGTCCCCACTAACTTCTTGTGTTTGCCAGCTAGAAACAGTCCCTTGTCATCACGAGCTACCAGGCCTATACCTCTTTGAAAACCAGTTGATTGAGTTGCTGCATCCGTATTAATTTTTACTACTCCTCGAACTGGTGGTTGCCAGCGTTCCATTCCAGAGCAGTTCGCTGGCATTGACACTGCACTTTGAGCGTTCTGCCATCCTTCTAGCATGGCTGCACCGCACGCAATAACACCTTCAGCCGATGTTTTCGAATTGTGCCACGCCTTTGCATTTCTGGCTTTCCATAAACTCCAGCATAGGACGATGAAGTTACTGAATTCTTCCGGGCTGCATTTACTACTCACACTAGTCGCCCATTCTTGAAAGTCACTAGAAGTTTCTGCAGCAAATTTGGAGTTCTGCCCGCACCAGACCTTTTTCGCAAGGTTGCATTCTCGAAGCACATGCATAGTAGTTTCCTTTTCCTTCTCGCAAACTGGACACACCGGCCAAACCGGTACTCTACGTTGAATCAATCTATCCTTCGTTGGCAAACATCCAGCACACGCTTGCCAAAAGAATATTTTTATTTTTGGTGGTATTGCCAATTTCCACATATTAGTCCACCTGGGAGGATTTAAATTTTTCCTTGTTAAGGCTCTATAGCAACTGCGAACCGAATATACACCTTTAGAGTCGTCTGCCCAAATTAATTCATCATTTCTACGTTTCACACTAAGAGGTATACTTAATATTTTGAGCTTATCTTCTTCACAGAATAATTCCGATAGTAAGTCCACATCCCAGTTTTTGCCATTGTCCATCATAAGCGAGCTAACAGTAATCTCCTCCAATCCCTCGTGAATAGGGGACATAGGTCTACCCCCTTCAGTCTTCGGCACCCACCTATCCTTCCAAACCCGGATATTTTCTCCACTCCCAACCCGATACATAATGCCTTGTCGAACTGCCGGTATTGCTTCTGCTATACTTCTCCAATGAGAGTAGTATCTAGCCTTCAGAACTTTACTTCTCCAATAAGTGGGTTTGATCCACTTTTAGCCTGCAATATATCTCCATGAGAGTAGTATCTAGCCTTCAGAACTTTACTGACCAAAGCCTCCGGTTGTTTCAGAAGCCTCCAAACCTGTTTTCCAAGCATGGCTATATTAAACTCACGAAGCTTACGGTAGCCAATACCACCCAACCCTTTCGGCGTGCATAGATCCTCCCACCGCTTCCATCTAATGCCCTTTCCCTTAAAAGCATGCCCTTGCCACCAAAAAGCATTCATAACTCGCTCAATCTCCTTACATAGGTCCACCGGTAATAGAAAAACATTCATTGCATATTGGGGCATTGCCTGAATCACCGTCTTGAGAAGCACCTCCCGTCCCGCTTTGGAAAGAAAACGACTATTCCACCCTTGAACTCTCTGTATGACCCTCTCCTTAATATAACTGAAAATTTCCCTTTTGTTTCTGCCCACCATGGCCGGTAAACCGAGGTATTTGCCTCCACCAATATCCTCCGAAACCCCTAACATCCCACACAAGTAGTCTCTGTCATCCCACCTTACATTAGCACTGAACCGTACACTGGATTTTTCAAAGTTAACCAACTGTCCAGACATTGCTGCATACATAGATAAAATATTTTTGACTTCAAGACATTCATCCTCTTTGGCACGAAAAAACAGAAAACTATCGTCAGCAAAAAGCAAATGTGAAACCTCGGGCGCACCTCGAGCTATACGAATGCCATGCAAATTTTGCACCCTTTCTTGTGCCCGTATTAATGCACTCAAACCCTCCGATATTAAAAGAAACATATAAGGGCTAATGGGATCTCCTTGTCGTAGCCCCCGAGAGGGTCTTAATGGACCCAACAACTCGTTATTAACCTGGATATTATATCGGACAGTAGTAACACACTGAACAACCAAATTAATCCACCTCGGATGGAATCCCATCTTTACCATTAATTTAGTTTCCCTTTTAAATATCCCTTTCAGACCGGGCGCACCATTTCGTTTGGTTTGTACATGTAAACAAGTACTACCCGTCTATCTCTCTCATTTAAAAGATTCTATTTGATATCGGAGGGCTGCCCAGGTCCAGCCGGAGGGACTGGAGCAGCCGTCCGAACTTCACTGTTTGGGGTGGTTTCCGGTCGAATTTTTCGATGATTTTTTTTGAGCATGTTTCTCATCAAGTCTAGTTTGTCCATACCAAATTTCAGCTCAACATTCGATCAGGAAGGCAGTCAAATAAATTCTTGAAACTTACTGCACTTTATATATGCGCAGAATGTGCAGTAAGCTTCAAGAATTCATTTGACTGCCTTCCCGATCGAATTTTGAGCTGCAAATTGGTATGGACAAACTAGACTTGATGAGGAACATGCTCAAAAAATTTCATCGAAAAATTCCACCGGGAACCACCCCAAACAGTGAAGTTCGGACGGCTGCTCCCGTCCCTCCGCAGGGACCTGAGCATTTCTGTTGATATTGTGCTTGTTTGGCATTTAGAGATTAGGGTTTAGCACGGATTATGTTAATAGAGGGTTGTCAATAGCGGGTTATGTTCACAGATTTTTTGATAGCGAATTGTATAGTAAGTGGGTTTGACTAGCAGAATAAGTTATTGGTGGGTTATCGAAAGATGTTTGATAATTTTGTTATTTGGTCATAATTTTTTTTTAGTACCAAACACCATTTGCAAACGCTAAACCGAAACTCCATCCCTTGAATTAATTAGAGGCTTGATTAACTAGAGATGCAATCCCCGTCTCCCGTGCATAATTCGAACCAACCAAAGAAGAAAGAAGCTCCATGAGTCTCTCACAAATTCAAGGAAGCAAGAAGAAAGGAAATTCTAGGAGAAAAAGCTAGAAGATGAAGTAAGAACCCAACTAATAATATCCATTAACTAGTATTTATTCCATATTTTAAATAAATCATATATTGGATTAAACAATGATTTCTACACCTTTAAAAGCTGTAGAATATTTTAACTTTTATTATATAATGGTAGTTTGCATGGACGGATCTAAGGGAGGGCGCGGGGGGCGACCACCCCCTTGGACTTTCAAAATTTTCTACTATATATGTAGTATTTTCATAAAGTTTTCATACTTTTATTAGATACATATGTTTTCGCCCCCCTTAACTTTTAATTTAAAAAATTAACATATAGCCTTACATCGTGTAAAACTTAATTTATGTTTAAAAGAAGTAAAATAAAAAACCATTTACATAAAATAATTAAATAGTTTAAGACTTCGGATACCTATTATATAAATTGAAATTCCTAGTTTTGTAATGTTTAACTATCTTTATTAAATGAATAGCACTCAATTTTGTAAAATATTAAACGATATTATATACTAGACACACTAGTTAAACAGTCTTTAGATCATGTGAAGTAAATTCAAAATATAAATGTTTGTTGACATTGAATTATAGATTCATTTACTTCTTACTTTCTAAAAACAATTAATTGCATAAATTATTTTTTAAAATATATTATGCACCATATATATGAATTAACAATATTGCGTATAATATTAATCTAATATTGTAATATTAAGGAACCTTCTCATGACCCATGAACATCCTCCTTTATAGACAAAAATTACAATTCAAAAACTAATTCTTTATTTTGATAAGATTCATGTGGTTAAAGAAGGTAGAAGTTGTTTAAAAAGCATTGGTTGATGTGTACCTTTTAAACTTTTTAGCTTCCAATAATTGGATAAAATGTTATATATCCTTTTCTATTTTCAAATAATTTTTCATTTGCCATTTTTTACGCTTTAGTATCAATACTTTTTTTCAAGAGCACTTACAGTTACAAATTAAAAGTTATTTGTTCACGAATTAAACTTAGAATCCAATAGGTTTAAATGTGATCTTATACGTACTAATAGAATTTTTTGAATAAAAATAAGCCGCATAACCCTCCACTAACAAAAAAAAATTGCCCCGCTACACTAGCAAAAAAAATCACCCCGCTACATTAGCGGAAAAAAATCAGCCTGGTAGACAAGCGAAAAAATTTCCACCCCTACAATAACGAAAAAAATTCGCCCCACTTGAGTTAAAATCCTGGATCCGTCCCTAGTAGTTTGTAGGAAAAATGAAAATGTTAATTCGTATCAAATATTGCAAGTAAATTTAAAATAAAGGATAAGATGTACCAATAAGTACTACTTTATAATAAAATACAATGATTCCAAAACTATCATATGTGTTGGCACCGTACAAAAAGAATCATAACTTTTAAAAAATTATCAATAATATTGATAGCGCGACTCTCTTAATCACGTATATAATTGTTCTAACTCTCGTTTTGAGGTGACATTTGAATGACAACATACAACTGACTCCCTAAGATAATCATTGGCATTAAAAAATACAATTGACTATGTGTAAAAACAAATTTTGGTAAATATTTGCGGCTTAACGTAGAGATTTGTAATTCAAATTTGAAAGTAATTATGATAACAAATGCGATGAATGATAACATGAAATTAAAACCTTTTGACCAATATTATTGTTGGGTAATTTAACTTGAATTCAAAATTTAAAGGAATTATTCAAATTTCATTTTAATCAAATATCGGTTTTTAATTATTCTAATTTCAATTTTATATGTTTATAGAAATATTAAAGTTCTAATTAAAATTACGTTTATCAATGCAAAATATCAATCACAATCGAACTAGATCAAATTTAAATAGCAAGAAAATTTCTAGAACAAGTTCAAACATTGTAAATCTTCAATTTCTGTGCAAAATTTCAGGCCAACATCCAAACAGGGTAAACGTATGTATATGAATAAAAACAAATTGTGTCGTAATCAATTACATATGAAATAAATTAAAAGTTCTAAGACAAACTCAGAACAAAATTTTCATTTACAAAAAACAATCTAATTTTTCCTTCGACAAAATCAAAGGATCTAATTGATATGAAAAACATCCGGAAGTCATGACCATCTTTCAGGCCACATGAATCGTATGTTGAACTTCAAATGCAGCTGCAAAAAGCCATAATCCATCTTTAAATTGCATAACGGGCCTAACGGCTGTCACCGATCGATCATCATAATATCATGAACCACTTCAGCCAGTCAACGTCAAGAAACAAGGGTTAGAATAAAACGAAACATAACTGAAAAATAAAATCAACCATCACCAAATTAAAGCTGTGGATTAGTAGATCCATAGTAAGAGAAATAAAGAGATCTTAGATCTATCATACATAAATGGGAAATTACACAGAAAGATAAATAAAGGAAGAACAGAGAAAGAGTGGGGTGACAGAAAGAGAGTAAGCACACACAGCTTCAAGCATGGGAATCATGCAAGAAAACACCATTTGTGCTCACTCTCTTCTGTCACCTCCAACTTTACCCCTTAGATCTGCTGGCCAATTCTTCAATCATGCTTGACTTCTGATCTATGAATTATCAGCAAAGGGATATAATCAGGCGAAGAAATTACAAAACAACCCATAGAAATGGCTTTGAGTTGGAAGTGGTTTTGAGTTCATATAATAAAAATGGAGAAGATAAAGAAGCAGAACATCAAAGACTGTTACATTGGGAATCGGAAAGGATATTAACGTTGGAAGTGGTTTTGAGTTGATGTGAGAAAATATGAAACGGAGATGGGCATTATATAGGGAGAGAAAGAAGAAATATCGAAACGAATCAATTCAATGGTATCGACATTCGACAGCCCATACCCTAATTTAGTTTCCCTTTTAAATATCCCTTTCAGACCGGGCGCACCATTTTGTTTGGTACGTACGTGTAAGTACTACCGTCTATCTCCGTCTCATTAAAAAAAAACTATCTCATACTCCTTAATTATATCCTATTGCAACATAGATTATTTTTGAGATCATTTTTATGATGTGGAAGATTTTTTGTGGGATCATAGATGACGAGTTGAGATTATTTTATGAGATTATTTCATAAAATAAGCTGATATCAAATTCTAAAACTGGATTATTTTGAGATTATTTCCAACTTCTAGGCATATACTCATAATTATGGTGATGACTAGCTTTGTAGTTAGTGCATACTCATGCTCCTATCTAAGGTAAATTAAGATCATGAATGAGAAGAAATTTATTGGGTTGCAGATTATTTGAGATTATCTTATGTGGAGGTGACATGGGAATAATAAGTCATGAAAAACCGTAAAGTTGAAGATCATGAATGAGGATGCTCTAAGGATGTTTTTTTGGTCTAAAATTTGCTGGTTTGATCTGATTTGGTCTGTTTTGGTCCGATATGATATGGTTGGTCTGATCTCATCTAGTAAACTTCAGGGCTCTGTGTATTTTATCAGGGGCGTCATTTGGAGGCTCCAGGCGAAAAAGCATCAATAAACATATATCATACTCCGTATTAATGTAATTTTATAAAACAGTCATGAAAAATAAGAGGGGGTAAAATAATTGCAAACACAACATATATTGTGAATTTCAAAACAATAAAATTTTAAATGTAGCATACACAAAATGTACCAAAAATTGGACTTTCTAATACCCAATTCTTCTTGCTTTTGAAGTGCTAATTAGTAAGGATGTCACTACAATTAAGACTAACTAGCTCTTTTTGTCAATGCATAACATATATTAGGGCCGGGTCCGAAAAATCGAAAACCGAAAACCGAATCAAATTATACCGAACCGTAGCCTAATAAAACCGAACCGCTAACAAACCGAAACCGAATGTAAAAAACCGAACCGAACCGTAGTTGTTTGATTCGGTTTTGGTTTTTACCCGTCAAAACCGAACCGAACCGAACAAATCGAACTAATTAAAATATAATTTTTTTTGTCAATTGTTAAGCATTAATCCCGATTCCCAACTAATCCTAATATCATTAATAGTCTTTGGTTTTCTTGTGCTAGAGAAATAATGTTTGTGTTATGTTTAGTTTAGTTTAGTTTAGTTTATAAATTCATTTACACATTCATTGTCTGTGATAATGTAACTATATATACTTGAATGATGATAATATGTTTTTACTAGTTATTATTTTTAATTAACTTTTATTTTTATTTAACTTAAAGAATTCATATTGATGAAATAATAAATATGCCTCAACTATATCACATAGAACGTATATACTCTTGAACTTTTTTTGAACTAGTCACAAACAATGTAAATTAATAATAATATATACTTTTATCTCTCTCGCATACTCATATAATTCAAGACATATTTATTTATTTTCATTTTTATTTTATTTGTTGTAGTGTGCTTGCATTCTTTGTGTAATATGTTTGATCTCTCAAAGTATTATATCAATTTTAAATCAAATGATAATTTTTTGGTAAATAACCGAAAAAACCGAAACCGAATCGAAACAAACCGAACCAATCAAACCATGGTTCCAAGTTTTGGAGTGTAAAACCGAACCGAAACCGAACCGAACTTTTTACTTTGATTCTATATTTGGTTTTAGGTCAAAACCGAACCGCAAGAACCGAACCCACCCCTAACATATATAGTTAATCCACTTAATCTATCAATTTATTCTTTTCTCAACTTATTCTTTCAATAGATAATATAACTATCTATATCATTTTTGAACTTATTCTTTCTCTTTGTACATCTAGAATCAAAATTTTTTTATGACAAGTGACAGTACCAACGTATTTTATCAAATTTAAAAAAAAAATCATTAAAAATAAATTTATAAATTTGTTATGATTTTATGACAAATTCATAAAATTATACTCCAAGTTGGCACTACTAGTGCACTACCCGTCCCCAAAGTCGGCAAGTCCACCCCTACTCACTTGCAGACCACCAATTTATATTAAATAAATAAGATAATAAAAACTTAAGAAAGTACATACAGACCAGAAAGTAGAAAGTGGAAAGCTCTAATTACAGAATTGAGTAAAAGCTAAAGAAAAGACTCATTATGTTTTCTTTTAGACTGAAATTTGCTGGTCTGGTCTGGTCTGTTTAAGTCTGGTCTGGTCTAGTCTAGTCTGTTTAAGTCTGGTCTGGTCTGGTCTGAACTGATCTGGTCCGGTTTGGTAAATGTCTGGTCTCTGTGTATTTTATAACTACGGAAGTCTGGTCTGGTCTGTTTAAGTCTGGTCTGGTCTGGTTTGGTCTGTTTAAGTCTGGTCTGGTCTGGTCTGGTCTGTTTAAGAGGCTGTTTGACAGCACTGTTTCTCGGCTTATCAGGCTTATCAACCAATTTTTTCACCAAACACATAACTTTTACTTTCACGCGTTGAGTTGTATAATAAGCAGAAAAAGTAAGGTTGGAGTTACTTTTCTGGCTATTTTGGCTGAAGTTATTGTAGATGACCATTTTAACTATTTTTACATATAATTTTTTCTTTATTTTATTAATAATATATATTTTAAAAATATTTTTTTCTTAAATCAGCAGAATCAGTCATTGCAGCCACATCAGCCAGAACTTCAGAAATTTCATTAGAATCAGCCAAAACAGCCGATTTTGGTGCTACCAAACGGGCCTTAAGTCTGGTCTGATCTGGTCTGGTCTGGTCTGGAAATGAAAACAGTCCAAAAAAAAACATTCTGAGTAATTGACGGCAGAATTGCCCATGCCTAATAGTCAGTCGGAGTACCGGACAATTGGAAATTGCTAAATCAAGGCTAACCGGCTAAGGGTCGGGCTTGACAGCATCTACTGTCTCCTATACTGCTACTCGGTGTGCCAAGCTGCGCAAGTCTAAACTCCGGAGTTGCCTTGTGAAGTCGACAATGGACTTGGTTGGCTGCGTTGGTTGTCTTTTTAAAATTCCAAATCCCCCAATTTCAATTACGGAATATTTATTACATTTAAAATTATATTTTAATAATAATACTATTAGGGTTCGTTCGGTATAGTTTTTTGTTTTCTGTTTTTGGTTTTTTAAAAACAAAAAACTGTTTTTAGTTTTCTATTCTCATAATTTTGAAATCGTTTTGTTTTAGTGCTAATTCATTTTCAATTTTGTCATTCCAAGAAACAAATAATTATTTTCGTAATCCATGATAGTCCGATGATGGTCTCGGGAGTGGCCGGAAGCGGTCTGATGGTGGTCCGGTGATGGCCGGTGGTGGTCCGGTGGTGGTCCGGTGGTGGCCGACGGTGGTCCGGTGGTGGCCGGTTGTGGTCCGGTGGTGGCCGGTGGTGGTCCGGTGGTGGCCGGTGGTGGCCGGTGGTGGTCCGGTGGTGGTCCGGTGGTGGCCGGTTGTGTCCCGGTGGTGTCCCGGTAGTTGGGTATTGAAGATAAATGATAACAAATTTATAGAAACTATGTTTTGTGGATTTTAGAATGGGTTTTTTACAACAATATTACTAAAATAAAACTTATTTACATAAATATGATTATTCATTACTACAACGTGTTGTTTGTAGTAACTTAAGTTCGAAACTTGAACATGAATTACTATGCTTTCATTACTACTCTAGTAACTAATCATATTTTTGTAAACCATCTTTATTTTGGTTATATTAATGTAATTATTTCTTTCAGAATTATGTTTTTCGTTTTCTAAAAACACTTACAAAGATTATGATTTTGGAAACAAAAACAACTTTTTACCAAACGTGTTTCTGTTTTTGTCTAAGAAAAAAAAACAGAAACCGAAAAACAGAAACGTTACCGAATGCACCCTTAGTCTCTTGTTTTGAGGCCCCCAAGATTTGTGAGGCCCTAGGCACTTGCATAGGCCAATTGGCCATAATGTCGGCTCTGTATTTTATAACTACAGAAGTCTGGTCTGGTCTAGTCTGATCAGGTCTGGTTTGCTCTGAGACTGAAAACAATCCGAAAGAAACATCCTAATTGTTCGATTTTTACTTTTCCATCCGTTTCAACTAAATTTTTCGGATACCGTATTTTGTAATATTTGTATTATTCTAATTCTTTCTTACTTTATTTTCATTTTATCAACTCATTATCAACTATGCACATAATTTTACCTTTCTTAAAAATTACACCACTCTTTTAATCTCTTTTGATCCAATAATAGGGGAGGAAGGTAGTACTCTCCAATCTCCAATCAATATAAATTATTATTAATCTTTTCCTTTATCTATTCATTTTTCTAGGTTTGAGTTTTATTTTAATTATATAAAATTTTGATTTAATTTTTTAACATATAATTTATTTATTAAAAATAAGGGGTAATTTGATTTTGAACCCCATTTTATCGTTCAAATTAGACTTTGCACCCTATTTTTAAAAATCTTTGTTTTTCCACCCCAATGCTATATGAAAAGACAAAAAACCCTTCCATTAACAATTTTGTTGACCTTCAACACATTCCTGATCGAGGGGGCATTTTTTGTGAATGAAGTAATTCGAGTATATTTCGATCGAGTCACTTTAGCGAGTGAGTATTAGCGGCTAGAAATGTATAATTCCTCATTGAGTGAGTGTTAGCGGCTAGAAATGTATATATTGTTGGGTGTGTTACGGAAAATAAAGAAAATTAATTAAAATAAATTAATTAAAATGACTAAAGAAAAATCACTGTTCTAAAAATCGCTCTAGGCGCCCGACTAGTCCCCGCCTAGGCTAGGCGCGGTGGTCGGGCGCCCCGATTTTGGTCTAGACGCTCCGACTAATTGAATCGGCGTCCAGGTGAATTCGTCGGCCGTCTAGGGCGCCTAGTTGCCTGCCCAGAGCGCTTAATGGGCCGTCTAGGCATCTAGATTCATCGAACATTTGTTTTTTCTTTTAACTTTGACAATCCATGTGAAGAAAGCTACTAGTGAGTAAGTGAGTAGATATAATATATTATTAAATGTGATAACTCTATCATTCATGCATGTTAATGTGTATGTGTGTATATATTTTTTAAACACACACAAACACAACATTACTAATCATATTTATGCAAAAATATTGATAAAACTACAATTTCGATGTCTCTGATTAGTCTCCGCCTAGCCGACTAGGCGCTAGGCGCTGGGCTGGCGCCTGACTAGCGCCTAGCGCCTTTTAGAACATTGAGAAAAACAAAAATTAGATGGAGCAGAATTTAGCCATAGTGCTACCCACGATGTCCTTAAAACGTATTTGTCGCTTCCCACGGTGCTAGGAGCGTTGCAATGACCGTTTCCCAGGATAAGATGACTACGAACTAATGTTTGAGCACACAAACAAGAGTTCTAGGTAAGGATGGCAATGGGGGCGGGGACCCGTGGGGAACCGCCCCGCGGGGGAAGGATGGGGCGGGGCTTGGAGTGGGGCGGGGGCGGGGATGTGTGAAATATTTTTACGCCGTTAAAATATGGGGCGGGGGATGGGTATTGCTACACCCGCCCCGTCCCCGTTATGAATATATACTCAAACATATATATACACATATATAAATAATGTACACACATATTAAATTAAAATTTTGTAGTATATAACAAACGCATATACATATAGACATACATAATTATATACGGTTTAATCATGGTTAATGAATTAATACATATTATACTAGAATAATAAGCTAGTGATGATTAAAAATATTTATCATAAATGTTACTTCGTATATGATTTTTAAGAGTGAGAAAGTGAGTAAATAAATACACACACATTTATATGTAATATAATACGTAGTATGTGATTAATTGTATTATAATTGTTGAGAATTTTGAAACAACGTACATGATGACAAAATGTTTACTTGTGTTTTTACTTTAATTGTCTACAATTCACAAAACTTATTCAAATTGAAGAATTATTAAAATTGGTGGTATTAACTTTTAACAAACACAATACTGCAGTGTTGTGTGTGTGTCATATATAATTGTGTGCACGTAGATATATATAGGCTTAGGATCAAATGAGAACAACGTTTAACATGAGAACGTGTGAACACAACATTTACCCCCAATGTGAAGCACAATGAGCTCGCACAATGCACTTTTTTGTATCTAGCATAATATTTACAAAAGTGCCACCGTGATTATTTATATTAACTTGTATTGAGTGAAGTCCACATGTGCACTAGAATGGCTCTATTGTGTATCACATTGGATTATTGTGTATCACATTGGATTAAATGTTAGTTTTCCCAAGTTAAGCATTGTTTTCATTGGAATCGCACTACATATATTTATAATAAGAGATTAAAAGTATATGCAAATACGATAAATTAAATCTATATGGGGGCACCCGTGGGCACCCGTGGGCACCCGTGGGGGACAATGGGATGGGGCGGGGATGGGGCGGGTCTGGGAGTAACGAGGGATGGGGCGGGGATGGGGGGAACTTTTTAGACATGGGGCGGGGGATGGGGGAGTGTACCCCCGCCCCAAACCCGCCCCATTGCCATCCCTAGTTCTAGGGAACGAGAACAAGTATGAGCACTCAGGGAATTTTACAGAGAACTGGATGTGTTTTTAGCTAAGTGGAAAGGCTCTCTCATGCGGGGGTGCAAATCAAATCCCGAGTAAAACACCTCACATATTTCTAGTGTGGGAAATACATACTTCCTCCGTCCCATAATTAAGTTCCTACTTTCCTTTTTGGGTCCATATTAAAGTTCCTACTTCAAACCTTTCCTTATTTGGCTAATGATTTACACCAAAACAGTGTCAAACAGTGCCAAACAGTGTCAAACTGTGTTTAAACAGTATCAAACAGTGTTCAAACAGTGCACTCCACAGTAAAGTCAAATTTATTTTTTAATATATGTGAAGTCAAACTAGGAACTTAATTAAGAACCGGAGGGAGTATATCTCATGATCTTATTTTTGAGTTGATGATTAATAGACATTCTAAATGTAAGCCACATGGAGCATATGACAAATGAGTAGAAGATTTATGTATATAATGGAGGAAGAGACATTCAGTAGATGGGCAGTGGGGGTTTGGAAATGTCGTCTTGTTCCATGGAAAAATCATACAATGATACCATACGGATGATTTTGGTATTACATTGTTCTTATATCAATATACTGATTACTGAGTGGACTAAATAGAGAATAGGAAAAAACTACATTCAAAGATTTAGTTGTTGATTTTTGTTGATGACTGTCGTTATTATTATACTAGTAATTTATTGTTATAAGACATTTGAAAATTATAGAATATGTGGTTGAGTTGCTCAATTTTATTTCTATTTTTTTTGTTAGTTCTCACTATTGCAACATTTTCTCGCATCTACTTCATATGATATCTTTCGGAGGCCTTAATTTAATAATTTTAAGCAATGCTTTGATCTTATTTGATTATCATTTGAAATTTACTACTTAGCACACATGTGATATTGTTTATATCTAACATCTAACAAACCTATAAATATGAATATTGGTTAGTACCCTTATATTATGTCCATCTTTTATATGCATTACATCTTGTAAAGTTTTGTTAAAATATTGTACGTAGTACTTCATTTAATGGTAGCATAATCTACCCTTACTCCGTTATTTATACTCCGTTTTGACGTTTTAAATGAAGTACAGTATTTTAACAAAACTGTACAAGATCTAATGCATATAAAAGATTGACATAATAAAACTTAACTAATTCTCTTCTATTCTCTTCTATTATATACTCCTATACTTTTGTTTAGGATGTACCCATACGTCCATTTAATGATTTAAGTGCTTTATTCATTGTTAATATTTTATGTTTGAGATGAGCGTACGTTTCATCATAGGCAATTTTAAATTTTCTTTACTCATTTATCATTATAACTCCTTCAAGTCAAGTTTTATAAAGAGTAATTTTAATATATTTAACTAGGAATTTTATCGGTTCAGGACCCGAAAGTTAAGTCTACTATCAATTTTGGACCTAAAAGATAATTTGTATCAATAAGGGACCTAAAACATCCTAAACTATCAATTCTGGACCCAACAAATTAACGTCCGTCAGTTTGCTCCTAACAGAGTAATATGTGCGCCACATAGACTAAAAAATTAATTTATATAATCAAATTAATAGCTGCAACGATCCTCTTCTGCTACCAGCATCTTCAAACACAAGAATGGTATGTTCACGTACAACACTGACACGACCAAGAAAATCTCCACCGACTCCATGCACAACGAAGAGTTATTTCTTCTCAAACCTTTTCCTTGATCTTCACAAAATTCTGGGAATTCAATTCCGCAAGTTTTGCACCCCATCTTTACAAACCTTTTCCTTGTCCTCATCTTCTAAAATACAGAGCGAAAACATAAACCTCTTTAAAATAAGTTTCACATGATTGTAAAAAATAAATTATAATAAGAAGATGTAAATATGATCCTCTTAAATCCTAATAAAGTCAATAAAGTGCTCCAAGCAGACCAGTTTGAGTTTTTGCTTCTGTTTGCAAGTACTAAAACTATTTCCAGATCATTAATATTACAAATATGGCTACTCCTAGATAATGAAGTAAAATCTTTGAAAATTAGGGAAACTTCCTTTTCTGCACGTTGTAGCTTCCGGGTTTCTCAAATTGGCAACCCAACTTTTACGTTATCGATCAGAAATTAACAAATGATAAAAACATATAAAAAAATTGAAAATTTTTGTACTTCATAATCACATATTCTCTAGATCTCCACAACTTAAAGCATCCCACAATTTATATAAAAAAACAAAACACAAATCAAATATATATTACCACCAATCCGTTTTGAAGAGTACATTCAAACAATCCGATTTGAGGAGTAAATAGGATGAAGTTAGATGCGTGAGCTTTGATGATTTAGCATTGGTGCAACGATCTTGTGAGGCTGCTTTTATCTTGGAGCATATGAGGAATGAATTTGTGGTGACAGTGCGTGGAAAAAATGAAGGAAGATGGATGTCGGTGAATATAAAGTGGGAGACGTGGCCATTTAATAATCGTAAACTCCGTATTATCTTTTAAATGATGTGGCGCCACATCATTTCTCCGTTAGATAGACACTGACGGCGTTACTTTATTGAGTCCAAAATTGATAGTTTAGGATGTTTTGGGTCCCTTATTGATACAAATAATCTTTTAGGTCCAAAATCGATAGTAGACATAACTTTCGGGTCCTAGACCAATAAAATTCCATTTAACTACTTTAATTTTCCAATAGATCATAAGATGTAAGACTCCATTGTGATAGTTTGACGCAATGCATAGCAGATTGAGCGATGCACCTATTAAACGAATTGAGAACTGAAAAGAGCATACAAGGAGGAAAGGCATAGGAATTGACTAAATTTTGTGAAAAATATCTTTAAAATATAATGAATGCACATACAGAAATAATACCCAATATAATAATACCCAATATAATGAGCTCATTTGGTAATACCAAAATCTACTGAATCTGCTGATTCGGTTGAAATTTAAGAAATTCTTGTTAAAGTGGCTAAATCGGTTGATTCTGTTGAAAATATATTTTATTAATAAAATAAAGAAAATATTATATTTACAATTAGCTAAAATGGTCATCTACAGTTACTTCAACCTATATAGCCAGAAAAGTAATTATAACCTTATTTTTTCTTATTATTACACAATTCAGCGCGTGAAATCAAAAATTACGTTTTTGGTGCAAAAATTGACGGGTAAGACTGATAAGCTGAAAATTATGATTACTAAACGCGTTCAATTTTGGGTATTAGCTTTAATTTCCCGCATTGCACGTATAGAAAGCTAGTGTACATTATATGATTGTGAGATAAATCTAGAATTTCATTCAAGATGGATCCTAGTTGGATGTATGATCTTCGAAGCACATATGAATTTTTCATTGGGGCAAATGATTTCATAAAAGTCGCCGTTACATACCAGAAAGAACGACATGTAGGAATTTGTTGTCCTTGTTGAAGGTGTGGAGTGACGTCAAATAAATGTTTTTGTTCAACATTTATTTGAGAGTGGGTTTAGAGAAAATATACCCTTTGGACATTTCATGCAGAAATTTGGCCGAATGATGAAGATACAATTTCGCGACCCACTTCTAGTAGTTTAATGCAAAAAGCCCCCGATACTACCACCAATTAAAATTGGAACAATGGGAGTAACGGTGATGATGATGTCATTGATCTTTTAAAGGATCATTTTTTTTCTCTTCCATTTACCCGAGTGCCGCAAAGGCTCCCACCTACGGTGGGGTAATGGGGGGTCGGATGTACGCAGTTTTACCCATGTACTAAAGCATATAGAGACTGTTTCCGGATGACCCATAGTGAAAATCGCGTTCAAAATTAAATGGACTGACTGCTAGCTGCTTCATAAGAAAGAAGCGCATACAGTTTAGTGAACCGTTTCGCTTTATTCCATCATATTCTCAAGCCAAAAAATAATGAATCGTTAGCTCCATTGCAAATGATGGAAGTTATATGAAGGATGTGCATGATAAATTTGAAAATCAACCAAAATCACTTGCAATTTTAGTCTTGTAACTTTTGGTTGTTTTCATTGTTAGTCTCGTAACTTTAGTCATTTGCAATTTGAGTCTTGTATTTAAAAATCTTTGCGATTTATGGATTTCCCCCCAAAAACGTACACGTACTTCCCAAAAGAAATTCCAATCCGAGCAGCATCTTTTCTGGTATTTTTTTTTTACCAAAAAGTGTACTTTTGCGGAAAATTATCCTTATATCGCAAAGATTTATTAGCTACAGGATCAAACTTGCAAGTGACTAAAGTTACGGGAATAATAATGAAAAATAACCTAATTGTATGGGACTAAAATTTCAAATCCCACTTATTCAAATTTCATTCAAAGTTGGATATTTTCATGTATGTCTAGTTCCCATGAGTAAAAGTATACGAGCGAAAATGTTTCATAATTATTACTCCGTATGTCTTGTTCAAATTTCATTCAAAGTTGGAGATTTTCATGTATGTCTAATTCCCATAAGTTAAAGTATATGAGCGAAAAAGGTTCACAATTATTATGTCTTTAGGATTGTCCATCCTTGATAACATTTATTGACTTTCTAAATTTCAATTTCATAATTATTTGCTATGCATGTAATTTTTATCACATAACTATCTCTTTTTTTTTGGGTGAAATGTAAGTATATATAAAAGACACCCAAGAAAAAGGGGGGTCAGAATGTACATGTTACAAAAGGGAAACAAAAATGGAGGTTATCCAACAAGGATAAACCACACCCCAAAACAGCAACAAAGTTCCAAAGCAACAACAAACACCAACCAAGGTGATGGTGAAGCACAAAAAAAACAACACAAAAACAGCCCACAAGCTACGGCCAACACCAACCAAGTGATGGTCAAGCAACAACACCTTAAAACTTTACAAGTTCATGAGGATAGAGGCTATACAGAATTTTGTAAACAATATATTGGATCCTAACAAAAACATCATCTACTTTAGGAGTCAAGCCATCAAAGCATATGGCATTTCGGGTCCTCCAAATCCAATAGATGGAATAGCAGAAAGCAATCCTGGCCGCCTTAGCTTTGATCCCCGAGCCTTGTCTCTCCCTCTTGATCACATAACTATCTCTAAAGTGCCGAAGGGAGCTAGTTGCTACAACCCCTGGTTATTCACGTCGTTGGCTTCTCTCCCACTTGAAAGCTGTGATGGACATCTATTCATTTTTTTTGTTATTTGGCTCATGAAAACAAATTGAAAACAAATAAGTGGCTACCGGCATTCCTCTTCTTACTCACCATGTGTGTGTTACTGTTCTCACTCTGTTGAGTGGACTGCCAAGGCTCGACGTCTACAAGGTGCAATGGCTGACATTCATGTAATTTCCATATTTAAAGTTGTGTTTTAACTAGTTTCGAGTGATTGTTACTTTGGAAATTACACACTTTTGGTGTAAATAGTTTAGTTTGTAAAATTTTTGTAATATGTTTAGATTAGGTTCATTCTGAGCTCAAACAGGTCCAAGTACACTTTGGAGACCATTGGTGAACATCACAAGTGCAAGGAAGGTGCAAGAATACAAGAAAAAAAGTGAAGATCTCGTTTTTGGTCTGTACCCGGTCGGGTATGACCTATACCCGGTCGGGTACCCTTCTGAAAAATCGAATCAGATCAAATCCGGGAACAAGGCATCATGCGGGAGGATTTTAACACGTTCGGGTGTCCATACCCGATCGGGTGACCGACAGACCCGATCGGGTATGACCCCTTTTCCAGCTTCGAAGAAGCCACCTTTTTATACCCGATCGAGTGAACTGAAAGCCCGATCGGGTACACGACCCTGCAGGCCTAAAAAGCCTATAAATACACCCCATTTCCTCCACAATAAAGAACCAATTCATATATACTTCTAAGCTCAGTTTAGACAAGTTCTTTCTTTATATTTTTATCATGTTTAGTCTCCAAATGAGGAGCTAAACTCTTCCATCTTGGTTTTGCTACTTTGAAGCTTAATGAATTGTAAGTTGTGAGTTATTTTCTTTAATCTTCTTCCTTGAATATTAATTAATTCCTATTCCTATTACATATTAATATTTTGAGCAATACTTAAAGGATTAACTAGTATTGTTTCATATATTAATTAATACTAGAATCGGTCGATTAATACGTTTGTTATTAACTCGGTCCTTTCACGGTAGTAAACTTGGGTTGTTAATGCATGCGTCTCATGGTTAATAAGCCAAGGGGAATTAATTATATTGATTAAACCGATAAACCGCTTGTGTTGAGGTTATCAATCTCAATCGTTTTCATCTTGATTTTATTGCTACTATCAAGTAAATATACGGCGCGTGTTCTATATTAACTAGGTAGTAAGTTTTATTAATGAACGCGTCTCATTATTAATAACTACCCTCGATGAATTGGATATACTCCTCGATTGAGTATTCGAGAGGAAGATAGTTAAAGATATAACCGGGATCGACGAACATTTCATTAAGTGGATAAAAGCAGAGCCAAGTCTTCTTTTTATTAAGTAAATCACATAACTCGTTCATCTTCGTGTTTAAATATAATTTAAAGTTCTTCAACCAAATATAAACCCCCCTTATTGTTATTTATTTATTCTTGCAACAAGAAAAGAATTCCTTTCCCTGTGGATACGAACCTTACTTCACTATACTACGTATTTGTGTTGTATTGTATTATGACTTTGAGTGCACCTCACGACAAGTGCACGTCAAATTTGGCGCCGTTGCCGGGGAAAGGCAATTATTTTTCTTTCTATTTCAAGAAAAATAAAAAAAAAATATAATTAAATAAAAATATAAAGAATTCTTATTTCCTATTTCTGAGCTTTGTTTGAGTATATGGTTAAACACCGATCTATAAACCAAATCACCTACCAAACAAATCCCGAATCGGAACAAGCCTTCGAGAGGTTTAGGAACTTATTTCCGAATACTTCTTCGGAGGAATCATCAAGCACTAGTTCTTATTCTAGCGAGAACGAAGAGCCAATAACTATGGCTCAAGAGACGAGAACCTTGAGGGAGCTCACAGCTCCGAACTTGAATCAACAACCGTTATGTATTACCTTCCCTACACTCAACGAAGGTAATACATTTGAGCTCAAATCAGGGCTCATTCATCTTTTGCCATCCTTCCATGGCTTAAGAGGAGAAGACCCAAATAAACATCTCTCGGAGTTCCATGTTGTTTGCACGAGCATGTGCCCTAATGGAGTCACCGAGGAACAGATTAAGTTGAGGGCCTTTCCATTCTCCCTCAAAGATACCGCAAAAGATTGACTATTCTATCTTCCTTCGGGAAGTATAGATACATGGGCGGCCATGAAGAAAGCTTTCCTCGAAAGGTACTATCCAGCCTCTGTCTCCTCATCTCTAAAAAAGCAAATAAGCAATGTGGAGCAAAAAGATGATGAATCGTTCTATGAATATTGGGAACGATTCAAGAAACTTTGTGCAAGCTGTCCGTATCATGGCTATTCGGAGCAAGACCCCATCCTATACTTTTATGATGGTCTTTGCAATGATGATAGACGGATGATTAATGCCGCATGTGGAGGAGGAATCGTTAACAAGACTCCTTCTCAAGCTATGAATCTTATCTCGGAGTTGGCCGAGAATTGTAGATATCACAACGGGCGGTCATCAACAAAAAGAGTCATGGCGGCCGAATCAACATCATCTCTAGAAAGTCAAGTTGCCGGCTTGACTTCTTTGGTAAAGGATTTTCTTTTAAATTCCAAAACCCAAGAAGTCAAGGTCTGCGGCATCTGCACACAACAAGGCCATCCCACCGATGCATGCCCGAGCCTTCAAGAAGAAAACCCCGAGCAAGTCAACGCTTTGGGGTTCCCAAACCAAAAGAGGTATGATTCTTACGGCAACACTTATCATCCCGGGTTTAGAGATCACCCCAATTTGAGATATGGGAATCCGCAAGGAAACCCACCACAAAATAACCCTCTACAAAACCAATTTCCTCAAAAGAAACCATACTCTAAACCCCAAGGGCAAGGCTCAACTATGTCCACCGAAGACATGATCCGAGCACTCACCTCAAATGTCTCAACCATGCAACAAAACATGGTTCAATTCCAACATGAGACAAAATCAAGCATCCAAAACCTTGAGAATCAAATGAGCCAAATCTCAAGTGCGGTGAGTAGGCTTGAAGCCAAGGATTCAACAAAGCTTCCATCTCAAACGGAGCCAAATCCTAGGCAACAAGCCCATGCGGTGACATGAAGGAGTGGCAAAGAATTGGTGATTGCCAAGGAGAAAGCCAAAAGCCACATTGGCGAGGAAGAGGAAGAAGAGCTTGTGGAGAAAGCTCAACCGGAGGAAGGGGAAGCTCACATTTCAACTCCATCCCCGGTTATTCATGAAGTGGAGGCACCATTTCCCGAAGCTCTAAGGGAAACACAGAGGGTGGACAAAGACAAGGACATCTACGAGACATTCTCCAAGTGTGAGGTAAATATTCCTCTTCTTAATTTAATAAAGGGTGTTCCCAGATTTGCAAAATTTTTCAAAGAGCTTTGTACAATAAAAAGAAAACATAGACTCAATGGAAAACAAAAAGTCCAAGTTAGTGAACGTGTTTCTGCGGTCTTTCAAAAGAAACTCCCAAAGAAATACAATGACCCCGGAATGTTCACTATACCTTGTAAGTTGGGCGGCACTACGTTTTCAAAGGCCATGCTAGACTTAGGAGCATCAATCAATGTTATTCCTTATTCTTTGTATAAAGCACTTGAGCTTGGCCCTTTAAACGAAACCGGAGTGGTTATCCAACTTGCGGATAGATCAAACGCCTACCCTAAAGGTATTGTCGAAGACGTACTAGTTATGGTAGACAATTTGATCTTTCCCGCCGACTTTTATGTTTTAGAAATGGAAAATGACAAGAATGCGGTTCCTATCCTTTTAGGAAGGCCATTTTTAAAGACCGCTAGAGCTAAAATTGATGTTTTTAGCGGATCTTTAACTCTGGAATTTGATGGAGATAAAGTTGAATTCAATATTTACGACTCCATGAAATACCCAAATGAAAATCATTCTCTATTTGCCATTGATATTATAGATCCCATTGTGCAAAATACTTTTGAAATGAATGGGGAGGATGAGCTGCTAAGTGTAATTGAGAATGACCTCGGGGAAAATTCTTTAGAACTTGCTTTGACCCCCAATAGGCAAGCCATGATGGTGGAGTTGGATAACCATTTCCAACTTCCACTTATGCCACCGGGGTCAAGAGCATTCCCACTAACCATCCCCGAGGAAAAGCCTTTGCCTTCTATTTTGCAGGCCCCCGAAGTTGAGATGAAACCACTCCCAACACATTTGAAATATGTGTACTTGGGAGAAAAAGAAACATTACCGGTCATAATCTCGAACAAACTGACCGGAGAGCAAGAAAGGAAGCTAATTGCGGTGCTTAAAGAGCACAAACTTGCAATCGGATGGACTATAGCCGACATTAAAGGCATTAGTCCATCTACTTGCATGCACCGCATCTTGATGGAGGATGAAGCCAAACCGGTGCGCCAACCACAACGGAGATTGAACCCACCTATGATGGAGGTGGTAAAAAAGGAGGTCATCAAGCTTCTCCAAATGGGGATAATCTTCCCCATATCCGATAGCAAGTGGCCGGGTTGGTCCAACCCAAGTTGTTCCCAAGAAGACCGGAGTCACGGTGGTGGAGAACAAACATGGAGAACTTATGCCCACCCGAATTCAAAATGGATGGAGGGTATGTATAGATTACTGTCGCCTCAACGCGGTAACTAGAAAGGATTTCTTTCCTTTACCCTTCATTGATCAAATGCTTGAGAGACTTGCGGGGCATAAATTCTATTGCTTCCTTGATGGCTATTGTTGGTCCCGTTTGAGTTGGTAATCAGTCTAGAGGGGGGGGGGTGAATAGACTGATTAAAGTTTTTCAACTTTTCTCTAAGTCAGGGTTGACTTATCAGAGAGGGTCGAGTTCTGATGATCAGAACTGGTCTTTGCAGCGGATAAGAATTTCGGGTAGCCTCGAACAAATACTAAGGCAATTGCCTTTCTGATAACTCTGAAAACAAGATCTGCTGAACACAGATTCCAAGTCTTAGAGTTATTCAGTTAGTATCCTAAGTGCAGTAAATAAGTGCGTAAAGTAAGTGACACCGGAGTTTTTATAGTGGTTCAAGGAACAACTCGTTCCTCTAGTCCACTGTTCCACTAAGCTTGTAAGGATCAATTACAACGCTTTAGTCCCTAGCACTTAAGAAGTTCTCCACGCCTTCTTCAAGCCTAGTTGTCACCCGGGATGCAGTCCTGCTTCCTGATGACTGATCCTTTCAC
Organism: Cuscuta epithymum; assembly: GCA_945859915.1. Taxonomy (NCBI): domain Eukaryota; kingdom Viridiplantae; phylum Streptophyta; class Magnoliopsida; order Solanales; family Convolvulaceae; genus Cuscuta; species Cuscuta epithymum. The sequence goes on along the minus strand of CAMAPF010000011.1, from coordinate 7,586,129 downwards.
TCAGCTTCCCGGAAGTATCACCACTTCACTTGCTGCAGTTACTTGGACGCCCTTCTTTGCAGAAGATGGTTTGAAAACAGAGTTTTCTCCAACTAGCTTCGTTACAAAAGATATGTAGTTGAAGTTCTTGAAGTGTTGAAGAACAGGATGAACTTTGCTCTTGTTGGGGATGAGAGATTGTGAGGTTGAATCTTCCCAACGTAAGCTTTTTTTTGTTATTGTGTTGTGGAGTTTGAATCTCAAGAATGCTTGTAGTATGAAGTTCAGAGCAAAAGTTCTGCAAAGAGCGTTCTGTCCTGTTCTTCGGTTTGTAGCTTATATACTAGGGTTGTCTGCCCGTTGGAGGAGGAGACAACTGCATTGAATGCGCGTACAGTTGACTTGATCCACTGATTTGGAAGCTTTCTATTTTTATAATATATCTTCCAGATTTCTCGGTCAATCATTTGCAATAAATCCAAAGCGTATCAGGCTCATTTAATGTGCATTTAAGAGCTTTCCTTTCATGCACAATCTTCTAACCGTTGATAAATTTCCCAGCCGTTGGAAATAGCTTTGAAATTCTTCTAAGTGTTAGTCGGACTCTGATCGGAGTCTTCTGATACGTTGGATTCTTATGGCTTTCTGAAGAGTAGTTCTGATGTAGCTTCAAGTCGAGCTCTGGGGTGGGAACTCTGATGCTTGTCGGATGTTGAGTTCTGATGAAGCTATACACCGAACTCTGATGCTTCTCTGATGAGCAACTCTCATGAACTGCTGAGAGTAACTCTGATCGGATCCGCAAGCGAGCAACTCTGAAGGCAGTTCTCATAGAGCAACTCTGATCAGATCCATAGAAGAGCAACTCTGATCGTCGACTAAACTAATACTTACATCAGAAAATACTAATACATGAAATCTAATTTGGGGGTACTTTAAAATTCTAATCTAAATAACCTAGCATCATCAAAATCTAATTACATTTATTCCTTACAGCTATTCCGGGTACTTTCAAGTGCCCATAGCCCCTGAAGATCAAGAGAAGACAACATTCACTTGTCCATTTGGCACTTTTGCCTATCGACGTATGCCATTCGGACTTTGCAACGCACCCGCCACCTTCCAAAGATGCATGATGAGCATATTCTCCGAGTATGTTGAGCTATTTATGGAAGTTTTCATGGATGACTTCACAATCCATGGGGACTCATTTGATTCATGCTTATATCATCTCTCCCTTGTGCTCAAAAGTTGTTTAGAATCAAACCTTGTTTTGAATTCTGAAAAATGCCACTTCATGGTAGAAGAAGGAATTGTTCTAGGCCATGTAATCTCATCCAAAGGGATAGAGGTTGACAAGGCCAAAGTTGAAGTCATCCAATCACTCCCTTATCCTACCACCGTTAGAGAGATACGGTCATTCCTTGGACATGCAGGTTTCTACCGGAGATTCATCAAAGATTTCTCAAAGATTGCATCTCCTTTATGCACTCTTTTGCAAAAGGAGGTGGAATTCATCTTCTCCGAAGAATGCAAGAAGGCCTTCAATACGTTGAAGGAAAAACTAGTAACCGCACCTATCATCCAAGCTCCCGATTGGTCTCTTCCATTTGAGATCATGTGTGATGCTAGCGACTATGCGGTCGGGGCCGTCTTGGGCCAAAAAGTGGGAAGAGCTTCTCATGTGATTTACTATGCATCCACCACACTCAATGATGCTCAACGCAACTACGCCACCACCGAAAAAGAAATGTTGGCCGTCGTCTACGCGCTTGAAAAATTCAGGTCATGCTTACTTGGAACCAAAGTGATCATTTACACCGATCATGCGGCTCTTAGATTTTTAATGACAAAGAAGGAGGCCAAACCGAGGTTGATTCGGTGGATACTACTCTTGAGCGAGTTTGATGTTGAGATCAAGGATAAGAAGGGCATGGAGAACTTGGTGGCCGATCACTTGAGCCGTTTAGTCCTTGATGAAGGAAATGATCATGTCAAAGATGATATCCGAGGGGAATTTCCCGATGAGACTCTTTTCTCTCTTAAGGAAATTCGCCCTTGGTACGCTCACATTGTTAATTTCCTTGTTCTAAACAGGTTTCCACCAAGCTTCTCTAAAGCTCAAAGAGAGAAGCTCCAACACGATGCAAAACAATACGTATGGGATGAACCATACTTGTGGAAACATTGCAAAGATCAAGTCATTAGAAGATGCATCCCCGAGACAGAGATAGCATCCATTCTTGCCTTTTGTCACTCACATGCATGTGGTGGCCACTTTGGAGGAAAGCGAACGGCCATGAAGGTACTTGAATGCGGTTTTTGGTGGCCAAGCTTATTTTGAGATACCCATGTCTTTTGTCAATCTTGTGACAATTGCCAACGCATGGGAAACATCTCTCGAAAACATGAGATGCCGCAAGTTCCTATGCTCTATGTGGAGATATTTGATGTTTGGGGAATAGATTTCATGGGACCTTTTCCTAATTCCCACGGAAATCTATACATTCTCTTGGCGGTGGACTACGTTTCAAAATGGGTGGAAGCAAAAGCCACAAAGACCGATGATGCCAAAGTAGTTGCGGACTTTCTCAAAACCCGCATCTTCTCAAGGTTTGGAGTCCCACGCATTTTGATAAGTGATAGGGGCACTCATTTCTACAACAAAACTGTGAGTGCCTTGTTAAAAAAATATGGCGTCACCCACAAGCTCTCCACCGCCTACCACCCACAAACAAACGGCCAAGCCGAGGTCTCGAACAGGGAGTTGAAGTCTATACTCCAAAAGACGGTAAACCCTAACCGTAAAGATTGGAGTCTTCACATGGATGATGCCTTGTGGGCATATAGAACCGCTTTCAAAACACCAATTGGAATGTCTCCCTATAGACTTGTGTTCGGAAAGGCTTGCCACCTCCCGGTCGAACTCGAACATAAGTCTTATTGGGCGGTAAAAACATTCAATCTTGATATGGAGCAAGCGGGGATGAAAAGAAAGCTACAACTCCAAGAGCTAGAGGAGCTTCGACTTGAATCCTATGAGAATGCCGCCATCTACAAGGAAAAGACGAAGGTATGGCATGATAAAATGATAATAAGGAAGGACTTCCAAGTTGGAGATAAAGTCCTTCTATTCCGATCACGCCTTCGTCTTTTCCCCGGTAAACTGAGATCACGATGGGAAGGACCATTTGAGGTGGTCAAAGTCTACTCACATGGAGCGGTTGAGATCAAAAGCCTTGACACCGATAAAATCTTCAAGGTTAACGGACATCAACTCAAACCATTCCTTGAGGGCTTCCAAAAAGAGAGCGTTGAATGCATGGATCTCTTCGATCCAATCTATGAAGGATGAACATGACTATGGCGTCGTGCCGCGACGTTAACTAAGGCGCTTCTTGGGAGGCAACCCAAGTCAAGGTACGCATTTTTCTTCTTTTCTTTTCAAATTCTTACTTTTGAATGTCAATTTTGAGAAAATGGGGGAAAATTCTCAAGAGAAAAATGAAGGAAAACCATGTTTTGGAAGCCTGGGAAAACCTCCGATCGGTCTTCATCACTTAACCGATCGGATCCGCGCTAAAAAGAGGTTAAAACTGGACAAAAACACGTCCCAGGGTAGGGTACCCGATCGGGCACCATTGCTATACCCGATCGGGTACATGTGAAAAGGAAGGGCCTTCAAAAGACCCGATCGGGAAGCTAGAAAATTTTCAAGAGGGTACCCGATCGGGTACCCATAAGGCCCGATCGGGTATAATACGGAAATTTAAAATATTTTCTTCGAATTAAATTCCCCGATCGAGTATCCCCAAACTCGATCGGGTGAGAACCCCTGGAGCAAATTTAAAAAAATCGACGTGACACCCGGCCGGGTATTCAAGTCACCCGATCGGGTGAGATACTCTGGAAAACCAAAACTCAGTTCGAATTAATTTACCCGATCGGGTATTCGAGCCACCCGATCGGGTGCATCGATCTGGAAAGCCAAGAACACCTTCGAATTAAATTACCCGATCGGGTATGTCGGGCCACCCGATCGGGTACTTGAACTTTTAAGTGCGAACAGCCTCATCCTCGGCCATTTCACCTTCCCCAACCTCCAAAAATTCGAACCACTCTCCCCAAAACCTCCATTTTCGAACCTTCAACCTTCCATAACTCACCCAACACTCAACCAAATCCTCTCATACCACCACCAAAACACTCCTCTCACCACCCTCTCCAACCTCATACCCAAAAATCACCACATCTCCCTCTCTTCCCAAAAATCCGAAACCCTACCCCAAAAATCCCCAAATCCGAATTCAAGCCTTAAATTTGGGCAAAATGGCACCAAAAAGAAGCCAACCGGAGAGCTCCAATGCTAGAGGACCAATCCCGGGGTATGAGACCATCCGCTTTGGGCCGGGAGATCACCGCAAACGATTTTTGGCCATCATCAAAAGGCAAGTAGTTCCTTCTAGATTCTTATGTCATAATGCTCTTACACAACTAGGCTTGTTGGATGGAATGAGGGAATTATTTGATAGGTTGGAGATGAATTTGATTTTTAATATGAAGTATAATTGTGTTGACAAAGTGATTTATGAGGTGATGAGTTCGGCTAAAGTTGTTCTACATGATGACCCGGCGGAGTTCCTCTACGACAAGCTCACATTTCCTTGGTTAAACAACGAATACTCAATAACGAGACGTGAGTTTGCGGAACACTTCGGCATCCCCGCACCTCATGAAAGGGGGATACCGGAGAGCACACTTGACGGGCACACTTTATGGGCCAAAATGACCGGAGAAAGGAAGGTGAACGCGTCTAAATTGTCCATTAGTCACGTTCAACATCCTCTTCTCCGGATGTTCCTAAAGTTCTTATGCAATTCTTTGCTTGGTCGCCCCAACAATCACCACACTCGGATGGGGGACGTGGCCGTACTCACTCTAGCCCTTTTTCATAGACCCACGGAATATAATCTTTGCAATTTAATGTGGGATCACTTGGAGGAAGCATGTAAGAAGACCGGGAACATTGTGGTTGGGGGAGTTGTGATGCACTTAGTGAGCAAATTCGGTTATACGGACAATGCTCCAATTCACCCCGATTGCTTAATGCACATTGGTTGGTTATCCAATGCGGGTTTGATCTCCTTGGGCAACAAAGACCACAATGGAAACCAACGCTATAGGTGGCACATGAAGTACCCCGAACCCACCAAATATTTCCCCCTCCCTTGTGATGAATTACCTAAGCTTAGGTATAGGATGGCCACCTTTGAGATCCCCCATTACCTTCTTCCAAACAACATTCCACCCCACCTCCAAGATCAAGCCAACCCACCCGAAGACCAACCCGAGCATCATCCCGATCAAGCCGACAATCAAGGACATGAAGATTTCCACAATGCTCTTCCCGACCCTCCTCAAAATCCGCCACCCCAAGATTTTTTCCAACAACTCTTGGCGGGTCAACAATCCCTCCTTGCCGGTTTCCAAACCATGAGCCTCGATTACACAAAGATGGGTAGACAATTTACCCAACTTCAAGAAGAGCTAGGCCAATACCGAGCGGAGCAACAAGCAAGGGACCGCCAATTTGATGCTTTCCGGACCGAACAACAATCGGCATTCCAAAGGATGGAAGAGCAAAGGGCGGCCGACATGCAACGGTATGAAGAGGACTATCGGAGGATGTATGGGCCTACCTACTCATACATGTCCAACATTGGCGGATTTGCATCTATGTCCTCACCACCACCGGCACCTTCTTGGTATAACCCCTCCGATTGGGGTAATTTTGGCGGCTCTACTTCCGGCGGTGGTGGCTATGATGGAGGGGATACTACTATGGGAGAGGGAGGCGGCGATGGTATGCATGGGAGCGGCTTTGGAGGAGGCTATTATGGCGGAGAAGGTGGGCACTAAGGATAGTGCCACGTTTCAAGTGTGGGGGAGGAAGCATCATCTCTTGGTATGTCACAATCCCTTTATTTTTACCTTGTACTAAGCATTATTTTCTACAAAAAAAAAAAACAAAAAAAAAGAAAAAAAAAAATAATAATAAAAGAAATGAAATGCTAGTTAGGTTGAAAACCCAAAAAGGGCAATCTAAGCAACAAGGGCTTACAAAAAAAAAATAATGAGTGAGTGGTAAGAAAAGAAAAAGAAAAGAGATGCTAGGATGAAAACCTGAAAAGGCTCCTAGGCAAAATGAGAGATATGAGAGAAACATTTGTGTTTTGCAGGGCACTATCTCTTGGGAGGAAGAAGAACGGAAGAAGAAGAGAAAAGAGAGGTAAGGAGCATAGAAGACCATTAAACCCAAGGAAAACTTTGTTTTGTAACTTCATTTACAATACTTGGTGGTTTTAGCTCCTTAGTTCTTCTTATCTATGAACTCATGTTTTTTTTTTTTCGATGGACATTGTATAAACATTTGGTTTTACTCGGGGTCGAGTAAAGAAACTAAGTGTGGGGGAGTTGACATTCATGTAATTTCCATATTTAAATTTGTGTTTTAACTAGTTTCGAGTGATTGTTACTTTGGAAATTACACACTTTTGGTGTAAATAGTTTAGTTTGTAAAATTTTTGTAATATGTTTAGATTAGGTTCATTCTGAGCTCAAACAGGTCCAAGTACACTTTGGAGACCATTGGTGAACATCACAAGTGCAAGGAAGGTGCAAGAATACAAGAAAAAAAGTGAAGATCTCGTTTTTTGGTCTGTACCCGGTCGGGTATGACCTATACCCGGTCGGGTACCCTTCTGAAAAATCGAATCAGATCAAATCCGGGAACAAGGCATCATGCGGGAGGATTTTAACACGTTCGGGTGTCCATACCCGATCGGGTGACCGACAGACCCGATCGGGTATGACCCCTTTTCCAGCTTCGAAGAAGCCACCTTTATATACCCGATCGAGTGAACTGAAAGCCCGATCGGGTACACGACCCTGCAGGCCTAAAAAGCCTATAAATACACCCCATTTCCTCCACAATAAAGAACCAATTCATATATACTTCTAAGCTCAGTTTAGACAAGTTCTTTCTTTATATTTTTATCATGTTTAGTCTCCAAATGAGGAGCTAAACTCTTCCATCTTGGTTGTGCTACTTTGAAGCTTAATGAATTGTAAGTTGTGAGTTATTTTCTTTAATCTTCTTCCTTGAATATTAATTAATTCCTATTCCTATTACATATTAATATTTTGAGCAATACTTAAAGGATTAACTAGTATTGTTTCATATATTAATTAATACTAGAATCGGTCGATTAATACGCTTGTTATTAACTCGGTCCTTTCACGGTAGTAAACTTGGGTTGTTAATGCATGCGTCTCATGGTTAATAAGCCAAGGGGAATTAATTATATTGATTAAACCGATAAACCGCTTGTGTTGAGGTTATCAATCTCAATCGTTTTCATCTTGATTTTATTGCTACTATCAAGTAAATATACGGCGCGTGTTCTATATTAACTAGGTAGTAAGTTTTATTAATGAACGCGTCTCGTTATTAATAACTACCCTTGATGAATTGGATATACTCCTCGATTGAGTATTCGAGAGGAAGATAGTTAAAGATATAACCGGGATCGACGAACATTTCATTAAGTAAATCACATAACTCGTTCATCTTCGTGTTTAAATATAATTTAAAGTTCTTCAACCAAATATAAACCCCCCTTATTGTTATTTATTTATTCTTGCAACAAGAAAAGAATTCCTTTCCCTGTGGATACGAACCTTACTTCACTATACCACGTATTTGTGTTGTATTGTATTATTACTTTGAGTGCACCTCACGACAAGTGCACGTCAATGGCTGTACTTGAAACGATCATTCTTCTTCGGATCTTTTTGATGCGGTGTGTAGCTTTCAAGATTTCAAGAAGTTCGCTTCTCATCCTTGTGTGTTTCCTCATCTTTCTTTCATTTTTTTGTTTGTGTATGTATTGTTTGGCACTTGTACTGTAATGATCATTCTACTTTGATTCTTTTCTCTTTGATGTGTAGCTTGAACGATTTCAACAAGTAGGCTTCTCGTTCTTGTATGTTTCCTCACATATCTCCCATTATTTTTTTGTCTATGTGTTGTTTGTTTTGTTGTTTGCTTTACTGCGGGAGCATGGCTTCTTTTGTTTGGCAGTTGTGGGTCGTGTAAGGAACTGTGGGGTTGTTTTGTCGACTTTTGTGTTTGGTGTTATTGAGACAAATTGTTTCATCGTGTTGTGCTCTGTGGTTTGTGCTCCTCTATATAGTTTGTGCATTGTGGACGTGTTCTTAAGTTGGTCGAACCGTTCCTGACATGTTAGGGTGCTCAGTTGGATGAATATCTTTGTTTTGTTTGTCTTTATGTTATTTGTTTTGTATTGGTCCCATGGATGTGGTTTCTGACGAGTTGCCCTGAATATTTCAAACGGTTTTTTTGTTTTACAGCTGGAGTTCTGAGCTGAACTGTTCTTGGTTTGTTTCGTTCAGGTGCTCATTCGTTGATCCTTAGGTTAAACTCAATTGCTTGTACTTGTAAGTTCTCCCCCTTCCGTAAATTACAAAAGTGAGATTGTTAGTTTATTACATGTTTGCTTTTCTGTGTGAGAATGATTGTGATTGTGTAGGGTTGTGTTTACAGCTCCGTGTGAGAAAGTGTTGTGTACAAGATGTTTTGTTTTGTGTGTGTGTGTGTTTGTATGCCATGGTGTTTGTATCTTACGACTTGATGTTTAGGCTTAGGAGACCTTTGTAGTATTTCTCTTCGTATTTGCCTTATGCGACGCGCTGGTGGTCGTGGGAGTGTTGTCCCTCTGCAAAGTTAGCGTGAATGTTGTAATATGTGTTCTCATTTGGTTTATAAATCGAAAACTCTCCAATGCTCTGATGGACATAGTTGTGGTGAGAGCGACGTTGCTGTGACACGGTCTGTAAACAAACTTCAAGTCTAGAATTGTTGATTTGTGATATTGTCTATAATTTCCAGACCTATATTACCACCAAGGTAACACCTTTGTTGTTTCTGCGACTCTTGTCTTCTCCTTGATTGTCCGTGTATTATAACCCATTGTATCCGTTCACTAATTTGGTGCACTCCTGTTAAAGATCTCATCCCAATTGTTGTGCACCAAATTTGAAACCCTTGTTCTCGACAATTGGACAATGCCGCTCACCAGTACCCTTTGATATATCATCCTCTCCTTGTGGATATGTTCTGTTTCATATCTTTTCCTTTTTTTCATCCAGACTTTCTTTGTCGGAGTATGTTGATTCGCATTTTAAACCCGGCGCGTAAGGATTGTGTAATGGGACATTGATAAGTCTGTATTTCAACACATGTTTGATACATATTGAGATTGATTTTTGATAGTTTTCCTAGCTCAAATGTGTCACAAGGCTTATATTTAGCTCAAGTCGTAGTTTACCTGGTTTTGATTTGCATTTGGTATTTTTAGAATTAAAATCGGGAAATTGAGCCCAACACCAGCATTGGAGAATTAATCTGGAGGACTCGAGACACATTTGAGAGTTATTGAGAAGAATTGAAGGTCCATGATTCATCAAAGGAGAGATTTTGAAGTCAAGAGAGCTCAAGGATCAAGTACGAGATCAAACGAAACGAATATAAATCTTAAAAACGGCGATCATGATGACATTATGCCAATCGCTTAAGCATATCTTTTTGTAGAAGCATACAAAGTACACAATTCAAGTTCCATATGGAAATTAACTTAAAGGGCTACAAATTCATATGCAAACACCATGATAATGTGAGAGGATCAAGGTGAAAACAGACGAGCAAGTCAGATAATCGTTGTTGAGATTTCAGGATGCAACTTTCTACCATTTTATTCATATCTTTTAATTGAATAATTAGATGATTCAATCTCAATTTTGCAAGTTGTGGTGGATAGAAGACTTCATTAGCTACATATTGAAGTCTAAACATGTTTCGTCCCTTCATGTATCATCCCTCTTATAATGGGATTTTAAGGGAAAGTTCCTGAAATGGGACTAAAAACGTTTGTAAATTTCAAAATAGGATTGTCATGTTTTTATTCTCAAAATAGGAGTAATTAATGTCAAGTTTGAAAAATATTGCCATGTTTAAAGTTCGGTACTGCCAAAACATGACAGTAATTAATCTCATTGTGGGAATTAAAAACATGACAGTCGCATTTTGGAATTTACAAATGTTTTAGGGTAAATCCTCTCTTATAATCAAGGACTGGATCTTTAATTCTCTACGCACATGAACTCAGTTTTTATACATAGGGACTGTGTGATTTGGTTTACTGGGCGTTTACAACCATCAGGGATGTTAAAGAGCGGTTAAAATGGAATTAAGAGGTTTAAATCTATATTTATTTGGTTTACTTGAAATTTTAGTGTCAAATCGAACTTCATTACAAACTTCATTGCCATTTTTAGACCTTTTCCGTATAAGGATGTTTTCTTTTAGACTGTTTCCAGTCCCATACCAGATCACACGTTCGTAGTTAAAACGTAGTTAAAAATACACAGAGATCAAATGTTTACCCGACCAGATAATTAAGCAAATTTCAGTCCCAAATAAAACATCCTAAAAATAAGATTCTACCATGCAATTTGAAGTGGCAAATTGGCCAGTAATGAGTCAAATAAGTAGACTCAATTGCTTTGCTCATCCTCTCAACTATTAATAATTTTGTCAAGGGAAAACTGTCAAATAGGTCCTCGAACTTTCATAAAAAGGTCAATTAAGTCTTTTTATAGGGGGTTCTGTCCGGCCGTCGCGATTTGGGGCAGTTCCCGGTGGAATTTTTTGATGAAATTGTTTGAGCATCTTATTCACCAAGTCTAGTTTACTCATACCAAATTTCAGCTAAAAATTCAATCGGGAACACATTCAAATTAATTCTTGAAGATAACTGCGCATTTTTGCGTTCTCGAATTAATTTGAATGTGCTCCCGATTAAATTTTTAGTTGAAATTTGGTATGAGACACATTCAAATTAATTCTTGAAGATAACTGCGCATTTTTGCGTTTTCGAATTAATTTGAATGTGCTCCCGATTAAATTTTTAGCTGAAATTTGGTATGAGTAAACTAGACTTGATGAGTAAGATGCTCAAACAATTTCATCAAAAAATTCCACCGGGAACCACCCCAAATCGCGACGACCGGACAGAGTCTCCTATAGAAGGACGTAATTGACTATTTTATGAAAGTTCGAGGACCTATTTGACAATTTTCCCTTTTGTCAAATAAAAATTAATGAGTTGTTAAATGAACAAACGTTTTAAACTTTTTAAATTATTTTATCGGATAAAATAATTTTGAATAATTTTTTGATAATTGTGTAACCAAAAGCAACATATCAAATGGGATGGAAGTAAGAAATTATATTACAATTTTGCTTTATTGAACTAAAATGTTTGGTCATTGAAACACTAAAGGCCGCTGCTTACACCAACAAAATAAAAATTACAAACTTACAAACTTAATGAACTCATGGCAAACACTTTTGGTAGAGTTACAAGGTAATAATTCATTAGATTTTATTTCAAATTTCAAATAACGTACATATGAAATAAATTAAATGTTCCAAGACATCAACTCAGACCAAATTTTACATTTCCATTCAAATTTTACATTTTAAGGCAACTATCGGTAGTTGAACTTCAAACATCGCTGCAAAAAGCCCTAATCCATCTTCTAAATGCATTATGCATATAACTGCTGCCCCCAATCGATCATCATAATCTCATGAACCACTTCAGCCGGTCAACCTCAAGAAACAAGGGTTAAAACAGAACCAAACAAAACTGAAAAATAAAATCAACCATTACCAAATTTGTATATTAATTAGTAAATCCATAGTAAGAGAAATAAAGAGATCTTAGATCTAATAAGTAAATGGTAAAATACACAGAAGGATAATTACATAAAGGAGGGAATAAGAGAGAAAGAGGGGTGACAGGAAGAGAGTAAGCACACATAGCTTCAAGCATGGAAATCATGCAAGAAAACACCATTTGTGCTCACTCTCTTCTGTCACCTCCAAAATTACCCCTTCGATCTGCCAGCCAATCCTTTGATCATTCTTGACTTCTGATCCATGAATTATCAGGAAAAAGGATATTAGCAGGAGAAGAAACAAAACATAACAAGCCATAGAAATGGCTTTTTCTAGAAAAAAGAGAACCCTAGATAGATATAATAAAAAACGGAGAAGATAAGAAGGAGATAAGCAAAGGGAGTTACATTGGGAATGTGAAAGGATAACCTTGGAAGTGGTTTTGAGTTGATGTGAGGAATTATGAAACGGAGATGGGCATTATATAGGCGGCGAATGAAGAAATGTCGACGAGAATCAATTCAATGGCATCGATTCCAAAAAACAACTCCGCAGCGGCGCAACCCATACCCTAATTTACTTTGATACTTTCCCCTTTAAATATCCTTTTCAGACCGGTACCGCCGAGATAGGCTCCATTTGGATGTTTTGTTGAACCTCTTTTCTCCCCGACCAAATGAAATCAGATCAGATCAGACCAGACCAGACATGTTCAGAATATTTTACGTCAAATTAGATTTGGATAGTTATAAAATACACAGAGATCAAATGTTTACTAGACCAAACCAGATCTGAACAGATCAGACCAGCAAATTTCAGTACAAGTAATTAAAAACATCAGTTGTCCTACTAAAATTATCTCTCTTTTTCTGGGCCGTTTCACCAAGATTGTTCATGTCAAATTTGCTAATATTTGTGTGCTTTCTAATCTTTCTTTCGTTATTCTTATTTTATTAATTCAAAATCAACAACATAAGTTCACTTTTGTTCATAATTGCACAACATCCTCATATCCCAATTTTAGTGATATCAAGGAAATATTAACTCTTTTTTCGACAAGTGCAATACATGGAACTGTATACTACTCACATGTCCTATATTTATACGGAGTATATCTTAATTAGGAATTTTATTCATGTCCGGAATTCCGGACAGGAACCGCCGTCCGGACGGCGGCGTTTGGCCGCCTTCCCGGTGATATTTTTTGATGAAATTTTTATGGAATGTTCTCCATCAAGTCTAGTTTATCCACAAAAAAATTCAGCCAAAAACTCAATCGGGAAGGTCGTCAAATGATTTTTGCAAGTTAACTCGTCCGGAATATGTATTTTCCGGACCAGTTAACTTGAAAAAATCATTTGACGACCTTCCCGAATGAGTTTTTGGCTGAATTTTTTTGTGGATAAACTAGACTTGATGAAGAACATGTCATAAAAATTTCATCGAAAAATTCCACCCGGAAGGCGGCCAAACGCCGCCGTCCGGACGGCGGTTCCGGTCAGGAATTCCTGACCGGAAGAGTACTCTCTTAATTAGTACTTGTAATAAATTAACTTTTATAAAGTATAGTTAAATTTATTTCATCGTAATTGTTCCAAATGTGTTTTTTTAATTGTTCCCTTTAAATATATTAATGATCAAACTTATGCACATAATTATGAGAAGATGAGTGTTGAATTTATTTGAGAATCTTCATCTAGTAGTCCTTTAAAACTTGAGCAATTCTCGTGGTATACAAAAGCCTAGATTTCTCATCACTAACTTGTGTACATAGATAGTTCATGACTTTTTAAACGAATTGTATTATGCAAACTAGAAGGGCATACATAAAATACTACTGTCCTAAAATAATTGTTAGTTTTAAACTTTTGACTAATTATATATTTTTATCGGGAATTCTTCATAATAAAGAAATGATATTAAAATATTGCTTGTTAAAAATACTTTCATAGTATTATACTAATAAAAATTAAGATAAAAAACATTATAATATGAAAAAAAAAAATTGGGACGAAGATAATATCATATTACTCTAGGCTGAAAATACTTGCTCACAAGTATAAAATTTAGAACTTATATAAAAGTATTTAAATCAAAATCGTTGTAAGAAAAAATAATAACACTATTGAATTAAAAAGTTAAATATGACAAAATTTTATGGATTATTTTGAAATATAAAAATGTCTTCTAAATGTTAATCTGTGAATCGGGTTCCAGTGTTATACTATCCCCGTTCCACTAATATTGTATGTGACATGAAGTGGTGGCACAATTAGGGCTACACATCGGGCGGGTTGGGTCGGGTTTGCTATGTTTTTTGGGCCTACCCGATTTGTTCGGGTTGGCTATTAACCAACCCGCGGTACGAAAAATAAGTTGGTAAACCATGCATGAGCGGGTCGGGTGTTGGGGAAAAAAATCATTTTGGGTTGCATCATTCATGTGGGAAATTAATGTAACCAATTTAAAACTCGATTAACTTGTTTCCAAAACACACAAACAAATATAAGTACTCGTATCTTTTATAAGCAAAAACATTAGGTAATAGTATTAAAACATCCTTCCGTAAAGGAAGTACATTTAGAAGGAAACATAAATACTTGTATATAATAATCACCTAGTCAATATGATAAATGTTTAATTATAATTCTAATATCATAAAGTCCTAGATAAAGCTCATTGGTCTTAAATTGAAATTATCCAAGAAAATGTTGTAGACTTGTAGCATAATAATAGTAAAATGAACTTTGGCCGGGTCGGGTACTATCGGGTTTGAGATTTTAATTACGCAACCCTACCCATTAGGTGCGGGTTCAAACATATTTAACTCATAAATATTTTTAAAAATCAAATACCCGATTAAATAGGGTCGGGTAGGGTTGGGTCGGGTGGGTTATTCGGGTTCAGGTTATTCTTGTGCAACCCTAGGCCTAATTATAAAAAAAGTGAATATATGTAATTGATATTGAATTGATAAGGTAAAAAAGTGAGAATGATTTAAAGTCACACAAATTTAACAATCTTAGTAACACTTCCCAAAAAAAAAAAATGAGACGATATTTAACTGTTAAACATGACAATATTCAATGTCTCTACATTTCTGCAATGTTTGCAATACTTTGACATTTTTTTGTGTCGTCAATGTTTATAATTCAACGTACTATGAAACGTGCCGTGCAATTTTAAAACATTGTCACAATTCTTTCTCAATGATTTTTCTGTAATAATATACTCGAGCTTTTATTTATCTTAATAGGACTAAATTATACTACTTTTGTCCCATTTTATGTGTCTCATTTGGATTTGACACAATTATTAATTAATAGAGTGATTGAAAAGAAAAATGTTGTGGTTGAGATTTGGGTATAATAAGATGAAATGTTGTGAATCACATGTTTCTTTACAAAAATGAAAATGTGACACTTATCTTTGGATAACCTAAAAAGGAAAGTAAGACTAGTAAAATGGGACGAGGGAGTAGTTTTTATCCAAAATAGGATCAATTAGTTAAACATTCTTAAATAGGATCTTTTTTTATAATTGAACCAAATTGTTGCCCCTAGACTGCCACCAGCCGCCACAGGACCTCCACTCGCCGCCGCCGGAATTTTCGAGATTTTTTGTAAAGGCCTGTTAGCATTTTTGCTGCAAACTGTCACCGCCGCCCGCAACTGTCGCCGTTATAGTTTGCTTCTGCCGCCAACGGACTGCCTTGATTGTACAAGAGAAGTAGAAGAGACAATTATTTGGAATAATTAATTAATTAATTCAATTAGGGGAAATAATGGAATGATTAGTCCAGTGCCGATCCTACCCAAGTTTGGGCCTGGGTCGAGATACCTAAAAAGGCCCCTATAAATTACTTTCTCCGTCCCAAAAAAGTTGGCCAAATTTTCTTTTTTGGATGTCCCAAAAAGATTTGTCATTTCCATTTAAAGTAAGAAATATGTGGCTAACATTAATTCTCAGCTCTCTCCTCTGCACAAATTTCAACGACACAGTTTTTACTTTATTAATCCACGTGAAAGTCAACTTTGACCAACCTTTTCGGGACGGAGGGAGTACAATTTTTTTGAAAGACTATAAATTACAATTTTATGTAAATATGTAGTATAATTTGTTTTGAAGTTAAAGATAAAACATCAAAAAGTAATTAATAAAATAAATTTTTTACATAATACTACATACTACCTCCGTTCTTAAATAAATGCAACACTTTGACTTTTACACTATTAACATGTTCTACTTTGACTACGTTTTATTTATTAATGTAATAATATTATTTTATGAAAAAAAATATTGTTAAACTTGTCTCATTGTAAATTTTCATAATCTATTTTTTTTAATTTTTTTACTAATACAAAATCATTTATATTAATGGTCAAAGTTGTGTCTCAGCAAGTGTGAAATGTTGACTGTTGCATTTATTTAAGAACGGAGGAAGTACAATATAACATTACCAAATGTATTTAAAATAACTAATTAAGTATAACCCCTCAAACAATATTAGTCGCAGAAATATAAATTAATCAAAGTGCTCAATAAATTATTTGTCAATTGATAACATAACTAATTCACAAAATGTCAAACAAACGTTGAAACTAATACTACGTATTAGTTAAACAAATGTGCTAAATAATACATACTGACATGTTAGTAAATACGAGTGCATAACCTACTTAAAATTTAAATTTTAAATGTAAAAAAACTGAAATATGCCAAATTAAACATAAGCTGGATTTTCTAAGCATGGATCAATCAAGTTGCAAAAATAAAAAAGCTATGGATAAATCAATGGCATCAGAAATCACCCTTGGAGCAATTTCAACACTCCGATTAAGACAAAAAAAACTTTTTCATTGTGCAAAACAAATTCAAATTAGGGGCATAACTTTTCTATTTTTACAATTTCAAAAGTCAAAATTTATGTTCAGTCGTTCCGCTTCACTTTATTGGTACTTGATCGGCTATTTTAGTTTTGAAACACAACACATAGAATTTAAAGCAAGACACATCTTTTATAATTTAAATACATGTAAATAATAGGAAGATATTTTGAATTATGAGCCCTTAAATTTTCAATATTTTTGGGGCCCTGAGGCCTTTGCCTCACCGACCTCTAACAAGGCACGACCCTGTATTAGTTCTATTTAAGGAAAACCAAACATTATGTCTTATTTTAGAACAAACTTCCTTTAAGCCCTAGGAACAAGAATTTCTCTAATATATCCCTTTATTGGTGTTTGTGTACTCTCGTTTGGTTACTACCAGAGTTTTGGCTGGGGAGGACCCACAAAAGAGGTCGCTGGTAGACCGGCAGATAGTGGTTGTCACTGGAGAACTACTTTCCCGAGTTTAAAGATAGAAGTTCAAGGGTAGGTACGGTGCCTGATTGGACGAACCCATCAATTCGATCTTCTAAAGAAAGCTTCGATGAAGGTGGAGGGCATTTTTGTCCAGAAATTTTCTTAAATAGGAGTAAAAATGTTTTGAAATTTTAAAGTAAAAGTATCATATTTTTTATTGGAAAAATTGATTGTAATAATCCCAACTATTGGCGGTCCGCTTATAATAATCCCAACTATCGATTATTTCAGAATAATCCCAACTTCAGGGTCCTTCCGCCAATAACAGTCCCTGTAAATAAATTCACGTACTTTCTGAAGTGGATGAGAAGAGATATAGCAAGTAATCTATATAAATAATCTCAACTTTTAATTTTTACGTTTAATTTCTATTTAAAATTCACTTTTATAGAAGGTAATATTTGGTCATGGACCATTACTGGCGGATGGTTCATATAGTTGGGATTATACAAAAATAATCAATAGTTGGGATTATTGTTAGCGGACCGGCAATAGTTGGGATTATTATTTTCAATTTTTCCTTTTTTATTTCCTGAATAGAAGTAATCTGACAAGTTTGAAAAAAATGTTATGTTAAAAGCCTTGTAATGCCAAATTTGACAGAAATTTACTCCTATTCAAGGAATAAAAACATGATAAATCTATTTTGGAAATTTCTTAACGTCTTTACTCCTATTTAGGAATTCTCTCATTTTTGTCCTCATATTTAGGAGTTAAAAAAAGTTGCGACTCCCTCACTCGGTCACTCCCATATAACTTCAATTCCCTTACTACTCCTACGTCTTTCTCCCATCAACCATGCATCTGAAGATGAATTGAACTCCTATACGAAAAATCTTATACGTAAACGAAACTTGTACACACAAATAATATAATATAATATGTACACCCTTTATTGCTTGTGTATGCAAGTAGCTAGTGCAATAACTATTTGTGTACACGGAAAATTAATATTCCCTCCCATCTAAAACAAGTTTTTGACTTTTATATATATTAAGAAAATAAAGTTGATTTTACTGTGGAGGCACTGTTTGATACTATTTAACATTCTTTTGCACTGTTTGTATGTAGATAATTTGCCAATAAAGAAAATGTTTAAAAGTGAAACTTAAAAAATTGGTGTTCTTATAAGTAAACAAATTCGTCTGATAACCCGTAAATTTTCATTTCTTAATGAATTTCAAGATGATTTTCATCATTTACAATTGAGCCAAACACTCGCTATATTTTGGTTTAAGAATATGATGAAATAAAGAAAAAATAATTCACAACTTTCCGTGTTTCTCTTTATGAAGCACTGATCAATTCATGAAATTTTCGACCCGATTTTCATTATATATGAGTCATTCGAAAAAGGGTTTTCTATACTTTAATACAAGGTAAGGATGGATACACCTCTAACTCCTTACCCAATACTCCCAATAGTTGTCGGGAGAGCTTTTATGACAGGAGTAATTGTGATGAATGAATTTCAATATGATTTTTACGGTAATGAATGTGTTTTTCTTTAGACATGTGGCGCACAACCGCCTTTGCAATCCAACCCATATGCGCCAGGCAAAGAGGCAACGTGGAAAAATAGGAGACGAGTTTAGTTGGGAGGGAGAGATCGATGGAATTAGATATTCGAATATAAGCACGGTAGAGTCGTAGATATCAATCAAATTAGACATTTCATAAATAAATTTATTCCACCGCTTTTAGTGGAATAAAAACGGATCATATCAAAAATTAAAAATTAAACAAAAATAAAATGTTTAATACATATCATATTTTTTTTATATCAATTACATTATGTGAGTAGGACACCTAAAAATTAATTCATGAACAAAAATGTGATCTTTTTCAAGAACGTGTTTGATTACACTGATATTGACTTATTATCCTGAGATTTATGAAAATTTGATTAGAGTGACTAGATTGACTGATTTAAGAATAAATTGTATTATTACACACAGGTTAAAGTAATTTTGCATGATTGAGCATGTTTTCTTTTGGACTGTTTTCAGTCCCAGACCAGACCAGATCGGACTTAACCAGACCAGACCATAGCAGGCGTTGGGTCGAGTTTCATTGCATTTGGAGTTGATTTGAAGAAGTTAGAGTCCGGCAATCGACACTTGAGAGGCATTCGGGAAGGATTTGAGGGCATTCGAGAAAGATTTGGAAGATTTGGAGGCCACCGGGAGATTCACGACGAAATTCTGGAGAAGAAAGAGCACTTGTATCGACCTCGTAGGCATTCGGGAGCTTTCGGAGCAAGAAACGAAGAAAAATGATGAAGAAAAGGTCAAGCACGACCGTGCCTAGGGGAGACACGATCGTGCCTGCATAAAGGATGAGACGCGGAGACACTGCCAGCCAGACACGATCGTGTCCGGGGCAGGCACGATCGTGTCTGCATCCGAAGCGCGCGTTTGTTCCGCAGGCACGATCCCAGGCACGATCGTGCCTGGCATCGTGTCTGGCCCCGAGTTGTCCTATTTCAGCTTGAATTCTCCTGTTTTCTATAAATAAGGCCTCCATACCCACTTTTGAGGGTTACGAACTTTGGAGAGAGGCCTAGGGACGAGTTTTACCTGCATTTTTACGTTGTTTAATCCAAGAACCTGGGATTCTTTGTAAGTTCAATTCTTTAATTAATGACAATTAATTCTATTCATCCCAATTCTTTTGATTCGTCAATTATGAGGCGTGAGTAGTTTAATTAGGGATTTGGGGTTGATGAAGGGGTTAATCATGATGTATGACTAGATTCTTGTTGGTTTAATTGCATGAATGCCGTTTAATTTGTGTTTGAATAATTTAACTGATATCTCTTGTAACCTAGACTGCAGCTAGAATTACAATTGCATGTAGAATGAATTAAGAGAGATCTAATTTGTTCTAGGACACATTCACACACACTTAATCGTTCGCTAAGAGATTAGTAGCGATTACGGGGCCGTAAGCTCGCTCGTTTTGGCAATAATTTAGGATCTTGTCGCATGAGAGATCAGCCTGGACTCCTAAATTATTGTACTCTTCGCCGCGAGAGCGGTAAGAACTTAGTAATGATTAGCTAGACTCAATTAAATTAAATTCATGTAATTAGGTCTGTTCTGCCAGAAATCTGGTTAATCTCGGAATCAATTCTTGTTCCCTTCGTCGTTAATTAAGGAAAACCAAATCTTTTTATCTGCTCCTTAGCATTAGTTTTATTTTAATCAATCAACCAATCTCGCACAATTGCACTTTTATTTTATTTTATTTCTTTTTAATCGCCGAATTTAGTTAATCTTTAATTCCCCTTTGTCCGTCCCTGTGGAGACGATACTCGTACTTTCAACCACTTTACTACATCCTTTTTGAGTGCGAGAAAACTCACATCAGTTTTTGGCGCCATTGCCGGGGACGGTGTCGGATTTAAGAGTTAATTAATTTTAGCGACTTGCTTTTAGTTTTTTTCGTAGAGATTTTTGTCTGCTAACCTTGCAGGTCAGATCTGTTTATGCATACACGCTCTAAGAAGGGAGAATCACTAGTCCCTCTTAATCCTGAGATCGAGAAGCTAGCTAAGCAGAACCGCAAGGCTTTACGAGAACAAAAGAACGCCACCATGGAACCATCCGCATCTGGAATAGCTGGGACGTCTGAGGTCCAAACCATTTCTGGTAATCTGGATTTTTATGTTAATACCTATCCCCAGTCTTCACAAGAAAATTCACCTAGAGCTTATCTGGGGTATCAAAATCTCCGTACCCCGTTCTTCCCCCAAAATCAGTCCACTCCACAATTAAATCTTCCACCACTCTATCAGCTCTTCCAAAATACTTCTATTGCTCCCGAAACCACTTTTCAAAATCAAACCTATGGGATGCAAGGTCTAGGGCAAAACAATCCAGTCTTTCAGCCCAGACAGAACCAACCGCCAGTCACACAAAACCCACCCCCTACTCAGCCACAAAATCAGCCCTTCCAAACTCAATATCAACAATTCCATCAGACCCAACCTCAGCCAAATATCATCCGTCCACAACCCATTAGACCACAACCAGTTCATCAGCCGAGATATCAGGCTCCTCCATACCAGAACTATGTCCCACATGACAATCCGCTCTATCAAGGAGAGACCATTGCAGACTTCCTAGCCCCTGAGATTACAGAGTATGACAGTATTCAAGTACCGGGGATTACTGCACCCCGCTACGAGATCAAGCCGGCGGTAATCAATATGGTCCTAAATAATCAGTTCGGAGAGAGCCCTACGGAAGATCCAGTGGCACACATTACCAAATTTCTGAGGATGTGCCAGACTTTCAAGATTCCTGGGCTACATGATGATCAGGTACGGATGCTACTATTCCCTTTCTCATTGAGGGATGACGCGCAGAGGTGGTTGGATAGCAATCCACATCACCACATTCAGACTTGGGATCAGCTGCACAAGGCCTTCATAAAAGAATACTTCCTAACATCAAAGGCCATAAAGTTGAAGAAGCAGCTACAGGAATTCAAGCAAGGTTCTTTGAAGACATTAGCTGAGGCGTGGAAGAGATTCAAGGTGCTGAGAAGAGCTTTCCCTCAAGGCAAGATGACTGATTGTGAGGTTCTATCTTGCTTTTACAGTGGACTCAGCAATGAAGGGAAGATGATGTTTGATGCTTCGGGAGGTGGAGCTTTTCCTCAATTGCCATCTGAGGTTGCGGAAGAACTAGTTGAGAAGATTGTTTCGAATAACGCTTCATGGTACAGCTCTTGGGACACACCTCACCAGAAGGCCCCGGGATTGTACGAGATCAGTGAGAATTCTGCCCTTTCTGCAAGGGTAGATGCCTTGACTAGTATGATTCAGAAGCTTGCTGCAACTGTGGAAGACAATCAAAAGAAGACGGAACTTGCTCTCTCGGTGCCCAGTGTGAATATGGTAGCGCCCGTTCCTATTAGTCCCTCTTGTACTTTGTGTGGGGGACTCCATTTGCCACATGAATGCACAATGATGGCACACTCGGCAGCCCCTGGAGTAGAGCAAGTGGATGCGATGTATTATCAGCGACAGGGCTACTACAATCAACCCTACGGACAGCAGCAGCAAGGGCAATACGGGCAAGGAAATCAGCAGCAGCAGTAGCCTAGAAACTTTAATCAGCCCTAGGTACCTCAAGGCCAACAACAAGCTCCTCAACCGGCGCAAGGAAGCTTTAGAAAGGAGACTGAGCAAAAATTTTCTAGCTTGGAAGAAGTACTCAACAAATTAGCACAAAATCAGCTGAGAGCAGACTCAAGGATGCAAATGATTGAGACAAGGATGCAGAACATGCAGACTCAAATGGGGCAGATCTCAAAGGCTTTATCTGAGAGGCCTCTGGGATCCCTCCCTAGTAATACTGAACCAAATCCAAGAGAACATGTTCAGGCAGGCACCTTGAGGAGTGGAAAAGAGCTAGAACCTGCTGCCATAACAAAGAAGCCCGAGGAAGTCGAAGTTGAACCGGCTGTCCGGGAAGAAGAAAAGGAGAAAGATGAGGGAAGAGAGGTGGCGACTGCACCAAAACAGCCCGTTCCGGTCAAGAATTACACCCCACCTCTCCCCTATCCGGCGCGATTGACTAAGAAGAACGATAGTGACCAGTTTGGTAAGTTTCTGCATCTCATGAAACAAGTGCAGATTAACTTACCATTCGTGGATGCACTAGCTCAGATGCCGAAGTACGCGAAGTTCATGAAGGATTTGCTCACGAACAAGAGGAGGCTGGAAGAAGCGTCTACTGTGACGCTTAATGAGGAGTGCTCAGCTATGATACGGACAGATCTGCCGAAGAAGCTTAAGGATCCAGGTTCTTTTACTATTCCCTGCTTTATAGGAGATCTTACTTTTGATAGGGCCCTGGCTAATTTGGGTGCAAGCATTGCATTCAGTTGGTTGATCGCTCAGTCAAATATCCCCAAGGGATTATTGAAGACGTGTTGGTTAAAGTGGACAAATTTATTTTTCCGGTGGACTTTGTTATTTTGGACATGGATCAGGATCGGGAAGTACCATTGATATTGGGCAGACCATTCTTGGCAACTGCCCGTGCACTTATTGATGTTGGAGACGGTAAGCTTGTCCTCCGCGTTGGGGATGAGTCTACCACCTTTGACATGTCCAAAATAATGAAGAGGCCCTGTCAGGATAGTGGAGAATGTTTTTACATGGATGTGGTTGATTCTTTGGTGGAGAATTGCATTCCTAACATGCTTTCTGATGAAGCCTTCTTTGATCTTCTTTTGGATGATAGTTTGTCAGCAAAGGATCTTGAGCTCCTCCCTAGTTTTGAGTGTCTTATGCTTGATGGGGAGGAGGACTCAAGTGATGCTAGTGATGTGAAGGGGAAGGAAGATGACTTAGATAAGGTGGAGAAGGAAGACTGTCAGACCGATTCTTCTATTGTTACTCCTTCTCCATTAAATCTAAAGCCTCTTCCCTCCCACCTTGAGTATGCATTTCTCGATGATAGTTCTGACCTCCCTGTTATTCTTGCATCCGGGCTTGAGCCATCCCAAAAATCTGCATGTCTTGACTTACTTTGTGAACAAAGGAAAGCTCTAGCCCGGAAACTTTCTGACATGAAAGGAATCAGTCCTGTTTTCTGCACTCATAAAATTTTGATGGAAGATAATGCTAAACCGGTAGTGCAGCCACAAAGAAGACTGAATCCTAATATGCAGGAGGTGGTCAGGGAAGAAGTCATCCGTCAGTTAGATGTAAGAATTATTTATCCAATTTCAGACAACCCTTGGGTCAGCCCGACCCAGGTGGTTCCCAAGAAAGGGGGGATGACTGTGGTTAGGAATGAGAAAGATGAGTTGATTGCTACACGTACGGTCACCGGATGGCGGGTTTGCATTGATTACCGAAGGTTGAATGCCGCCACCCGGAAGGACCACTTCCCCCTCCCCTTCATTGATCAGATTTTAGAGAGGCTAGCCGGGCATAAGTTTTACTGTTTCCTTGACGGGATGTCGGGATACTTCTAGATCCCCATAGCCCCCGAGGACCAGGATAAGACCACTTTTACATGTCCATTCGGTACCTTTGCTTATCGGAGGATGGCGTTTGGATTATGTAATGCCTCTGCTACCTTTATGAGATGCATGCTTGCTATTTTTGGGGATTTCATTGGGAAGTTTATGGAGGTTTTCATGGATGACTTTTCTGTGTATGGTGATACTTTTGATGAGTGCTTAGAGAATTTGAGGAGAGTCCTGGTTAGGTGTCGAGAGGTGAATTTGGTACTTAATTGGGAGAAGTGCCACTTCATGGTTAGTGAGGGAGTGGTCCTAGGGCATAAGATTTCAAGTAGGGGGATTGAGGTTGATCCGGCTAAGGTTGATGTGATTTCTAAATTACCTCCCCCTACTTTGGTCCGTGCCATTAGGAGTTTTCTAGGCCACGCAGGTTTTTACCGTAGGTTCATCCAGGACTTTTCTAAGATAGCCCGACCCATGACTAAGCTCCTTGAGAAGGATGTACCGTTAGACTTCTCAATGGAGTGTTTAGAGGCTTTTGAGTGTTTGAAGGAGAAACTGGTCAAGGCACTGGTGGTAGTAGCCCCTGACTGGTCTTTGCCTTTTGATATTATGTGTGATGCTAGTGATTTTGCAGTAGGAGCCGTTCTTGGGCAGCGTCGAGAGAAACATTTTCAGCCTATTTCTTATGCTTCAAAGACTCTTGATAGTGCCCAAGAAAACTACACTACCACCGAGAAAGAATTGCTTGCTGTTGTTTTTGCTCTTGACAAGTTTCGTCCTGATCTGATCTTGTCTAAAGTAGTGATATTCACCAATCATTCTGCTCTTAAATATTTGATGCAAAAAGTGGATGCTAAGCCTAGATTGATTCGGTGGATATTACTACTCCAGGAGTTTGATATTGAGATAAGGGATAAGAAAGGGGCTGAGAATTTAGCAGCTGATCACTTGAGTAGGTTAGAAACCCCTTTCTTGATTCCCTGAGTGAGAGAGATATTGAGGGTACTTTTCCTGATGAGAGACTTTTGAGGATCGTTGATGAGGTGCCTTGGTTTTCTGACATCGCCAACTATCTTGTTGGGGGTGTTGTTCCTTCTGATTATACACTGTAAGGAATAAATGTAATTAGATTTTGATGATGCTAGGTTATTTAGATT
The DNA here is from genome assembly GCA_945859915.1 of Cuscuta epithymum. Taxonomy (NCBI): domain Eukaryota; kingdom Viridiplantae; phylum Streptophyta; class Magnoliopsida; order Solanales; family Convolvulaceae; genus Cuscuta; species Cuscuta epithymum. The sequence goes on along the minus strand of CAMAPF010000011.1, from coordinate 7,560,810 downwards.
AGAATGTTAGAGTACCCCCAATTAGATTTTCTGTATTAGAATTTTCAATTGTAAGTATTAGTGTTGTCGACGATCAGAGTTGCTCTGTTTTGGATCAGATCAGAAGTGCATCAGAACTGACTTGCTCTATGAAAACTGCTCCATCAGAGTTCTCTTATCAGAAGTCCGTCAGAGTTGCACCATGAGAGTTGCTGATGAATTTGGACATCTGATAACCGATGAGAGTTACAGATCAGAGGTACTCATCAGCAGACCTATCAGAGTCAGAGTTAGAGTTCAGTCAGAGATCAGAAAGCCATCAGAGATCAGAAAGCCATCAGAATCCAACACATCAGAAGAGCCTGATCAGAGCCCGACTAACACTTAGAAGATTTCAAGCAACATCCAACAGCTATGAATCCAACGGGTAAAAACATCCAACGGCTAGAAGACTGTGCATGAAAGGAAAGCATTTAATGCACATTAAATGAGCCTGATACGCTGAAGGATTGATTGCAAATGATTGACCAAGGAATCCGGGAAGATATATTATAAAAATAGAAACCTTCCAAAACGGCGGTCAAGTCCACTGTACGCGCATTTAATGCAGTTGTCTCCTCCTCCAACGGGCAGACAACCTCAGTATATAAGCTATTCACCGAAGAACAGGAAAACATCTCTCTTCGCAGAACTTTTGCTCCATTCATTACTCTGAACATACTTCTTGAGATTCAACCTTCATAACACTCTACAAGAAAAGTCCTACGTTGGGAAGATTCAAACTCCAAATCTTTCATCCCCAACAACGAGCAAAGTTCATCCTGTTCTTCAACTCTTCAAGAACTTCATCAAACATCATTTGTGACGAAGCAAGTTGGAGGAAAAACTTTGTGTTTTTCAAAGGATCTTCTGCAAAGAAGGGCGTCCAAGTAACTGCAGTAGTGAAGTGGTGATACTTCCGGGAAGCTGAGTGAAAGGATCAGCCATCAGGACGTGGAATTGCATCCTGGGTGGCATCTAGGCTTGAAGAAGACGGGGAGTGCTTCTTAAGTGCTAGGGACTAAGCTTTGTAACCGATCTACTTCAAAGCTAGTGGAACAGTGGACTAGAGGAACGCGTTGTTCCTTGAACCACTATAAAAATATTCGGTGTCATTTACTTTACTGCAATTTATATTTCTGCACTTAGGACATTAACTGATTAACTCTAAGACTTGGAATCTGTGTTCAGCAGATCTTGTTTTCAGAGTTATCAGAAAGGCACTTGCCTTAGTATTTCTGAGGCTACCCGGACAGATCAGAATCCGCTGCCAAGGCCAGTTCTGATATCAGAACCAGCCTTCCTCTATTACCAGAGTAAGACCTTCCCTGATAAGTCAGTTTGGACTTAGAGAAATTTGAAAAACCAATCAGTCTATTCACCCCCCCCTCTAGACTGATTACCTCTTAATCGGGACCAACAAGTGGTATCAGAGCCTCCTTGTTCTTGTAATCTTTTAGGTTACTCTCTGAACAAAGATCCACTTGTTCTTAGCCTCTTTATTTATTATAATGGATAACTCTCTTGCAAAGCACCTCATGTTTTCAGATCAGAAGTATGATGACTGGAAGATCAGAATGAAAGCACACCTCTGCGCTCTTCATGATGAAATGTGGGAAGTCCTTGAAGAAGGACCTTTCACCAAATTTATGAAGGTGAATACTGAGCATACTATTGACAGGACTCAGCCTGAGATGATTGAGAAAGCCAGATCAGAATGGACAAAGGAAGAGAGGAGACAGTACAATCTTGACAATATTGCCAAAGATATCCTCTACAAAGCCATCGACAACAGATACTTCAACAGAATCAAGAAGTGTCGAACTGCCAAAGAAATATGGGACAAACTTGATCTCATAGGAGCAGGTGATGAACAAGAAAGAGACAACAAACTGACAATAGCTATGAAGAAGTTTGATGACTTCAAACTTCTACCTGAGGAATGCATAGCTGAGATGCATGCCAGACTTCTGATTCTTACCAGTGAGATATCCGAGCTTGGGAAGGAGCTCACAGTTAAAGAAGTCAACCTGAAGATTCTCAGAGGACTGCCCTCAGTCTGGAAGATGAAGGTTATTGCTGTCCAAGAAAGCAAGGACATCAAAACCTATCCCACAGAGAAACTGATATCTGATCTCAAAGCTTATGAGTTTGAGATGCATGATGAGAAAGAAGAAGTGCCAGATGAGAGAACCACAACTGCTCTTACTGCCAGCACTTCTAAGGCTACAAACTTTGATCCCTCAACTCTTCTATCTGATGAATATATGGCTGCCTTTGCCAGAAAATTCAGAAAATTTATGAAGAAAGATGGAAGGAGTCCATCTTCCATCAGAAGACCACATCAGAAGACCAAATCTTCTGAAAGCAATGGAGAGTACCTCTGCTACAACTGCAGACAGCCTGGGCACTTCAAAGCAAACTGCCCCTATCCAAGAGTGTCCAAGAAGCAAGGACAAGAAGAAGAAAAGAAACCTGATGATCAACATAGAAGAAGAAGAGCTTTTGTCTCAGAACAAGCTGAGAGAGATCCACTCTCAGAATCAGAGTCCAGTTCAGACTCCGACTCTGATGAAGCATTCTGCTGCTTGGATGCAGAAACTGAAGACCTTTGCCTCATGGCACAATCAGATAATGAGGTATGCTCCACTTCTGACTCTATTTCTTCTTCGGTAGGCACAGCCTTAAATGATGATCCAATGTCATCATTTTGGGAAGAGTTCCAAACTATCCAAGCCACTTATTCTTTTGTTAAAGATGAGAACAGTAGGCTGAAAGTTGATATCTCTGATATAAGGAAAGAGACTGAGTGTAAACTTAATCTCTTAACTGAGGATAGAGATAGACTGAAAGCTGAAAATGAGTCTCTTCTGAAAAGAATAAAAGACATTGAGGAACTTGAGAATAGATATAATAGTCTTCTGAAGATGCAATCTTCCATGAAGAATATTGGTGACTCTCATAACTTCACCTCTGGTCTTGGATATGTTGAACCAGAGTCTGGTGAGCCTTCTGTAAGGCCTAGCACCAAAGTTGCTAAGGCTAAAAAGGTCATAGTGCCACAGACTCTGAGCCCCATTTGCCATGCTAGTACTTCTGGTACTAAAGTTGTTCATGAGAAAGTCCCACCAGAGAACCAAAGACTAAAGGCCAAACCAAAACAAGTTTTGAAAACTAATGAACCTAGCAGAAACCCTAACAAAAGGAAGAGTTTTCAGAAAAATAATAATCAAAGGCCTAATCCTATCAGACAATCTCATGACAATGGTATCAGAAACTGCTATCTGAGAGACAGATATCAAGAGAAGATTAACTATAGGCAGAAGAGGTTGTCTGGTCAGCCTCAGAAGCCTAAAGTTAAGCGCTCCTCTGATCTTGATAGTATATGGGACTTCTTTCCAACCAAGAAGGCTATGCAGAAGTATGCAAACAGAAAGCATGATCCTCACAAGCATCTGCCCAAAGTGAATCATACGTCTGTTTACTACAACTACCAGGTGGACAATGGGTATCATCCACCAAGGTTTCAGTTGATGAGACCAAAATGGTACCAACTTCCAAGACTGCATTACCCCCCAGGACCCAACATTGCTTGGGTACCTAAATCTCCCTTTTAATTTTGCAGGAACTGTGTGCTGGAGCCATCTCAGAACAAGAATGGTATATTGACAGTGGATGCTCCAGACACATGACAGGTGACAAGAGTTGCCTATCAGAGTTCCAGAAAATCAATGGACCCCGAGTCACTTTTGGAGGAAATGACAAGGATGGTCAAACAAAGGGAAGAGGGAAGCTGATCAAGAACCAGATAGTCATTGAAGATGTCTCATATGTCAAGGGTCTGAAGTTCAACTTGCTGAGTGCTAGCCAATTCTGTGACAAAGGCTACACAGTTGAATTCACCAAGACCTTATGCTATGTCAAGCATGAGACAACCAAAGAAGTGGTTCTTACAGCCAAAAGAAGGAAGAACATCTATGTTGTTGACTGGCAAACAGCAAAAGATGGAACCTGTCTGATAGCTAAAGACAATTCAAAGCTAAGCTGGGACTGGCACAAGAAGCTTAGCCATCTGAATTTTAAAACCATCAACAAACTGGCAAGAGAACACATTGTAGATGGTCTGCCTGACATTGTCTACAAGAAGGAGATCCTCTGCAGTGCTTGTCAGAAAGGAAAACAAGTGAAGACCTCATTCAAACCCATAGCTGGAGATCTTTCTACTTGTCCTCTAAATCTGATCCACATGGATTTATTTGGACCTGTTGAAACTCCCAGTGTTGGTGGAAAAAGATATACTCTTGTTATGGTTGATGACTACTCAAGATATACATGGACTGTGTTCCTAACGAAGAAAAATGAAACTCTTCAGAAGTTGCCATCTCTACTAAAGCAACTTCAAACTGAGAAGAATATGAAGGTCAGAACAATCAGATCTGACAGAGGAACTGAATTTGTCAACAAAGTGATCAAGGACTTCTGTGATCAGAATGGCACATTCCATCAGCTCTCAGCTGCCAGAACACCCCAACAAAATGGTGTTGCAGAAAGAAGGAACAGAACACTAAAGGAAGCTGCAAGGACAATGATTGCTGAATCAGGCTTGCCCATCAGATACTGGGCTGAGGCAATCAACACTGCATGCTACACCCAAAACAGAAGCATGATCCACAAGAATCATCAGAAGACCCCCTACGAGCTGTGGAAAGGAAGAAAGCCAAACATCAGCTACTTCCATGTGTTTGGATGCAAGTGCTACATTCTAAACAATGGAAAGGGGAATCTGAAAGTATTTCAAGAAAAAGCTGACGAAGGTGTATTCTTAGGCTACTCAAGCTCAAGCAAAGCCTATAGAATACTTAACAAGAGAACTATACAAGTTGAAGAATCCATTCATGTCAAGTTTGATGACAGCACCTCTGCAGAAGAACTATCAGAAACCCTGCAGAAGATCAATCTTGAAGACAAGATTTCAGAACCATCAGAAGAGGTCACCATCAATCCTGTATTATCAATTCCTTCTGTCAATCCAATTCTGATAGACAAAGATGAAGATGAAGAATCAGAAGATGAACCATCAGAGTTGCCTAGACAGCAACTGTCAGAACCTGATCTAACTTGGTTAAGAGATCATCCTCCTAATCAAGTAATTGGTCAAGTCACCAGTGGTGTTAGGACCAGATCTGCATCTAGAAGAGAAGCCATGTTCACCTGCTGTATTTCTCAGATGGAACCAATAAGTGTAGAAGAAGCTCTAAAAGACTCAGACTGGATCAATGCAATGCAAGAAGAGCTAACACAGTTTGAAAGGAATGAAGTGTGGAAACTTGTTCCCAGACCAAAGCATCAGAATGTCATTGGAACCAAATGGGTATTCAAGAACAAAGCAGATGAAGAAGGCAACATTGTAAGGAATAAAGCAAGGCTTGTAGCAAAGGGATACTGTCAAGAAGAAGGCATAGATTTTGATGAGACCTTTGCACCTGTTGCCAGACTGGAAGCAATCAGGATATTCCTAGCCTATGCTGCTTATAACAACATCAAGGTCTACCAGATGGATGTCAAGAGTGCATTCCTGAATGGAGAACTTGAAGAGGAAGTCTATGTTGAACAACCTCCAGGTTTTGTCATTCCTACTCAATCTTCTTGTGTCTATAAGCTGAGAAAGGCCCTTTATGGTCTTAAGCAAGCTCCCAGAGCTTGGTATGACACATTGTCCCTATTCTTAGTGAACCATGGGTTTACTAAAGGAAAGGTTGACAAGACTCTATTTCAAATTTTTGTTGCTAATCATATTCTGTTAGTGCAAATTTATGTTGATGACATTATATTTGGAAGCACTAATCCAGAATTATGCAAGAAATTTTCTAAAGTTATGCAGAAGAAGTTTGAAATGAGTATGATGGGAGAACTCAGTTACTTTCTTGGATTACAAGTCAAACAAGTACCAGAAGGCATCTTTATCAACCAAGGAAAGTACACCAGAGATCTTATCAAGAAGTTTGGAATTGATGGAAAATCTTCAGTCAAAATTCCTATGAATGCATCTCAAGGAATTGGACCAGATGATGAAGGAAAAGATGTTGATGCTACAACATATAGAGGAATCATTGGATCTCTCCTCTATCTGACTGCAAGCAGACCAGACATAGCTTTTGCAGTAGGAATCTGTGCCAGATACCAATCAAAGCCCAAGGAGAGCCATCTAGTTGCTGCTAAGAAGATTATCAGATATATCAAGGGAAATCCAAATGCAGGCCTATGGTATCCCAAGGGAGGTAATTTTGAACTAATTGGTTATTCTGATTCAGATTTTGCAGGTTGTAGATTGGACAGGAAAAGCACTTCTGGCCACTGTCAATTGCTAGGTGGGAGACTTGTCTCCTGGTTTAGCAAGAAGCAGAATTCAATCTCAACAAGTACAGCTGAAGCTGAGTACATTGCTGCTGGAAGTTGCTGTGCACAATTACTCTGGATGAAGCAACAACTCAAGGATTATGGAGTGCAAGCAAAGGAGATCAAGCTGCTGTGTGACAATACAAGTGCTATTGCCATCACTCAAAATCCTGTGCTGCATTCAAGGACTAAACACATTGAGATCAGACATCACTTCATCAGAGATCATGTGGAGAAAAAGCACATCTCAATTGAGCATGTTCCAACTGAAGATCAGCTTGCGGATATCCTAACCAAACCTCTTTCAGAGGCTAGGTTTAATAAGTTGAGAGAAGAATTGGGAATGATGGATGATCTTCCCAGAGAGTCATGAATCAGAGTTGCAGAAGCATCAGATGTGGATTCATCAGAACACCCCATCTCTGATACCTGAGCTTTTATCCGTCAGAAGCTTGAATCAGAGTTGCAGAAGCATCAGACGTGGATCAATCAGAACTCTCCACCTCTGATACGCTTATCCATCAGAGAACCCTATGTCAGAATACCCCTTCTCTGATATATGGAATGTTATTCATCAGAGTGGCTGTGGACTTAGAAAATTTTCTAAATTTCGGGCGAGACTGTTCAATAAACCGAAAGTTATCATTTTACCCCCGATAGTTATTACCATATTTGGAAAAACGGCTTTCCGCCCACAATCCATTTAATGCGACCTCGAAACCGCAAATTATATCAAACGTCCACTAACCCAAATTCATATATACCCATTCTGAAACCTAAATCGCTACTGCAATTTTACTCTTCGACTTCAAGCTTTATTTCTCCAACCTTCAAACCTCTCAAATCTTTCCAAGAACCTGAAGATGAAGTTCATCAACATCACAGATCTCTCAGATTCTGAAGCCAAGGTGCTTGTGGCTAACATAGCCACCGGAATGAAAGTGGATATGTCTTCATTGCCGCTACTGGCAGAAAATTCTAAGGTGATGAAAGCGGTCATTGCCGGGATGAATGACTCGCAACTGACCAAGATAGTGGCTCATCCTTATGAGCACTTCAGCAACTTGGATGTGGCTGAGTTTTATCTCAACGCCTACATCGCTGACAACACCATCCACTCTCAAGTCCAAGGGAAGGACCTGAAGATTGATGCTGAAGCACTGAACGAGTTCTTCAACATCCAACTCGACTCCCAAGACATTGACACTCCTACACTCATCGACTTGGAGTCAGTCGAAATCTCTGTGGAGACGTTTGTGCACACTTACTGCCGGAAGGATGCAACCGGAGTAGATAAGCTGGACATGAAGAAGAATGTCCTGAAGAAGGACTTTGAAAGATTGATGAGCATCATGCACAGATGCTTATGGTGCAAAACTGGGTCAACTGACCAGATGAACAATGCCAACTCCAAGGCCATCTATGCTGTTCATCGAGGAATGAACATCAACTGGGGAAAGGTGCTTTTCCAGTCCATCTCTGAGTCCATTGCTAAGAAGGACAAAAAAAACAGGGATGTTCTCAACCAAGATGGGCCATGGCCTTCTGATTTCTCGACTGATATCCAATGTCAACATAGCGCTCAGAGAAGCCAATGAAGTCAACCACAACAAAACCATCTTTCTTACTGCATCCCCCAAACTACATGTGGCTGTTGCTGCAGAGTTGAAGAAAACCAGCAAGCTTGAGCAATTAAGGGAGAAACCCGTTACTACAGCTGCGGTTGATGATGGACAACCAAAAGGGAAAAAGAAGAAGGTTCAGAAGAAGCCTGACACCAACACAGAGAAACCTGCATCAGAGGGTGACGCATCAGAGAAGGATGCACCAGCTGAGGCTCCTGTCAAAAAGATGAGACAGAAGAGGAGAAGAAAAGCAATCATTCAGAGTGATTCTGATAGCTCCAAATCTCCCATCAGAGTGGCAAAGAAGAAGAAGAAGGTTCTCTCATCCCCTAAAGGATCAGCACCTCAGGGGGAACCAGCACCAGAGTTGACTGCTGCACTGGTGATCTCTGATGCTCAGGGGGAACCTGAGTCAGAGGTCCAACCTTTATCTGCACCAGACCTGCAAGTCACCAAGTCTCCAACAGAACAGCTAGACTCTACTACTGCTCTGGACAGACAGTTTCAACGGGTATTAACTTGGAGGAAGTGGAGAATGGGACCTCTGCAGCAGATACTTGCCCAAGCTGCCACTTATGAAACTGAGGAAGTCGAAGTCCTCAAATGGGCAGGTACTGATGATGTCTCGTTATGCTTCGACCTTCAATTCTTACAAACTATTCTTGAAAAGAAGAAGGCAAGCCACAAAGGCAAGGAGAAGGTGACTACTACCTCATCAGACGAGCATGTCAAAGCTTTATCTGAACACGAGGTTCCCATCTTTGAAGCATGGCTGATGGAGAAGAAAAGGAGGGAGTCTCTAATCAAGATGAAACCTGTTCCAGGTACAGAGGGAGAGCCATCAACTGCCAATGATATATCTCTGGCAATGCAGAACCTTATCAGAGAATGGAGAGAATCTCCAGTTGAAGAAACGGTTTTAGAGGTAATACCAGTATCTCCTACTCCTCTAATTACTTTGCAACCAACTCCATCTCCCCCACACTCACCTCCCAAATCCCCTTCACCCAAACCAACCACACCAGCCTCAACTCCGTCTCCTCTACAAATTCAGAAAACACCCACTTCATCTCACAAGAAATCCTCACCTAAACAACCCTCACCCTGCCATCAGATAACCCCCATCAGAAGCCGATCACCCTCACCTCCTCCTTCACCCCAACATCAGAATACCCCCGCTCTACAAGCTCAACCTCATCAGAACTCAGCCAATCAGAGATCCAAGTCTGCTCCTCATCAGAAATCATCCAAACCTCTCTCCCCACAGCATTCTGCAGCCTCCACTCAGAAAAGAGAGCCAGTTGTAAGGATTCTTTCCTCAACTGAAGACAATGATGGCTTTCTCACAGCTTCAATGGCTGGTGATCTTTAATCTGCCAAGAGAAAGACTCCTACTCCTCCTCCATCTCCTGCTCAACAACCACAGGTCAATCATATACCTCAACCAGAACCTCCAAAAGCTGTCCTCATCCCCTTCCAGGAGTTTGTGGAATCAGCTGAAGACTTTGGAGATCAGATGGTTGCAGGACTGAACAAGTTGCTTGTACTGAATCAGAAGCATGATGCTCACCTTGATTTGGTACAGTACAACATTGAATCTGAACTCACCAAAATCTCAACCTCTCTTTCTACACTGGCAACAACATTCTTCAGTTACATGAAGACATCCAATGAGAAGGTTGATAACATAGCTTCAGAGGTTGCTAGTCTACACACAGTCTTGTTCTCACAATCTCAGACTCTGACAGCACAGGACAAGGCCATTCAAGAATTATCTGATGCTGTTGACACTCTACAATGGTCTCATGACAAAAATGCAGAGCATCTGACAGATGTGGAAGAAATCTGCAAGACGAACAAAGAATTTAGTCTCAAACTGATCAACACTGACAAGGAAAGAGATCACAAGCTGACTCTCTTGGAAGCTACTACAAAAGATATCCAATCAGCTGTTGACAAGCAGAAAGAGACTCTCGAAGGGCTGGCTTCTGTTACTCAGACTCTTCCAGGAGCTCTCGAAGCAATCAAAGAAAACAATGCTACTGAATTCTCCAAGATTGGACTCCTACTTGGTGATCTTGTTGATGCCAAAAAGGGGGAAGAAATCAGAGAACCTGCTAAAGCCATCAGAGCTGCAGAAGGAACTAGCACCAGAGCTGTTGATCCTGCAGAATATTTTGAAAGGGCAAAACAAAAGAGGATTGCTGCTGGTATTCAGAGACCAACTCCTCCAAGATCAAAGAAAGGAAAGAAGACAGCCTCCACTTTCACTTTGGCCCAATGGCTCAACAGTGACTTGGCTAAACCTGATGCTGCTCAATTCAGAGAGATGAAGAAGCATATGACCCCTATTCAACAAGAGAATCTCATTCTGGATAAAGATGGGCTAATAATAATTAACCATGGTGGGTCAATGCAAGAAGCAGAAGACTGGTGGCGAATGAAAGTGATCCCTGGCAAGGACCTGTCTGAAGCCATCAGAAACTATCTAGATTGTCAGCTTGCACCTGCCTGGTCAGAATATCAGAATCCCAGGAACCTTGCTACAATCAGAGCAAGAATAAATGCTGATCTAAAGGAAATTGAAGCAAAGGAAGCTCAACTAGAAGAGGAAGATATCTAAACCTTATCCTCTTGTTGCTTTAAATATCCTCTTTTTTATAAAATAACCAGCTTGCCTCTATTTTTGCATGGCAATTTCAATTTATCTCTATATTGCACTCTGATTATTTATGCTCTGATACCTTGTGTTATTTCTTATCTTATCTATCTGATTGATTGTATCTTACTCTTACTATCTTCCTATGCCAAGTGCCCACCAAGATTTTAAATGAACGTTTTTTTTATTTTCCTTCATGGTGAAAGGCACTTCTCTGGAAATAGTTTAAGGGTTTTGGCATCATCAAAAAGGGGGAAATTGTAAGGAATAAATGTAATTAGATTTTGATGATGCTAGGTTATTTAGATTAGAATGTTAGAGTACCCCCAATTAGATTTTCTGTATTAGAATTTTCAATTGTAAGTATTAGTGTTGTCGACGATCAGAGTTGCTCTGTTTTGGATCAGATCAGAAGTGCATCAGAACTGACTTGCTCTATGAAAACTGCTCCATCAGAGTTCTCTTATCAGAAGTCCGTCAGAGTTGCACCATGAGAGTTGCTGATGAATTTGGACATCTGATAACCGATGAGAGTTACAGATCAGAGGTACTCATCAGCAGACCTATCAGAGTCAGAGTTAGAGTTCAGTCAGAGATCAGAAAGCCATCAGAGATCAGAAAGCCATCAGAATCCAACACATCAGAAGAGCCTGATCAGAGCCCGACTAACACTTAGAAGATTTCAAGCAACATCCAACAGCTATGAATCCAACGGGTAAAAACATCCAACGGCTAGAAGACTGTGCATGAAAGGAAAGCATTTAATGCACATTAAATGAGCCTGATACGCTGAAGGATTGATTGCAAATGATTGACCAAGGAATCCGGGAAGATATATTATAAAAATAGAAACCTTCCAAAACGGCGGTCAAGTCAACTGTACGCGCATTTAATGCAGTTGTCTCCTCCTCCAACGGGCAGACAACCTCAGTATATAAGCTATTCACCGAAGAACAGGAAAACATCTCTCTTCGCAGAACTTTTGCTCCATTCATTACTCTGAACATACTTCTTGAGATTCAACCTTCATAACACTCTACAAGAAAAGTCCTACGTTGGGAAGATTCAAACTCCAAATCTTTCATCCTCAACAACGAGCAAAGTTCATCCTGTTCTTCAACTCTTCAAGAACTTCATCAAACATCATTTGTGACGAAGCAAGTTGCAGGAAAAACTTTGTGTTTTTCAAAGGATCTTCTGCAAAGAAGGGCGTCCAAGTAACTGCAGTAGTGAAGTGGTGATACTTCCGGGAAGCTGAGTGAAAGGATCAGCCATCAGGACGTGGAATTGCATCCTGGGTGGCATCTAGGCTTGAAGAAGACGAGGAGTGCTTCTTAAGTGCTAGGGACTAAGCTTTGTAACCGATCTACTTCAAAGCTAGTGGAACAGTGGACTAGAGGAACGCGTTGTTCCTTGAACCACTATAAAAATATTCGGTGTCATTTACTTTACTGCAATTTATATTTCTGCACTTAGGACATTAACTGATTAACTCTAAGACTTGGAATCTGTGTTCAGCAGATCTTGTTTTCAGAGTTATCAGAAAGGCACTTGCCTTAGTATTTCTGAGGCTACCCGGACAGATCAGAATCCGCTGCCAAGGCCAGTTCTGATATCAGAACCAGCCTTCCTCTATTACCAGAGTAAGACCTTCCCTGATAAGTCAGTTTGGACTTAGAGAAATTTGAAAAACCAATCAGTCTATTCACCCCCCCCCCTCTAGACTGATTACCTCTTAATCGGGACCAACATACACCTCATCAACGAAGAAAATTTTTTGCTGATCTGAATTATTATTTCTGGGAGGAACCATATTTGTTTCGTATTTGTGCTGATCAGGTTGTTAGAAGATGTGTTCCCCTGAGTGAAGGAGTGGAAATTCTTAAACATTGTCACTCTGGACCAACCGGGGGACACTATTCTTTCAACCAGACAGCTCGTAAGGTGTTGGAATGTTGTTTCTTCTGGCCCACTATGTTTAAAGATGCTCTAACGTTTGTGCAGGAATGTGACAGGTGTCAACGCACCGGGGTGGTTACCAAGAGGGATGAGATGCCCCAGAATTTTATATTGGCTTGTGAGGTATTTGATGTTTGGGGCATTGACTTCATGGGGCCGTTCCCGGGTTCTAAAGGTAATAAATTCATTCTGGTTGTTGTGGATTATGTCTCTAAGTGGGTTGAGGCTGAAGCTCTGCCCACAAATGATGCTCGAGTTGTGATTCGTTTTCTGAAAAAGTTGTTTTCTAGATTTGGAGTGCCACGAGTTTTGATAAGTGACAGGGGAACCCACTTTAGGAATGATCCAATGACTCGCCTTCTGGCAAAGTACGGGGTCACTCATAAAGGGGGCGTCCCGTATCACCCTCAAACTAGTGGCCAAGTTGAGAATTCGAATAGGGACATTTAGACCATCCATGAAAAGACTGTTGAGACCCATAGGAAGGATTGGTCTGATAAGTTAGATGATGCGCGTGGGCATTGCGTACAGCGTATAAGACACCCATTGGCACTACTCCGATCCGTTTCACCTAGTTTATGGGAAGGCGTGTCACCTTCCGGTTGAGATAGAGCATAAGGCATACTGGGCCTTGAAAACGTTGAATAAGGATCTTTCTTTGGCGGGTCGTGAGCGGCTTTGAAAGCTCAATGAGTTGGATGAGTGGAGGCTTATGGCCTATGAGGACTCTAATATTAGTAAGGAGCGTACCAAAGCTTATCATGATCGGCACATTAAACAAGGAAAAGAGTTTTGTAAGGGGGATCAAGTTCTGCTCTTCAATCCCCGAATGAAGATTTTTAAAGGAAAGTTGAAGTCTAGGTGGTCCGGTCCTTTTGTAGTGAGCGAAGTTTTTCCGTATGGAACTGTTGAGATTGATCATCCTGAGAAGGGTCGTTTTAAAGTTAACGGCCATCACATGAAGAAATACTACGGAGGACCATTAGAACGCGAGCGTGAGGTGACCTTTGTCACGAATTTAGAGCCTTGAGAGCGTAGTTGCGTCGGGCAAACGACGTTAAAAATAGCGCTTCTCGGGAGGCAACCCGAGCTTAATTTGTGCGTCATTAGTTTAGTTTTGTTGCTTTTCAAAAAAAATCACAAAAAAAATGATTTTGGCCGGGCACGGTCGTGCCTGGGCAGGCACGATCGTGCCTGGGCAGGCACGATCGTGCCTGCAAGGAAGGATTTGACGCAAGGCTACTGCCAGCCAGGCACGATCGTGTCTGGCTGGAGGCACGATCGTGCCTGGGACGCGAGAGAAACATGCCCACTGCCTGCCAGACACGATCGTGTCTGGCCTAGGCACGATCGTGCCTGGGCGATTTTACCAAATTACCCCCGCGACTTAAACAAAGAATCCCAGACCCATCCCCTTCTTTCCTACGCGAATTCAACGAACAAACTCCCCCCTGCGATCTACTTCTTCCTCGACGCTACCTCCAACCGAGACCACCGCACCACCCACGACCCACCACCATCGGCGACCGCGACACCGACCGACCACCACACTCTCTCTCTTCTCTTCTCTCCTCTCCTCACTCAAGGTTATCTTTTTTTTTTCTTCCCTTCTCTTCTTCCACCATTAATGGTGGTGTTTGAAGCTTTTAGGTCCGAATTTGCATGTGCTCGAATCTTAGGGATTGTGATTTCTTTGTGTTAATTGAGGCTTGAATTGATGATTTTGATGTTCTATGTTGATGAATTTGCCTCTTTTGAGTGAAATCCCTAATTTTTGAGCCAATTTAGCCAATTTAGGGTTGAAAATTGTTGAATGTGAGAAATATTTGGGGATTTTGTGCTTGTTGCTTGAATTAAGGAATGAATTGTTGTTTGTGCTGTTGAATACTTGTTGTTGAGTCAATTTGAGCATAAATCCCCAATTTTAGGCCAAACTTTGTCCAATTTGAGAATTGAGGGTTCTTCCCCTATTCTAATCATCTCTTTAATTCTTTTGGGAGAAACTCCATTCTACAAACACTGTTGTGTTGAATGATTCTTGCTTGTGACCTTGTTTATACCGTGTGTCGTTGAAGATTTGAACTTTTATTCAAAGAACCGTTCTTTGATAAACGTTCAAATATTTCAACTATTCTGGTTAAACTTGGGTTTATTCTACCATGATACTCTCGCTTGATTAACTGCTGACGGGGCCATTACTGTGATTTGTAAGTTATTCTAACGCTTGAACGCCCCGTTGGAATTCTTGTTTTGACTTGTTTGACAGATGGCACCACGACAAAAGCACACTAGAGGTGGAGGTGCCGGCTCTAGCCGAGGCAACACTGGCCGATACCAACCGAGGTTCCCGCAACTGCGGGACGAGCTGAAGTATACGGAGCTGCTGCAGAAGAACATGGGCACGTTCTATTTTCCTGATGAAGACTCACTCACAGCAGCTGGAGTGAGAGATGATGTGATGTACTTATTGAGACGAGGGTGGTGGAGGCACCTGTTTTTTGGGATCCGTGACTTGACATATAGAGAGATCACCTGTGAGGTACTGGCGACGTTTGAGATGCCGAAGACCATACCTATCGAGGACAACACCCGGCCTCTCATCCGATTCATAGCTTTTGAGGAGGACCATGCCATCTCCATGGCTGGTATGTTATATAACTTGGGCTTCACGGGGATCGAGGACAACAGCCAGCACGAGGTCCGCTTGACAGACTTCCCACCAGGCGTCGACCGCCAGGCATTCTGGGAGTCGATCACGAGAGATGGCGGGACTTACAGACCGAAGATGTCCCCTAGCACCCTACTTTACCCCCGCCAGTACCGCATTATTCACGCCCTCCTTTCTTCCACCGTCACCGGCAAAGCCGAGGTTGCCGGTAAGGTCACTCAGACTGACCTCTTCTGCTTGTACTGTATGATCCACAACCGCAGGCCCCACATGGGCTATCTTCTTGCCAAGCTATTTCACCGCCAGACCACGAACCATATCAAGGCCATCTTTGCTGGTCCACTCATTACGAGGATGTTGACAAGGATGGGGTTCGGGGACCGATTTCTGAGGATGGAGGAGAGCTCTAGTTTTGTTGCTTTGACCCAGCTCCCCGAGGTCAATACTGGCGTGGCGAGGAGGAGGACGGAGCCGACAGCAGCAGAAGCAGCAGGAGGAGGACAGCGAGCTGAGGATGATGATGATGATGATGATGACATTGATGATGATGATGATGATGTAGAGATGGAGGCGGCTGCTCACGAGGTCCCATACGATGCACCCCCCTACGGCACAACTTTTCCGGATTCTTGGGCGGGGATGCATGCGCATCAGGATGCCGTCTATCGGCAGTTGTCCGCAGAGCAGCATGAGAGGTTCGATTAGATGCGATTCGAGCAGCAGGACTTCTACAGAGAGATGAGGGAGGACCAGACACTCCATTACACACAACTCCAGTCTCAGTACACACAGATTGATGAGAGACTCACTTCTATGGAGACTAGCTGGAGTTCGTTGTTTGATGCCTATCCACAGCCACCCCCTCCCGAGTATTAGATTTCACTAGACTGTCCTCTGCTAGCATCTGTATTATTATATTGTTGGATGACTGTACCGTAAACACCATCACACTCACACTGTCACTTTTACACTTAACTCTTTTTATTGTGCTTTGCTTTGTGTTCATGATGTGTTGCAGCTTAGTGGATGATGTGCCGTGCGATTCAAAGGCCCAGTTCTGTTCCTGACCGACCAACGCGATAGGGAAGTTTCCATGATTCTATTTACTCGATGCGTAATGTTAACTTGAGTTGATTTTGAGCACGCGTGACCCTTTCCTCTTTACTCCTAGTACATAATGCATATTTGGTCATCGAGGACGATGCCAAAGTTTAAGTGTGGGGGAGTGAATTGGGCATTCGGGCAGTAGTCGTTACATGTGATTTGTTAGAGTTAGCATGCGCAGGTGTTAGTTGTATATTCATAGGAAATTCATTCAAAATTTTTGAAATTTTTTCTTTAAACTGTGTCTTTGTGAGCTGGCTAGCATTTTGACTATGCTTTTAGAACATTCTTGAAGTGTTTAGGCTTAAATTGCTTGCACTATAATCTAGTTGTTGAAAGGATGAAGGCATTAGTCACCCATTGAATTAATCCATTAATCATCCACCCCACCTGAAAAAGTCCATAGCCAAATGGCCTGTGTTCCTTACCCGTGAATATTTCTAACTTAGTCTTGATGTTTAGGGAACTAAGGGATTAATTTGCTAAGTTTAGGGAATTTGTGTAGGAGCCATTAGGAATATGATACTTTCGAGGATTGCATTGTAGACATGGATTCACTTTGAAATTAATGAACTTAAATTGCTATTTTTCCTTGGTGAGGCCGAGATTAGAATGGGGTAATGTCTATTGAGAATCCGAAAGGTGAAAAATTAATATAGCTAGACCTCTTACTTTTCGAAAAAGAGAATGGGAGCCCCGGTCAAAAAGCATAAGATGAGACTTGAGCATCTTTCGAAAGAAACGGCGTTCTCGTGCCAACATGACAAGGAAAACTAAACATAATTAATGAACTTGGAGGCTATTGAAAAATTAGCTTTAGTCCTCCGCGTACTTCAAGTATACGTCAAAGCACAAATGTGTCGAGACGGTTTAGCTAAGTTGTACACCATGTCTACTCGTTGCATAGGTTTAAATGATTGTTCCTAATTTGTGGCCTACTGAGTTCCTTGTTCCTAAAAATAGCCCTGAAGTTCCTGAATACATTAAGTCTTTGTTAGAATGTTCCTATCTCTCAAAATAAAGGGATTATTATTATCCATTCACCATCACATTCACAAGTCCTTCTGATCAGTAGCTAGTTTATTTGTGTATGCTGTCATTACTTTAAGGATGTTGTGAATAATTTTGTCAAATAGTTTAGCTTGAGTACAAAGATGTAGTTTAGGGAAGAATTTTCTTGATTTAGTTTGTCTGTCCTGTGAATATCCCTTTAACTACGTGTGTATGCTAACTATTTTAAATTCCGTGTGGTGATTATCGTAAGTCCCGTTGTTCGATTTGCTTGAGGACAAGCAAAAGCTTAAGTGTGGGGGAGTTTGATAAGTCCGTATTTAGACACGCATTTGATGCATGTTCGGGTCGGATTTTGATGATTTTCCTGGCTTTAAGGCGTTGCAAGTCTCAATTTTGGCTCAAGTTGTGTTTAGCAGGCGTTGGGTCGAGTTTCGTTGCATTTGGAGTTGATTTGAAGAAGTTAGAGTCCGGCAATCGGCGCTTGAGAGGCATTCGAGAAGGATTTGAGGGCATTCGAGAAAGATTTAGAAGATTTGGAGGCCACCGGGAGATTCACGACGAAATTCTGGAGAAGAAAGAGCACTTGTATCGACCTCGTAGGCATTCGGGAGCTTTCGGAGCAAGAAACGAAGAAAAACGATGAAGAAAAGGTCAGGCACAACCGTGCCCAGGGGAGGCACGATCGTGCCTGCATAAAGGATGAGACGCGGAGACACTGCCAGTCAGACACGATCGTGTCCGGGGCAGGCACGATCGTGTCTGCATCCGAAGCGCGCGTTTGTTCCGCAGGCACGATCCCAGGCACGATCGTGCCTGGCATCGTGTCTGGCCCCAAGTTGTCCTATTTAAGCTTGAATTCTCCTGTTTTCTATCAATAAGGCCTCCATACCACTTTTGAGGGTTACGAACTTTGGAGAGAGGCCTAGGGACGAGTTTTACCTACGTTTTTACGTTGTTTAATCCAAGAACCTGGGATTCTTTGTAAGTTCAATTCTTTAATTAATGACAATTAATTCTATTCATCCCAATTCTTTTGATTCGTCAATTATGAGGCGTGAGTAGTTTAATTAGGGATTTGGGGTTGATGAAGGGGTTAATCATGATGTATGGCTAGATTCTTGTTGGTTTAATTGCATGAATGCCGTTTAATTTGTGTTTGAATAATTTAACTGATATCTCTTGTAACCTAGACTGCAGCTAGAATTACAATTGCATGTAGAATGAATTAAGAGAGATCTAATTTGTTCTAGGACACATTCACACACACTTAATCGTTCACTAAGAGATTAGTAGCGATTAAGGGGCCGTAAGCTCGCTCGTTTTGGCAATAATTTAGGATCTTGTCGCATGAGAGATCAGCCTGGACTCCTAAATTATTGTACTCTTCGCCGCGAGAGCGGTAAGAACTTAGTAATGATTAGCTAGACTCAATTAAATTAAATTCATGTAATTAGGTCTGATCTGCCAGAAATCTGGTTAATCCCGGAATCAATTCCTGTTCTCTTCGTCGTTAATTAAGGAAAACCAAATCTTTTTACATGCTCCTTAGCATTAGTTTTATTTTAATCAATCAACCAATCTCGCACAATTGCACTTTTATTTTATTTTATTTCTTTTTAATCCCCGAATTTAGTTAATCTTTAATTCCCTTTTGTCCGTCCCTGTGGAGACGATACTCATACTTTCAACCACTTTACTACATCCTTTTTTAGTGCGAGAAAACTCACATCAGGTATGCAGGGGCAAACGCCCCCGTTTCGAGCCAAAAAAATTAGTACTACTACTTGCTCCCTCTGTAACATAAAATTCTTTTCACTTTCCTTTTTCGTCCGTAACTAAAAAATCTTCACATTTCTAAATTTTCTCTTCATACCCTCACTAATTTTGAAAATAATACAGTGTTACAACCACTTGTTTTTTATTTATCCTTACTTCCATCACACTATTTCACTATCTTCCTTTCATACCCTCAATAATTTATATCATCTTTCACTATTCTTAATCTACCTAGCTACTTTTCAAATGGGAAGATTTTAAAGTTACGGAAGGAGTATAATATATTTAATGTTCCTTTATTTTCAAAAACAAATACTCATTAAAGACAATTTTAGATTGAGTATTAAAATAAAAGGCAAAATCTATCAGTAAACGTGTCTCTAGGAATACAAGTACGTATTGAGATTAACGAATATGTTGTCACATTTCTTGAAACAACATGATCAAAACATGCTTGAGACTATGTTGAATTCCCTCCTTAATGGAAAAATTCATGAGAATTTTAGAATTTGCAAAGATGACTAAGTTTTTGTATATGCGTGTAGAGAAGTATTGAATGATCTAGAATAATATTGGTATATTTTCTATAAAAGTGTGGAACTCACTAAAACCATGCGGAAAAGTGGGGAAGCCTCTAAAAACATTTTGAAGAATTGTGGACTTCTCTAGATCCTTCCGTTAGATTAGAGAAGCTTGTGGAAACTTCTTGGAAGAATGTAGATGTGTAATGGTATATAAAAAATTCTAAAGAAGATTTTGATGAGATTAGTATAGATAGGGGTAAGATTGCTCATATCTATGAGAACCTTTTGAGTTTTGAATGTGTGATAAGTGTACAAGAGTCATATGAACTCGTTTTCCTATGCAAAATTTTGAACATATTAAAACTCGTGTGATTGATTTACCCAGATTATAGATATGAGTAGAGTAGAATGTAATGACTAATTTGTGCTAATGTATTTCATTTTTTATTGTTTTTATTATATTTTGAGAAAATACACCATAAATATTAGCCTTTAGTATGCCCCCCTCGAAAAATCTCTTGCTCCGCTATTGCCTTCCAGGTCGTGGGTTCCGGCGATTTCTCCCTGGTAGGCGGCTTATATCATATCTCTTTTCAGGGTTTTGATTTTGCTGTCAACATGGGGTTTTTTTGGTTTCGAGTTCTTTCTTTGTGGTTTGCAATCTCTGGTGGGCGGTGTCGACTGTACTCCGGTTTTCGGCTTCTGAACAGGGCATATTGAAGAGAACGGGCTGATCATTTGGGGTGCTGCAGAATGTTAAAGACGAGGCCGAGCTGTTATTCTTTGGCAATTTGGGAACGAGCTTTGACGAAACAGAGAGGCAATTTGATGGAGGACGTGATTCACCAATACAAACAGATGGCTATTGGTGAAAGCATGGAGTTTCTGGTGGTCGACATCGTGTTGCCGGACTGGAATATCAGATTTCAGGGTTTCATTAGTGGCCTACGTGTGAAAGAAGATGAAGGGATGTTGATCCGTCCCCCTCCAGAACCGCCGCCACGGAGGAATTGTGCGACTAGGGTTTGGACGAGTATTTCTATTTCTGTTATGTCGATTGTGTTTTGTTTTCATTTTATTTCGATTGTGTTTGTTGTTTATTTATTTTATGTTGTACGACTTTTGCAATTGGATTGGGGGATGAGAGGCATGCGGTAATCGTCGTTGTTTTTATTATGCCCAAGTTAGGATTAACAAGTTATATTGCTTTGTCAAAGGTGATTAACTCAGAGTCACGTCCACAGGCGGGTGATTACATGTGGTCCTTTTGTTATTTCAATCCCTTTCTGAGTGCTTTTTATGAATGAAAGCCCCGTCGATGATAAATAAAATAATAAAGGGAAAAGTACAGAAAACGTACATGTGGTTTGGGCCATTTTCAGATAGGGGCATGGGTTTCATTTTCTAATAAAGTAGGGCATGTGTTTCAATTCCGTTATCATAGCAGGGGCATGACGTCTAACGCCGTTAGAAAAATTAACTCCGATTTTAAAAAGTCTCTGAAAAATTAAAAGAAAAATACTAGGAGGTGCGCCTCATCAAGGAGATCAACAAACTATATTTCTCTTTGGATTTTTCGGCTCTATTGGGATTATTTTTTAAAACAAATTCGCTAATATCAATTTTCTGATGGACTTTCTAGAGATATGGTGTCTGGAAACAAAAAAATAAAGATAGTTTGTAGATCTCCTTGACTAGGGCACCTCCCAGTATTTTTCTTTTAATTTTTCGAGGACTTTTTAAAATCGGGGTTAATTTTTCTAACGGCGTTAGACGTCATGCCCCTATTATGATAACGGAATTGAAACATATGCCCCACTTTGTTAGAAAATGAAACACATGCCCCTATCTGAAAATGGCCCAAACCACATGTACGTTTTTTGTACTTTTCCCAAGAATAAATTGTATTTAAAATACATTTTATTAATACAATGAAGAAAAAATATATGAAAAATAACTAAAATGACCATCTACAATAACTTAAACCAAAGCAGCCGAGAAAAATAACTTCACCCTTACTTATTTTTATTATTACACAATTCAGCGCGCAAAATCATGCGATACATGTTTGGTAAAAAAAGTTAATTGATAGGGCTGATAATAAGCAAAAAAACAGGATCACAAAATACGCTCTATGTTTCCACAATTGAGACTTAAAAGGCTAAGAAGCTATTACACCCTTACTATACCCAGCTGATCAATACAATGACCAGTACTGAGGTGATCAATGTCACAGTGACTAACATCACAATTACATGCCTCGAGTGACAGTTACATATATGCTTGTCCGTTTAGTGACAACGTACCCCGATCTACCGATCTAGTGAACAACATCTGTCTATTCGGTGATCATCTCTTGTCCATCTAGTGACAAACATCCGCTTGTCTAGTAACCACTGCCAATCTATCTCTTCGTCAGATATTTCACAATAATCTCCTATCTTCAAAATCTCCAAAATTATCTTACACATCATCTCCAAATAAACTCATACTTCATCCGTTTTTTAGGTTGAAACCATTTCATTTTCACGTGTGTCAACACACAACTTTAACCAATAATATATTAAATTCTCTAATGGTAAAAAAACTAAAAATTTCATTGTGAAAAACTAAAAAAATCTCATTGTAAAAATTTCATCTGTGAAGAATTTAATTATATTTTATAAAAGATAAATGTTACTACCTCCATCCCTTAAGACTTTGCCAAAGTTAACCGGCACGGAGAATAATAAAGTAAAAACTGTGTGGTTGATACTTGTGCAGAGGAGAGAAAAATACGTAACAAAAACCACAAAATAATTGATTGAAAGGGAAAATGACAAAGTTTTATGGGACGTCCCAAAAAGGAAAGATGACAAAATTTTAAGGGATGAAGGGAGTATATACATTGATAAATACACCTACGGACCTACCCGACAAGTGGTAAAGAGCAATGAAATGAACAAACCTGGCCGACAAGTGGTTAGTAACTAGAACTAGGTGACACAAATACACATAACCGATGAGGCTATGACCTATCACACAGTCGCACGTCCCCAAGTGTTTCTCACAAACACACAAAGGTGACACAGTGTTCAAGCTAAGGGTAAAACCGTACCACATGTTCTCTCATAATATATCGATGCGTATACCACAAACTAGTTTTGAGTCAAGGTTTATAGGTCTATGACCACTGTTCACCTCTGTGTAACTGATGCTAAACAAACAAGAACAATCAAACAAGATGTAGACGCCAAAGAAAAGGGGGAGATCAAAATTTTATTTATTGAAGTATTAATTCTATAAGGGTTTGATATTAAATAAAATCCACTCCTACCATCTCAAGTCAATTAGTATTGTTTTGACCAAATTATATATTTATTACTATCTCCGTCACTTAAAACTTTTGTCAAGTTTCCTTTTTTAGATGTCCCACTAACTTTGCCACTTTCCCCTTTAAGTAAAGAATTTGTGGTTACAATTAATTTTCTCTCCTCTGCACAACCCTCAACCACATAATTTTTACTTTATTAATCTCCGTGCCGCTCAAACTTGGCAATGTTCTAAGGGAGAGGGAGTTTATATCTATATACATAATTAGGGGATGTTTGGATCTGATTCTCAAAACAGTTTCTGCTTCTTCGAGGAGCAGAAACAGAAGTTGGAGTGTTTGGGTGGAAGTGCAGAAGTACTACTGGTTCCATAATTGACTCCTAGAATAAGTTTTTTTAGAAGCTGGGGAAAATCAGCTTCTGAAAACTGATTCTGATTATGCCCCTATTTTAAAAAAGAAACATAAACACCCCCTTAGCCATAATATGAAAATATTTTTTGTCAAAAATACTATCATATAAAAGTATAAAACCATTAACTTTTACATAAATATATTAGTTAAAATAGTTGGTAAAAGTTTGTCATCTTTGACTGCAAAGTAAAAGATGGCTAATTAAAAAGGGATGGAAGTAGTAATTAATAATAAGATTTTGAGTTTATATGCAACAAAAAAAAAAGATTTTTAATTAGTTCTCCTATCAGGGTTATTTTTCCTATTAGAGTATTAGGATATCTTTTAAACTAGCTATAGGAAATAGAGATCCCATCCCGAGATCAACACGTGAACCAAAAACGGTCCCGAATAGGAAATGTTTGGATCTGATTCTCAAAACAGTTTCTGCTTCTTCAATGAGCAAAAGCAAAAATTGGAGTGTTTGGGTGGAAGTGCAGAAGTACTGCTGGTGCCATAATTGACTCCTAGAATAAGTTTTTTTTAGAAACTGAGGAAAATCAGTTTCTGAAAACTGATTCTGATTATGCTCCTACTTTAAAAAAGAAGCATAAACACCCCCTTAGCCATAATATGAAAATATTTTTTGTCAAAAATACAATCATATAAAATTATAAAACCATTAACTCTTACATAAATATATTAGTTAAAATAGTTGGTAAAAGTTTGTCATCTTTGATTGCAAAGTAAAAGATGACTAATTAAAAAGGGATGGAAGTAGTAATTAATAATAAGATTTTGAGTTTATATGCAACAAAAAAAGATTTTTAATTAGTTCTCCTATCAGGGTTATTTTTCCTATTAGGATATCTTTTTAAGTAGATATAGGAAATAGAGATCCCATCCCGAGATCAACACGTGAACCAAAAACGGTCCCAAATAGGAAATATAGATCCCGTCCCGAACCTTATTACTCTCTCCGTCTCTAATATCTTTGTCAAGTTTAGCCGACACGGGATTAATAAAGTAAAAAACTGTGTGGTTGAAGTTTTTGCAAAGGAGAGAGAATCAACTTGAATCACAAATTTTTTACTTAAAAGAGAAAATGACAAAATTAATGATCATCCTAAAAAGGAAATTTGACAAAGTTATATAGGAGAGAGGGACCATTTTCTTATAGAACCCGTCAACCTGGGACCAGAATGGACCCAAGACTACTTCCCGAATAGGAAATATAGATACCGTCCCGAGTTTCACTAATTTTGTTAAAGGACCCGTGATCAAAATCGACCAAGACTAAACTATATCCATCATCCATGGAAGAAAAACTTGACACACACTTATTTAATACGAGTATAAAATAATACTCCTTAATATAGAGATTTTGATTTTTGAGCTACCATACTGCTCGTTAGTTCAACATTTAAGACGGAAACAAAGATTAAACCCCATCCAAAACATAAAGACTCACCTAAAAGAATTAAACCAGTTATTCTTCTCTAGAGAAGCCCCATTAAACTCAAGAAATTAAACTTATCAAATTCGACCCAATAGCTTGAAATAACAAAGTGAAGGCATATGAACAACTTGTTATTCTGTCTTGTTACGGAGTATTAGTTAGGTCAATATCCAAACAAAAATCAGTAGGAATAAACAATTCAAATAAAACTCATCGGAATTACAAAGTGAATTTCATGTTTTCACAGAAGCAAAGCAAAAAAAAAAAAGTAGTGCTGAATGTGTGTTTCCACCAGTCCTGCATTCTTGTAGTCTTAAATACTAACAATATACGGATCGGAGTATCAAACATGGGTCATACTAGTAGTATATGAATAATTATACCCATGGGTCAGCCACAACAAAGCAGGGTAAGAAGAAACATAACAAACATCTATCACAAGTAGAACCATCCATGAGAGATGCTGAAGATCAGATACAATTAAGAAATGAAGTCCATAGAAATTAAATTGTTTGAGATAATGAATAGAATAACACAAAAGTAGAAACTGTGCGAGTCATACATATTACAGAGTAAATAGGAAGATAAAGGAGAAGTGGAAAGAGAGAAAATGGGGGTGACAGGAAGAGAGTAAGCACACATAGCTTCAAGCATGGAAATCATGCAAGAAAACACCATTTGTGCTCACTCTCTTCTGTCACCTCCCAACTTTACCCCTTTGATCTGTCGGCCAATGCTTGAATCATTCTAGACTACTCATCCATATATATACAACCACGAAAATAAATATATCCAGGAGAAGATAGAAATAACAAAACAACCCGTATGAAATAGTAAAGGAGACATGTGAAGTACGAACCCTAAATATTTATCATAGAATTAGACAGAAAAAAAAAAGAAAAGAAAAAAAGAGAGATATAAGACAATTAAAGGAAAGGAGATAGTAAAAAGGGTTGCATTGCATTGGGGAGGGAGGGGAAAGGCGGTGCTGTTAATTGTAGTGGCTTTCACTCTCTTTGAGTAGAGGAGCTAGCTAGGGGCATCGAGGGCTACAAAAAATTAAAACTACTATTCATAATACTCCATCCGTCCCAAATTGTTTTACAAAGTTAACATTTTTTGTCAATTAATAATAAAAGTCAAACCTTTCTATTGATAATTAATTCAATTTTTAATAATTAAAATTTACATATTCATAAACTACATTGA
Organism: Cuscuta epithymum; assembly: GCA_945859915.1. Lineage (NCBI taxonomy): Eukaryota > Viridiplantae > Streptophyta > Magnoliopsida > Solanales > Convolvulaceae > Cuscuta > Cuscuta epithymum. The sequence goes on along the minus strand of CAMAPF010000011.1, from coordinate 7,534,696 downwards.
AATCTCTTCAAAGTTGTAAACTCCAAATTGGAATATAATTAAAAATTGACATCCTAATTAAGCGAACAAAACGAATTTGTTTGACCAAGAAAAGTCACAACTCAATTTGGGACGGATGTAGTATAATATAATAATTATACCTCCTTTTTCAAAAAACATAAAAAAGTTCAATTCTCCAAACGTTACTAAACAATAAAATTGATAGGGAAAAAGGAGCTCGAGCAGAAAGTACACGTGAGTGACATATTATTACTAATTAATGATACAACAATACGAAAACCAATAAATGAATACTACGTATGTGTTATGGGGTTATAGATGATTGAGGAAAAACATTACAAAAAATCTATTGGTACACATTTTTCATACACACACCTACACACTCATGTTTGTGAAGAGTATTTTTTTGTCTGTATATAGACATAACGTATTCTCAAATATGTTATGTCTATATACAGACAAAAAAATACTCTTTACAAACATAAGTGTGTAGGTGTGTGTGTGAAAATGAATAGCTCAAGCTGGATTGAAGACACTAATGTGTTTTCAAGGAGAATGGTTAAAAAGTTAGGAATAGTTGGAATATAGTGTTTGTAAAGATGTTGCTTATTTCCTTTGTTGTTACTTTTTTCATGGGGAAGGACGGACTAAATGAGATTTGGAAATAGAGTAATATATTTGTGAGGATCGGATTCCATAATTGAAAGAAGGCTGCTTAGAAATACAATGAGCACATGAGAAATGAAGGATTCCGAGAGTTGCGTAGAGAAAAGATAAATAAGCACAATGACAAATTATTTACTATGAGCGACAAATGACAAAATATTTAGAATTAAAAAAAGGAAAATTAGCAAATCTAATACTCTATAGTACTCCCTCCGTCCCGCTATGATTGTCCCATTTTAATTTTTCGGTCCGTCCCACTAAGATTGTCTCATACCATATTTGATAAAATTTGTGTGGTTCTAAATCATTCTTACTTTATCAATTCAATATCAACCACATAAACCCACTTTTATTAATAACCGTGCCACCTTCTCTTGTCCCAAACTTAGGGAGATGGAGATAGTATGAAGGAAGTGAAATTTTTTCCTATGCACTAATACCTCCGTCCCACTAACATTGGGACGTGAGAAAGTGACACAGTTATTAAAAAAAGTATGTTTATATGTGTTTGATATCGACTCAATAAACTAAGAATAAAATAAGAATGATTCAGAGTCTCACAAACTTTACCAAGTTTGATATGAGATAATGTTAGTGGGATTACTTAAAAAAATAAAAATGGGATAATCTTAACCAAATGGATGGAATAATATTCACTCCGTCCCACTAATATCTTCCTGCTTTCCTTTTTTAGCCGTCCCAAAATGATCTTCTCATTTCCCTAAATGGAAAGTTACCTTACATCAAAACAGTGTCAAACAGTGCCAAACAATGTCGAAACAGTGCACTCTGCAGTAAAGTCAAATTTATTTCATAAATATGTGTGTAGGTCAAAGTAGGAAGTTCTTAGCGGGACGAAGCGAGTATGTTATCTTGGCAAAAGTATATACTTTGTACGATGCTTTTTTGTACTCCCATATTTATCTTCACAAGTACATTTGCACACAAATTAAGATAGTGATATTTGTGTGGTGTAGAGTTCTGCAAAGAGAAGAGAAATATGTAAAAATGGTTGTGACCACATATTCTTTGCAAAAAGGAAAAATGAAGATAAATTTGGGACGGACCGAAATGAAAAGAATAAAGATAATAATGGGAGAAGTATTCAAAAATAGAAAGTTCAGTTTTGCTATACAGACGAATCAATCATTATTCGTTCCCTTTCAGGAAAGTCCTCTATGATAGATGGACAGTAGGGGTTATTATGCTTATCATATCATGCTATCATACACCTAACTGACATAGTCACGTCTTGGTTTTTAGGCCACATACTCCCTCCGTAACTTTAGAATCTTCACATTTCAAAAGTAGGTAGATTAAGAATAGTGAAAAATGATATGAATTATTGAGGGTATGATGGGAAAATAATGGAATAATGTGGTGGAATGTAGGATAAATCCAAAAAAGTAGTTGTAATAGTGTATTATTTTAAGAATTATTGAGGGTATGATGGGAAGATTTAAAAATGGGAAGATTTTTGTGTTACGGACGAAAAAAGAAAGTGGGAAGATTTTTAAGTTACGGAGGGAGTATGTTATTTCCATGATTGATTAATTAATTGAATTCTGACCAATACTTTCAATAAATGCTCCGTCCATTCGATCTAAAATAAAGATTAATTCCAAATGGGAGCTAGGATGTTTGCTTTTGGATTCAAATTTGTTTGTCGTTTTAATTGGTTTGATCTGATAAATATATGAATTTTATTTTATAATTATGAAAGTCTGATATGGTTTGGTTTGATCAGGTCTAGTTTGGTCTGTTTTGATCTGATCTGGTTTGTGGCTGAAAATGGTCCAAAGAAAACATCTCTAGTATGCTTCAATAAAAGTTTCTCCATACATATTCACGTTGAAAATAAATTAATAAGTACTCTGTAATTAAATACATTTGATATTTATTATTCCATCTGTCCCTTAAAACTTTGTCAAGTTTCACTGTCACGATGATTAATATCGTAAAAATTATGTGGTTAAAATTTATCCAGATGAGAGATAATTATCTAGAATGATGACAAAGTTAGAGAGACATAAAAATAATTAAAGTTGACAAAGTTTTAGGAAACAACAGAAGTATTACATATTAATCGCTCAAATCAATTTTTAAGATTATAACTTTTTCATCAAAGTTTTGTCTTATTTAAAGTCGATACTTGTGGACGATCAAAAGAAAAACTCCATACTTGTGGTTTAATACCTCACAGAATGTAACAGTATTTTTACATCCTCCCACTGTCACATTGGATTTTGTAAAATCTCCTTTTTGTACAAAAAACTTTATTACATAGTACATTCTTTTAAAAATAATGAATTTGTGAGTCGACTTATTTCTCTTTTCTCTTCAAAAATTTCAATTACATAATTTTCTCTTTTTTATTTCACGTTAATAGCCTGTTTAATAATGACCAAAATCGGCTGAATTAGCTAATTTTGTTGAAACTTATGAATTTCTGGCTGAAGATGTTTTTACTTAGACAGTAATTTGCTAGTTTGGTCTGATCTGTTTAAGTCTGGTCTGCTCTAGTCTGTTTAAGTCCGTTCTATTCTGTTTAAGTTTGGCTAATTCTGCTGGTTTATTTCATTAAAAAATAAAGAAAAAAATTATATAAAAAATAGCTAAATTGATTCTCCGATGTACAGTAATTTCAGCTAGTACAACCATAAAATAATTTTAACCTCACTTTTTCTTATATATTACTACCTCCGTCCCGCTAAGAGTGTCTCATTTTATCTTTTCGGGAAGTCTCACTAAGATTGTCTCATACCAAATTTGGTGAAGTTTGTGTGGCTCTAAACCATTCTTACTTTATTCTTACTTTATCAATTTAATATCAACCACACAAACTCACTTTTCTTAATAATGGTGTCACCTTCTCTTGTCCCAATCTTAGTGGGAAGGAGATACTATTACACAATTGAACGTGCGAAATCAAAAAATACGTATTTGATGAAAAAGTTGACTGATAAGCTTGATAAGTCGAAAAACATATTCACCATCGTCCAACGGGAAAGAAATAACATAAATTCTTAAATTTTAAGTAACAATGCTCACTTACATATCATGTAAAAGGAATTAATTTGTTGGAATTTAAATGTTGTAATTCAAACGTGACCATCAATTTAGAATAAAGGGAATACCATCATTCTATCAGCTTTACACCATATAAATTATTTTTAAAATAAAATGTATAATTCCTTTCTTCTCATAAAATTCTTCCCGATTTGATTTGTATTAGTGATTAAGAAAAAGAGAATAGAGTAAAAATGTTAAGGTAAATAAATGTTAGTCACACAACACTTTTTTAGAAAAAAATTGATTTTTTTGCAGATATTCCAAAAAGGTAATTGGAAAGAATTTTAAGGGACCGATGGAATATTATACACACAAATTAAAATTGAGTAAATGTGACTACAAAAATTGTATACGACCTATAGTACGTACAGTACTTATTAACGATAGTGTGGATCGAGATCTCCCTAGCGGCTCTGCTGCGTAGGGCTTTTTCCTCCCTAGCGGCTCTGCCGCGTAGGGTTTTTCCTCCCTACCGGCTCTGCCGTCGCGTAGGGTTTTCCTTCCACCAATTGTTTGTGCGGCTCTTCTTCTCTAAGCTTCTAGATTGTTTCTTGATTTTAGATTGTTGTTTCTGGCTTTGGGATTTAGGAGAAGTGAGTGTAGCAGCATTTTTTGGAAATAAATCCAAGGTTCAACAAAGGATAATTATGATTCCTGTTAATGATCTAGAGCAGCGTTGGCTCAGTCCTGCAGTTGAGGAGGATGTTGGAGGATTAGTTTTTGGCAAATCAGCATGGATAGAGGTCGATGTTGGTAGTGGAGGTGGCACGGGCGACCAGAAGATGAGGAGAGGTGAAGGGCTGAGCAAGGGAGAACACAAATTGGCAATCCACCCCCTGAACCGCCACCTTGGAGCGATCGAGTTGCTAGGGTTTGGAAGTTTTATCAGTTATTGAATTTTCCATGTTTTTATTTTTTCGTTATGTTTTACGTTGCTCTGTTTTTTGAAGATGTCTTTAGTTTTAGGTCTACAATAATAATTGACAATTCTGTTATATATTATGTCGATGGAAGGATCTTTATGGTCAGTGATTGCTATGTCACACCCGCTTGGTGGTTAGCGATTCGTATTGCTCTTTCAGGGGTGATCGTCTCTGAGTCTAGCCGTAGGGTTGATAGTGCTAGTTGGTTAGGGATAATTATTGTTAGTGTTAGTCTTGTTGAATTTGTGGTAACGATCCGATTCCTTATGATATTAATATAGAGCGGTTTGTTTTGATGATAAAAAAAGGATAACGTTGATTGAATATTTCATGTACCCACCCTGTTTTTCATTAGCTATTCCTTTTACAAATTAATCATCAATATAATGTTATTTTAAGGCACGTTTGATGTCGATGAGGGAATACACAGGCAAAATTAGTATTCACAAAATTAGTATTCATTCCTTCAGGACATGTTGCAGAAAGAATAATAAAAGAGTATATAATTATTGTCATGTTGGTTGGAATAAGTTCATTAGAAAGACCCAATTGTTCCTTCTTTTAATATAATAATGCATTTTCAATCACTGGCGGATCCATAAAGTAAATTTGTTGTGGCATATATTAATTCAAAATCCAAACTAATTTTTATTATTAAGAGGATCAAAATTTCATATTGCTATATTAGTGGTTACAATTTTATATTTGTATTACTCTTATAAACCATACGGATTTGTGTGTGCATACATTCAAAAAGGGGCTCAAGACGACCCTCATTCTAGCCGTATAAACTTATAAACATGATAATTAGAGTTTAATTGATGCAATTTGACATTAAAGTTTAAAAACAAATATCAAAATCAGTTCCCTACATAATTAGACAAAAACTTTATACTGACCTTATCAATTATGAAGGTTTTAATACTAAAATATTTGATACTGCATGCATGAAGGCTTAATTTGTCAGATGTTACTCTATCCTATAATAGATTCTAACATTAAATTGACACACTTGTTAATAAAGTGAAAATGAATGTCATAGTTAATGTGCCAAAAGAATTATGCGTATTAACTACAGAAATTATTGCAAGAGAATTCCAAAAAGAGGGTAGTGTTGGACGCATGGCATAATATATTTACGTACATATTGTGTACGCTATTTGTTGTACATTTTTTTTTACATATTTTACGTATTATTTTTCTCCTATTCTCTTGGCCGTATAGCTGGAGTTACGTAGTCTAGTTGTTATCTAGTTTTAGAGATAGTTTTGTTTGATCTTATCACTTCACACGACTGAAGCATACATGTATATATGTACCATTCGTATCAATGAGAAGGCAGATCAATTTCACCGAACATAAAACTCTTATTTTATATGGTATCAGAGCGGTAGTTTGAAACTATCCGACTGACAACATGACCGGCGAGGAACCACGACGACGAAAGATCACCGATCCCTCATCCCTTACTACTTGGCGAGCTCGGATTCACCGGGTCAGAATATCTGCGGGTTCACCTTTAAGGGGGAAGGGAATTACCGACAATGGGCGACCGCCATGCAAAACGCCTTTCGCGCTAAGTGGAAGAACGGCTTTGTAGATGGCAGTATGACCCGACCAAACCTGTAGAAGACATCGAAGATTGGATCAATGTTAATTCGATGCTGGTAGGATGGACTATGACGTCAATCGACGCAATGCTGCTTTCAAACGTTGCCTATATGGACGACGTTCATGATCTGTGGGAGGATCTAAAGGCTAGGTTTGCCGTTGGAGACTCGATGCGGATTTATGAACTTAAAGATTTGATAAGAGGATGCAGGCATAATGGAGATACAATATCAGCCTATTATGGACGGCTGAACACCTTATGGGAAGAATGTGACACCGCACTCGAACGTCCTTAAAAATTCAATTTAAAAAAAATTGAACGTCTATGTATTGAATTCCCGATTTCTAAATAATTGTAAAACGATTAATGTTTTACGTAGCGCATGACTGATTATTGTACTGTTCAAACTTGTTTATTAGTGTCGGGTTTGCAAATACTTATTTGGGCCTTATTAATGAATATAAGAGCCCAACATCTCCCAAATAATGATACATAACCCTTCAAGACAAGTTGAGGAAGGACGGGCGGCCCAAACATTATTTTGGGCCCAACCTGCTAAAAATAGTAAGTACTCAAGGATGGCGTCCTAGGCTCACTCGAGGGTGACCCACACGGATAGTAGTCCAATAATATGAATGACAATGTCAAAATAATTGATAGAATGACTAGAGAAGAATACAAATGCCTATGGTCCCATCTTTGACATTATTGAGTTAAATAATGGGAGTAGGATTTTTTCCTTCTATAATATTCATCATGTAAATTATTGAGATGAGCCTACACATATTGGAGATCAATAATGTGATGTAGCAAGTTGACTTGTTCTAAATAAATTAGGATGAGTACAAAAAGACATCTTTTAGCAAAAGATAAAGGAATAGGACTCATTTTCCCATTTTTGGGAGTATTGGTAGATATTTTGGATCCCAAATTAAATGGGATCAATTGGGAACCATTCCACATGAGCTTTGTACCTGCAAAACAAAGAAAAATGGGTGAGATGACCCTATGGGGCGTACACCTTGACTTAAGAGCCACAACATTACAAAAAGAAATAAAAGATAAGGTCCACCACTTGTTTGATTGCAATCCAACATCCTATCATTTCTTTTTATGAGCCACATGATCTCTTAGCATGCTTAAGTCCTCCTATACATTCCCCCTACACCACATTCGAACCCCAAAGAGATAAGAGAGAAAAAGGATCCACACAACCCAAGAGAGAAGAGAGGAAGAGAGCAGTGTGCAGGTTCGTTCTTCAGTGCGTAGTACTGATTGTTTGAGCCATAACTCAAGATTCACTCGTCCAATTAAGGCGTATAAGATACCAAAAGAAAGCTCTCAAGACGAGGAATTCTTGAAGGTCTGGTTTGCATCAATCGGAGTAGTGGAAAGCTTCCAAATCGTCCGAGCAAAACACAACCTCGCAGAAACGGAATTACTCTCCTAAAGTGAGTGTTAACCCCAAAACTTTACTTTTCATTTTCCAAATGATATGAACGATTGGTATAACTATTATACACTACTCCAAGTGTATAATATGTCCTTGTGAAGTTATTTTATTGGTGTAATGGTTAGATACTAACCTAGATCAAATCTTGGAAAACTAGGAAACGAGTTAGCCGGAAAACAACCATTCTAGGGGCTGTTTTCGTATCAATGATTAGGGGTTGAACTAGCACTTTGAGGAGGCTGTTTAACACTCATTTAAAAGAAAGGAATCAGTTCTCAAACCTTCTTGGCCGAGTCTTTGGTCGTTGGATCCAGAAGGAAAGTTTTAAAGTCATTTGAGGTGAGGACCGACATCTAGTTGCTTACAACTTGTAGGTTATGCATGAGATTACCTAAATGCTTAAATCATGTTTTTGTGAATAAAGATGCTTGAACATGATATGAATGATAAGTAATGGACTTGATCATGAATTGAAAACATATTGATGAATATGGAGTCATATGAGATAGAAGTATGCTAATATGGTAAATTGACCTTTCCAACTCATGTATGAATGTTATGTGTATGTAAATGTATAATTGCATAATGATGCTTAGTAAATGGGAGGCTGCCACATATCTATTGATATGGAGGGGCTACCATTAAGAATAAATGAGTTGTAGGAATAATCTTAATAGTATTGTGATGCTAGTTAAGGATTGTTCTAAATGTCGATAGAATCAAACTTAAGGTTTGAGTTTGTTTGTGATGAACTTGAATAAGATTCAAGTGCCAATTGTGATTTCATGGAGTAGGAGATCTATGGTGTAATAGTATGAAGTAGGAGATCTATGGTGTGATTGTATGAAGTAGGAGATCTATGGGGTGAATACATGAAGTAGGAGATCTATGATATGATTACATGGAGTAGGAGATCTATGATGCGAGTGCATGATGATGTACTCGAGCCGGACTCTAGGAATGAGAAGTTATATTAGGGTTGGACCCTATGTATGTCGTGACCATTAGTCACGGGGTTTGGGAAATGTTTTGTAATAAACATGGGCCTTTGAGCCGACTATTTGACTTTATATAAAGTAAGTATATATTTTGAAGGGGTAATTTGGGATTACAGCCTAAATTATATTATCACCCTATTTGAGGGTCTTGTGTGTGAAATACTTGTTGTATATCTATTAGATGCCTGCCACACCAGTACTTTATAGCTGTATAGAGTACTGACCCCTTCGGGGGCGTCCCACCACCATTTCAGGTTGAGGCTCGAGCTTGCTACCTGTGCCCGTTGCTCAGGTGATCCTTTGGAGAGAAGACGTGGTTCGTGCTTTCTCCATTCTGTGTTCAACAATATTAAACATGCTCATGGATATTTTACTACAGAGCCTGCATGCTCGTGAATAGCCCTGTGTGTGAATTAAACAATGTTTCCGCTGCATTATGAATTACTTATTATGGTTGTTTATGGATGTTATGTGTGTGAATCATATTCAAGACGCTTTGTATGATATGAATGTGTTTGACTTTGGTTGACTATTCGTATTGTACGGCGGGTTGTTGACGTGTCCGGGTAGGTCCGGGTAGGTCCATAAACTTCATAATGAAGTCTCAAAATTCTCTTTTCAAAATGATTTTGAAAACCATGAGCATAAACGTTTTGTACTTGTAGAGCTTTTGGTACTTGAGTTGCAAGGTCTCTAATTGTTAAGATGGTACCCTTAGCAATTGGTATGGCAGCAATTTGAACCAAATAGTGTCTTAAGTACCGATCTGTCAATTTCCATTTGATACGAGTCTAACGACTCTTTCCAAATTTCTTTCAGAAATGGACCGTGGTGGCAAGGTTACTAGGAGAAACCCGACGGGCCGTGCACCGGTGGAGACTGGGCAGGGCAGCCGTAGGACCTCTAGGGCATCTAGAGGAGCGGGCCGTGAGGGCCGATCACAGACCGTGAGCGATGGTCACGTGAGCACCGAGAGTGAGAGCTGTTGGTCTTACGAGGACTCGACCTGCCAACCGGAAACCGAGCCGGTGGAGACCCCTTATGAAGGTGATGATGATGATGTTAGTGACGAGGAGGAAAATGGCTCCTTGGCAAGAATTGAGGCACTGCTCCAACAGTACCACTGAGAGCGCGAGGAGAGGAGGGAACGCCGGAGGCGCCGAGTGGGGCAACCTTCGGGTATGGCTTCGAGAGGAGGAAGCCATGGTGCTTCTAGAGCCCATGATGAACCACATGGGGGCCATGGTGATGGAGGTCCAACCATAAGGATCTCAAAATTCATCAAAGAGGCAGGAGATTTGGGGTGCAAATCTCCTCAAGCAAACCAGCTGGAAAGAGAGACCCGAGTAAACATGAAGGTTTAAACCTTCATGTTTACTCGGGTCTCGCTTTCCAGCTGGTTTGTCGGTTCTCTTTGGCCACCTGACTTTTTCTCCTAGCCTTTCCAAAGAATTGATGAGCCCTGTAATACTGACATTGAAGCAGTAGTCAGGGATAACCGGAGGTAGATCAGGATCATCGAGCCAATGCGTCATTGCCGTTACGGGTCGCTCCTCAGTCTTGGCATAAAGTTTGCCAGTTCGGTAGTCATGCCTTCTGGACGTACTGGATTTGCGGTGCCCCCCTTCGTAACTGTCAGCATGCGGTTGTGCCCGCAAATCCTCTTCTAACCTGATAAAGGCTAAGGTTATAGCCTGGACGTCTTCGAATGTGCGACAAGGAAACTTTGTCAATTCCCTGTATAACTCAGAATCATTCTTCAATCCCCTCCGGAATGCCTCGATTGCTGTAGGTATGTCGCATCGTGAGATTGATACCTTTTCCCTGTTGAAATGATGACGGTAATCTCTCCAAGATTCGTCGCGTTGTTGGATAATTCGGTATAGGTCGCTCGTTTGCTTCTCAAGGGTGCGGCTGCTTGCAAATTGTTGCGTGAACGAGTCGACCAGTTCTGCGAACGAATCGATCCATTCGTTTGGTAGGTTGACGAAGCAGGTCAAGGCTGGTCCTGAGAGCGTCGTTCAAAAACCTCGACACATACACGCCTTCCTCTGGTCCGGAGTGAGTGCGACGGCTAACATGCGCTGTTTGAATTGAGCGACGTGTTCCACTGGGTTTGACGTCCCATCAAACATCTTCATGGCCGGGGCGACGAACTTCCTGGGTATCTCGACGTTGGTGATACATCTACTGAAGGGAGACTCTGCATAACATGTCCTAGACGCTCTGTCCAAAGGTGGGGGAACACCTGGTAATTTGTTGATTTTATCCTGCATTTGACGCATTTGTTCCATCAACATGGACATCTGATCTGCCATGTCAGAGTGAAGTGGACCTTGAGAGGAAGACGTCGGTCCTGCCACTTGGATAACTTCACGACGTCGTTCAGGAAATGTCGATGTTGACAGCGTATCAAATCTGCTAAGGCGTTGTGTCTGGGGTTCTAAGAATGACACACTATGCCCGCTTCATCTGGCGTCTTGCATAAAACTTGATGGGCCGGCCTCCCCACCACTCCGATTTCCGTAATTAGGGATTGATGGCTCCGCAGGGGCAGAAGACATACCAGATGACGAGTTGGAGTTGGAGGGACCGGGATCTCCGCTTGTTCTGCTTCTGTAAAGGGGGATCGACGGTTCTGTTGGAGTGTAGTACGGAGTCGTCACATGCATGCTTTGAGTTGCCGCATGCAAGCCTGACCCATTCGGCCTGACCCGAAGAGATTCCCGGGAAAAAGCAGACTGGTATATTTGCCGGTGGTGTCGTCGCTGGCACGAGTGGCGTGTACGGGATGACCTGCGAGATGACCGTCGAGTATAGTTCTCCAGCCGGCGTTGGCGACAGACCCAGCGTAAGAGATACTGGATCCGTTGATGCCGCGGGTGGAGTCGTCGATTGCGGGGAGACGCCGAGATCCAACCTTGTGGCAGCATTCATAAGGTCAGTCCTCCGGTTGGGCCTTGAATTCGATGCTATTGACACTGCGGATTGTACCTGGGACCGGAGTACATGATAGGCACTAATTGTTAGTGCCTAAGTATACGTTTTTATTATTGTTTGTGATGTTTATTTACTATTATTGTGCAAAGTTTGTATTTGTTAGTTTGCATTTGATTGTAATTGTATTTCTAGCATTTAATTATTTTTTGTAAGAAATAGTTAGTTGGGTTTGAGAATAGGAAAGCTTGGAAGGCAAAAAGGATGCAAAATCCTGAGTTTAGGGCAAAACCCGGCCGGGTATGGAATTTACCCGGCCGGGTATGAGGTGAAAAACGAAGATTCTGAGAAGGTTCATGATATGCACTAATTAGTAGTGCATAAGTGTATGTTTTTATGTTTGATTTGTGTGTATTGTTTATCGTTTTATTTAGTTTGTAAACATTTGTGTGATTTTAGTTGTAATTGTATTTTAATCTTCATTTGTAAGTTGGAGAGTAGAATTAGGAATTATGGTGTTGGAAAGGGAGAATTTGAAGTGAAGAAAATGGAGATTGGACTGTCCAGGAGCTGAAACCCGACCGGTTATAACACTTGACCCGGTCGGGTAAGATTTAACAAACGAAGAAGCTCAGGAAATTTCCAGACCCGGTCGGGTCCCCTATTTCACCCGGTCGGGTCAGATTTGACCCGGGACATTTTAACGTGCTAAAACACAAGAACGTGGGAGATTATCTGATTTTGACATACACCCGGTCGGGTGGGCACTTGACCCGGTCGGGTACCCGGCCCAAGGTGTTGGAAAACACCTATAAATGCCCCATTTTCCTTCACTTTTATTCACTCCTTCTTCCATACTCTTAAGCTCAGTTTAGAATAGTATTTCTTTTATATTTTTATAGCATGTTTAGTCTCCAAATGAGGAGCTAAACTTCCATTTCTTGGTGTTGCTCTTGAAGCTTGTTGATTATTAAAGTTGTGAGTTATTTTCTTAACTTCTTCCCTTGAATATTAATTATTCTTTTAATCTATCTATATATTAATGTTGGGGAGTGTTGCTAAGATGACAATTAGTTAACATCTCGACATTAGTTATAGTAGTATTTATTTTCTTCCTCTATATATTAATGTTGGGGAGTGTTGGTAAGATGACAATTAGATAACATCTAGACATTAGTTATAGTAGGATTATTCATATTCAATCTTCTTTCTTGAATATTAATTCTTCCCTTAATCTATCTCTATATTAATGTTGTGGAGTGTTGCTAAGATGACAATTAGTTAACATCTCGACATTAATTACTACTAGAAACGATCAACGAACCGATGGTTAATCGTTGATGGTTTCACAAGTAAGTAACTTCGGTTTATTAATGCAGGGTCGTGGTTAATAAACTTAAGAGGGATTAATTTTGTTGGTTAAACCGAAACCGTTGTGTTGAGGTTATCAATCTCAATTGATTTCATCAAGGAGTTAAGAGATTAAATGCTACTATTAAGTCGGTATATGGCGGTGTTCTATACTTGACTAATAGTAAGGGTTATTAATGAACGGTCGTTGTTAATAACTACTCTCGATGAATTGGATATACTCCTCGATTGAGTATTTGAGAGGGGATAAGTTATAGATATAACAATGATCGACTAAAATATATCAACAAGTGGAAAGTAGCAATGCCAAGTCCTTTTTATCTTTGAATTAAATCACATATAACTCGTTCATCTTCGTGTTTAAATTTAATCAAATTACTCAATCCTAAAACCCCCCTTATTTACTACTTTTATAAAAAGAGAATTATTTCCTTTCCCTGTGGATACGAACTCTACTACGCTATACTACGTATTAGTGCTAGCATTGAATTTATTTTGAGTGCACACACGACAAAGTGCTCGTCAGTACATCATTCTGATATGCACTAATTAGTAGTGCATAAGTGTATATTTTTATGTTTGATTTGTGTGTATTGTTTATCGTTTTATTTAGTTTGTAAACATTTGTGTTATTTTAGTTGTAATTGTATTTTAATCTTCATTTATAAGTTGTAAAGTAGATTTAGGATTTATGGTGTTGGAAAAGAGGACTTTGAAGAGAAGAAAGCAAGAAATTTGACTGCCCAGGAGCAAAACCCGACCGGGTAGAAATCCCCACCCGGTCGGGTAAGATTTAACAACCGAAGAATCAAGGAAAGTGCCAGACCCGGTCGGGTCCCCTACTTGACCCGGTCGGGTCAGACACGACCCGGGACCAAACGACATGCAGAAACATGAGAGCATGGCGAAATATTTGATTTTGACGTTTACCCGGTCGGGTATGTCCATTTACCCGGGCGGGTCAATGCCCCAGGGTGTTGAAAACACCTATAAATAACCCCATTTTCCTTCACTTTTAAATCACCAATTCCTTTATACTCTTAAGCTCAGTTTAGAATAGCATTTCTCTATATTTCTTTTAGCATGTTTAGTCTCCAAATGAGGAGCTAAACTTCCATTTCTTGGTGTTGCTCTTGAAGCTTGTTGATTATTAAAGTTGTGAGTTATTTTCTTAACTTCTTTCCTTGAATATTAATTCTTCCTTTATATACTATTTCTATATCAATGTTGGGGAGTGTTACTAAGATGACAATTAGTTAACATCTAGACATTGGTCTTAGTAATAGCTATTCCTTCCTCTATGTTAATATTGGGGAGTGTTACTAAGATGACAATTAGTTAACATCTTGATATTAACTATAGTAGGATTCATTTTCTTTAATATTCTTCCTTGAGTATTAATTAATTCCTATTCATATTTCATATTAATATTTTGAACATTACTTAAAGGATCAACTAGTTTTGTTTCATATATTAATTATTACTAGAAACGATCAACGAACCGATGGTTAATCGTTGATGGTTTCACAAGTAAGTAACTTCGATTTATTAATGCACGGTCGTGGTTAATAAACTTAAGAGGGATTAATTTTGTTGGTTAAACCGAAACCGTTGTGTTGAGGTTATCAATCTCAATTGATTTCATCAAGGAGTTAAGAGATTAAATGCTACTATCAAGTCGGTATATGGCGTTGTTCTATACTTGACTAATAGTAAGGGTTATTAATGAACGGTCGTTGTTAATAACTTTTCTCGATGAATTGGATATACTCCTCGATTGAGTATTCGAGAGGAAATAAGTTATAGATATAACAATGATCGACTAAAATATATCAACAAGTGGAAAGTAGCAATACCAAGTCCTTTTTATCTTTGAATTAAATCACATATAACTCGTTCATCTTCGTGTTTAATTTAATTAAATCACTCGATCCCAAAACCCCCTTTATTTACTAGTTTTACTAAAAAGAGAATTATTCATTTCCCTGTGGATACGAACTCTACTACGCTATACTACGTATAAGTGTTAGTATTGAATTTATTTTGAGTGCACACACAACAAAGTGCACGTCACATTCTCCCGTTGAAGAAGTGCCATCCTCTCCGCCATCTCACGCCGAATCTCTTCTCGGACCGTCTCCAATTGTTGATGGAATTCGATCAACAACTGATTTGTTTCTTCCATGTTTGAACTCTTTCTTGCACGATGCCCCACGGTGGGCGCCAATTTGTTTAAGCAAAGAATAAACTATCCTTCTAAACAATTGAATGAATGTGAGGCTTCATGCAAGAAGCTGTAAAAACTAATATAAATAAACTTTGCCTTCAAAATTATTAATGAATATAAACACAAATTGCTTAGAATTTGAGAATGAAGATACTAGCAGTTCGAATGAGTAGTCTCTTGTTTTTTCAATTGAATGAATGCTTCGTTTACAACAGCTTTATTTAAATAATGATTTTTCATCCTAGTCCACCAACTAACCACCCACCGAAATAGCAGGGACTTAAGAACGTATTTGGCTATTCTTTTGCTCCAAGTTTCGAATTGTGCTTATCTCTTCTAAACGGTCCATTAATCCTTGATTTCGCTGGGCTGGATCCTTCTTCCTTTGTAGGGTTGGCTATATCACCCGCATCTGCGGATACCCGGTCAATCCGAACAAAAAATATAGACGAAAACCCGAAGAAGTATGAATGAAAAATGGATGGCGGGGAGACGCCGAGATCCAACCTTGTGGCAGCATTCATAAGGTCAGTCCTCCGGTTCGGCCTTGAATTCGATGCTATTGACACTGCGAATTGTACCTGGGACCGGAGTACATCATTCTCCCATTGAAGAAGGGCCATCCTCTCCGCCATCTCACGCCGAATCTCTTCTCGGACCGTCTCCAATTGTTGATGGAATTTGATCAACAACTGATTTGTTCCTTCCATGTTTGAACTCTTTCTTGCACGATGCCCCACGGTGGGCGCCAATTTGTTTAAGCAAAGAATAAACTATCCTCTTAAACAATTGAATGAATGTGAGGCTTCGTGCAAGAGGCTGTAAAAACTAATATAAATAAACTTTGCCTTCAAAATTATTAATGAATATAAACACAAATTGCGTAGAATTTGAGAATGAAGATACTAGCAGTTCGAATGAGTAGTCTCTTGTTTTTCAATTGAATGAATGCTTCGTTTACAATAGCTTTATTTAAATAATGATTTTTCATCCTAATCCACCAACTAACCACCCACCGAAATAGCAGGGACTTAAGAACGTGCTTGGCTATTCTTTTGCTCCAAGTTTCGAATTGTGCTTATCTCTTCTAAACGATCCATTAATCCTTGATTTCGCTGGGCTGGATCCTTCTTCCTTTGTAGGGCTGGCTATATCACCCACATCTGCGGATACCCGGTCAATCCGAACCGAAAATATAGACGAAAACCCGAAGAAGTATGAATGAAAAATGGATGGCGGGTGGATTGAAAGACGAGGTGGATCGGGTGTGGATGAACACTCATCCAACCCATCACCCGTTATATCCACCCACCCGCTGACCCGCATATAAATATATAATATATAATATATATTTTACTCCCTCTGTCCTGTTAAAATGGTCCGATTTTACCTTTTCAGTTCATCCCACCAAGATTGTCTCATACTTTATTTGGTAAAATTTGCGTGACTCTAAATCATTTTTACTTTATTCGTACTTTATCAATTCAATATCAATCACATAAACCATTTTTATTAATTTGTGTGTCACTCCCTTTTGTCCCATTTTAAGTGGGACGAAGGGAGTATCTATTTAATGATATATAATAATAATAATAATAATAATAATAATAATATTATTTAATATAAATATATTAATAGATAGTGAGATACTTAGATACGTATATATGTTACTCGGTTACTCCATATACATATTACGGAGTATATGTTCGGATGTTCCTGAATTACTAGAGCTCATCCGATCCCTAATCGGCTAATCTCATTAGCCCTATTTTGGAGGTGGATGCCTAGACTCATACTCTGAGAAGCCGGGATTCTGATTTCCGAGGGACAGGGAAGCGGCCGCTCAGTGAATTAATAATTGTAATATACTTAATTGCTCAATTATTAATGTTTTTGGTTTTTAATTGTCATGATTGTTTCTCTTTGTAATTTATTTATTATCTCAAGTTTGACCATTTATATTTCATCCGCTACTCACCCGCTATTCACCCGATCCACCCGATAACCCGTTCAAGATGGATGAGTTGGATGTGAATGTAAATTTTAATGGATGATGGACGGGTGGGTGGAGTATAAAAAGTTAACGGGTGGACGTGGATGAGCCTCCACCCGGTGTAAATCCGACCCACTGCCACCCCTATTCCTTTGCTGGATTTCTCCACAACTCCTTGCAAGATGGGCCGGCAACCAATAGCGTAATTAGTGGCCCAACACAGTGATTGTTGGAAAAAAGTGTGTTAAATTGCATTAAATGGTCATTTTGGGGCAATTTTTTGAGCGGGGTCCACTTCCGATTTGGGTCGGGTCAAAGTGGTTTCAGATAGTCCTTGCTTAGGGCTACAATTCGATATATGGTACGCTCAAAACGGATAACGGGTGAATGAGAAATCGCTTTTCGAAGTTTACCCGTTGGAATGGAGAAAACTAGGAAAAAGTGAGTTTTTGGTATGGGTTTTTCCCACACCGAAAATCACAAGGGATTTTGGACCCTTTATAAAGGGAAACCCCCCCTAAGGAGTTAAGATTCCCAAGGTGAAAGGCTCTCTCACGCGCGCAGGGGGGGTGCGAATCAAATCCCGAAACCGAAGAACAAAAAGCGCGACTTGCGTGTGGCGGCGACCTGCACACACGAATGCCGTCCGAAAATCTATATTCTAAAGATAACGTTAACTTTTGTTCTTCGCGACAAACGTTGGGCATTGATGTCCAACGTTCGTATGCCTTAAACAGGCCATTAACACATGCAAATCCATCCCTATAAAAGACTGGTAGCTGCTTTGCAAAAAGACACAACACACATACGTACTGCACTCTCTTTTAGCTTTGCAAAAACACATAAGTCATTTTATTTAATTAATTTTTATTAGTTAATTTTCTTTGTTTTTCGAAACACACCCAACAGTGATTATAACAAGAAATGAAATAATGATATGACCATAAATAAGTGATTATGATAAATGGTGCAATAATATAGACCATTAGCATTAACATAAAGTGCAATTATCAAATCTAATAAGAAAAACAAAAATTATAAAATCCTACCATGTTTGTAATGTCATCACATAACTCTCGCATATATGGAGTGCATTATATTTAATTAAACATAAAAGTTGAAGCTATTAAAACTAAAAATGATAAACTGAAGTGGCATAACTCAAGTGCATGAATGGCGAAATAAAATGTAATAAATGTCGTGCAATTCCGCCAGCATAAAGTGCACTATTTTTACTCGAAAGAAAATAGTGCAAATCTTTTTTAATTAAGTAAGAATATTTTCGTTGTTCCACATTTTATTATAACAAGAATTTCTTTTTTGTATAGTAAAAATTTGAAAACTGGAAGTATATATAGTAAAAATTGTACGGAGCATTTGAAAATAAATACGATAGTATTTATGAAAAGTTATGGCATATTCATTCTCAACCGCCAGGGTATATAATATTGCACTTATTGGAAAAGTAGAATTTCAACTTACAGATGCATTACGTACATATCAGACATAAAGACGGGTTTTTCATCAAAAAAAAAAGACATAAAGACGGGCAAATGTAATTCCTAGTTATTCGTAATACATTTGAATATTCTTCATTGGAAGTTGTGAGTTATCCTTTGAGATAGAGATTGCTGGATTGGGTTGTGAGGTGGAGAAGTAAGGCCCCAAAACTTGGATAAAATTATTCGAACTTTTCAGTGGATATGGTTGTAGGTAGTTATCCAATTCCATGGAGACAAATTAGAATTTCTTTTCTTTTTTACTAGCACCAAAAGTGTTTATTGTGTTTATTGTAGATGTAGCATCATAGAAATTGCTATAATATAGTATCTATGAAACATTATTGTACCAAAAAATGCTACAATAAGAAATTAAAAGTGCTACAATACATCTATTGTAACATCATTCAGATGCAACATGCGAAAAATGATGCACGTGATATATTGCGACATTTTTGACACCTATTGCAACATTTTGTGCATGTTACAAAAACTATATTTTGTTGTAATGTTTGAACGAAAGATAAATTTGAATTTCTCTTAAATCCCAAAAGCTTATTTGCAATCGTAATGATATAAAGCGCCTTAATTTTCTAATCTAATAGTTTAAGTTTCATGAAAATCTGGTACATATGTATTTGTTGTTGTCTAAATCTAATTGGATCTAATCAAATCTAATTTGTGTAATAACTCCAAGCAGATTTGACATAGAAATAAGTCCAAAGCTATATTTGCACTATAATTCCAGCTCCAGTTGAACTGAAATAAGATAGATCTAAACAATCAATTGACGTATATAAGATTGTTTAGATAAAAAGGTGATCTTAACTTGATTTAAATAATTGGTCAAAAAAAGCTTGATCTAATTAATAATGGAGAAATTCATACTTTCTGATTCTACAATATTAATCCGTACTACAAATATTGATAAAAATAATCCAAACTGAGTAAGTCATTCACGTAAATACATTAAATGAAACAGAGGTAATACTTCCATTTTATATTGCCCTGCTTTGCCCATTTACCACTAATCCCACCTTACTTCTTCCGCGGCTCACCAGTTCTCTCTTCTTAGGCTGCAACCTCATCTCCCCTTATCTTTTCTTCTACCTCTCGCGGTCCCTTTCAACCTCACAGAACAACCAAATAACATTGTATTTTGAGCAGACAACTTTATATTAACAATTTATTATTTATTATTGTTACTATTGTCATCACGTTTAATCTTACTCGGCCACTCATCTTGTTTGATCATCGAATAGAGGGTCCGTCCAGGTGTCCAGGTTTTGATACTGAAAATAGTTCTCCCGAAAGAGCTAGTTTTCTAGAAATCATTGAGTACTTGAACATGTGATCTTTAAAGAATTTTATGGACATGTGGTGCTGTGGCGGTGGGTTTGTGATTTGTATCAACGAAAGTTTGACTCCGTTGAGTTTAATCTATTTGTGTGAAGTGATTTTCCGGTTCGGATTATTTTATTACTATCTTCAGTAGAGATTATTAATATGAATTTCACCATTAATAATTATATTAATGGATTGTAGCATTTCAATTCAACTCTTTATTTAACTGCAAGTTTAAGATGATTTTACCATCTTGGTATTCCAATTACACCTTATATATATCAAAATACTAATTTTGATTGTAAATTTAGATTTGCTATTTCAACTATGTTAAGAAACAAATGAACTTCATTCAATTGAGATTTTAATTTCAAAAATACATAATCTCTGGATATGAAGTTTGGGGGAAAGGCATGGAAAGGTTCTGACCGTGAGTTGTTGGAGACAGAAGGGAAGTGAAAAACCCTTGAGAATAGTAAATTTGAAAAAACAGTCTTAAAAGAAATTATAATGAAACACATTTTTAAAATATGATGAATTTAAATAGTTGAATTGATTTATTTTCCATTGAGCTTAAATTATCGTTTAGTTAGTTATCCTTCAAAAACCTATATTTTAGAGAAACTAAAAAATTGAATATCACAGGTTTTGGGGAATAACAAAAACCATTTCTCCAAGTTTTTAATTTAAATTTAGAATCGGGAGGGTCATCACCCATCAAAGTCTTCCCCTCTCTCCAAAAATAAACTCCCAAACACCCTAAGTGAAACCTCACCATTCCATAACTCATTGCCTCCAAACTCCAAATTTAGTTGTATCAAGTACGGTATTCACGGTGCACTTATTGATGGAAGGTCTGGCTTTGAATTACAAAAAGAATATATGTAAACTTAGGACAACGGTATAAAACTGGTTGCAAACCTGATAGTCTGATACATCAATAAATAAAATTCACAGTCAATTGATACAAAAGTTTCCCGAACAATCTAAATTTCCCCGCTAATTTAGCACAATATATATTCACTCAACACAATAGAATTTAATTAAATCATTACTTTTATTATTATACATTAAATGTTTACGTATACGTTTTTACTTATAATTATGATTAAACACTAAAATATTGGGAAGTAAAAATAAATAAATTTGGAGTCTACGTCATATTATTATTATTAGAAGCCTAATGTCAAAAAATGGTTGAAAGATCAACCATAAGAAAGACCATAATATAAAAGTTAGAACATTGATAATATTTTTGTAAAAATTGAAGTATAAATAAATATGCAATACTCTCTGAGCTCCGTCGGTCCGTCCTTCAATTATCATTCCAAATTCCTTTTCCATGCATCGATCCCAAAATAATTTTGGGAAAATGATTGAAATAAGAGTAAATATGCTACAATATGTAACGTTTTTTGGCCCTACTGTCACCACACAATAGTAGGGGGAATAAATCCGCACGTAATGTAAAACGTCAGCTCCTCATTTATTTGTTTCGCTCATAGTCATATTCACTCAGGTAATCTAAAATGAATGACTAGTTAATAAACTAGTTGTGATATGATAGTAACACATGTGCAACTTTTAAACTTTGTAGTACTCTGTATCTATTAGTAATATTTGTATAAATAAATTTTATTTTAGCAATATTTTTGTAAAAATCCCGATTGATATTGTGGTATATTGGTATGCAAGTAGCAAAATTTTAAATTTAAATAAACCATAACTAAATATGGTGTGATTTTCAAAAAAATAAAAAACTAAATATGGTGTATCAATGTTACAACAAATAGTCCGTAACAAATACTTCGTACATACGTTATGTCAAGAGAACGTTTGAAATTGTGTGAGATGGTTGATTCTGTTCAAATTTAAGAAGTTTTAGCTGAAATTATTAAATTGAATAATTCTGCTGATTTAAGAAAAATTTAAATTTAAAATATATTGTATTAATAAAATAAAGAAACAATTTATATAAAAAATTGTTAAAATGGTAATCTACAACATATAAATTGAACCAATCCAATCAAAAAAGTATTCAACTTTACTTATTTTGATAACACAACTCAGCACAAGAAATCAAAATTTAAAGATAAATGAAAAAGTTGATTATTAAATCTGATAAACCGAAATCACAAAATGTTGCAAATTCAAAAATATAAATATGAACCATATATGTTGGACGATTATTAATTTTCACTTGTATTCAGAATACAAATAATCCGCTACCAACAAATAACCTTTCACATAAATTCCAAATAAGATTTGTTGTTTACTATCACAATATTACTAGCTATGGGCTCTTCTTGAATTGTTCTTCAAAGGCATTGACCAGGGTTATCTATAACCAACTGTTGAAGCATTTGTCCCACACCGGAAAGCTATAAAACAATTAAACACTATATAAGACTTTGAGCTACTCCTCCTCTCAGGTTGACCTTTTAGGATGGAACCCCGGGTCTTAACATGGTATCAGAGCCAATTACGGTTGTGGTTTGACGGCTTGTTTAGCACCCATGATTAAGGGTAGCTTGTTAAGGGTTTGTTTGGCCCGTTTATACACCCCGATATTGTCCAGCCCGGTTCGGGCTGAGGGGGCGTGTTGAAGCATTTGTCCCACACCGGAAAGCTATAAAACAATTAAACACTATATAAGACTTTGAGCTACTCCTCCTCTCAGGTTGACCTTTTAGGATGGAACCCCGGATCTTAACACCAACTTATTTATTTCCAAACACTATTTTATGCATAAACTTAGGTTCACTTAGGTTAATCTAGTTTTTACTTAACTTCATTCTTTCCCAACAAAGCATAGAGAATAGCAAATTATAAAACAACAAGACCCAATCAAACTGAAATTAGATAGTAGTAAACCCTACATGATATTCGACATTATCATATCATACCAAACTTAAAGCCATACTGACAAACTAATCAGACCATACTAAAAAATATAGTCCAAGTAAGAAAATTATAAACAATAAAATGAATGAAAAGAATTGATCGGCCGAACTACATAAAGGGTGTGTTTGGTAAACGGTCAATCTTGTATTTTTCGACTCTAATTGTTTGACACGGTTGGCTATTCTCATTGTTTGGTAAACCGTGTCTTTTTTAATGTCAAATTACTGAAAAAATGAAAAAAATCGATTTGAGTAAATTTTTCATATTAGTTTTCATGCCATGTTTAAACATTCTAATTTACCCTCTAATTGTATTTCTTTCATTTACTACTTTATATGTATGAAAAATAAATACCGAGTTGTAATTATAAAGTAAAAAGGCTTAAATACGTTTTTAGTCCTTGCAAATATGACAAACTTTGTTTTAGGTCCCTGCAAAATATTTTTTTTGTTTTTCATCCCTGTAATATGCACTATTTTGTTTTTAGTCCTCTAATTCCAAAATCACTCTACATAGAAAAAAAATTATTGTCAATTGCATTAACCTATTAGAAATATCTGAATGTGTCCTTTTATAATTTTTTTGAGGCTATTATGAGAGTTAAAATAATGTAAAACTAAGTATTCACATTTTAAAAATATATATTAAAAGCCTTCCAAAAAATAAAATTAAATATTTTTTGAATAACATGACAAAGAATTAGAGGAAACATAATGATTGGGATTATTTTGAGGTCAAACGGAGGTTGTTATCATCGGTGATGGACTAAAACGAAATCTAACATAAATTGCAGGGACGAAAAACAAAAAAATAATTTTGCAGGGATGTAAAACAAAATGTACTATATTTGCAAGGACTAAAATCATATTTAAACCAAGTAAAAATGATAACTATGTATTAAGAAGAAGAAATATTGTTGTGTTTATATTATGTCATTATTAGTACGGACTACAAAGTGTCATTTGAAGAAATATTAAAAGAAAAATATAAAAATATTATGATAAAACTTAAAAGGATAATAATAACAGTAGTAAGTACCAAATATAAATAATAACAGTAAATATAGTTTGAAAAGGTTGTATACTTGTATCAAAGCATAGATTCATATTTACATGTTGTAAGCTAACTTTAAGAGCTATGGTACACAACATTTTTCTTGAATCTCTAGTCAAAACTACCAAAAAAATCCAACGTTATCATTTAGTCACAATCACCAAACAACCAAGAAGTTGCCTCACACCCCCGATACTTCTCCCAAAAAAGTAACTAACAAAGATGACAAAAATAATTGGCGGTGTTTGGGAAACGGCGTTTCAACCAAAAGATGGCGGTATAACTACTTTTAGCATTTTCGTCCTTAGCATTTGTGGACAACCGCTAAAACGGAAACAGTGCAAATAGGAAAGTTTTGGATAAGCATTTTGAAAATGACATTTTCTACTAATTTTATGGTCAAACAGCTAAATTACCAAACATTTTCTGATAACCCGCCAACTTATTCCACTAGTCAAAGCCGTTGACTGAATCCGCTATTGACAACCCGCTAACATAATTCATTATCCGCTAACCGTTAAATGCCAAACACGCCCAAACTCTAGGGTGAGGTTAGATTACAATTTTTATCCATCTCTATAATCTTAACCCCTGAGGATGTTTTCTTTTGGACTGTTTTCAGTACCAGACCAGACCTCCGTAGTTATAAAATACACAGAGACAAGACGTTTACCAGATCAGACCAGACCAGCAAATTTTAGTCCAAAAGAAAACATCCTAATATTAAGGTTTAGGAAGACTAGGAAGTGTACAAGGGGTATAACTGATCCACGACTTGAGTGAAGGGTCTAACACCATTATTCACCACTTCACCTATCTCTAAATTATGCTATCAAATATGAACAATCAATGAGCATCTACAAGCCAAAGGAAAGGGACAAATGAAATTTTAATTAGGGTTCAACCAAAGAAATACCTCCAATCAAGTTTTATAGAGTTTGTACTATATAAGCTACTCCCACAACATAAACACATCCAGTATAATAATAAGGTTACAACCCAAATTTAAGCCATAACATAAAAAAGGATAACTAAAAGATAATAGACCAGTCAGACTCATCTAGTGAGACCCAGTCAACATAGCCTAACGCAGTAGAAGCAATAAATATCACCAAGTAGTTATTCTGTGAATTTTACTGATTAAATACCTCCAAATAAGATCCGTATGAATAAAGGGAAAATGGAAA
Source organism: Cuscuta epithymum (assembly GCA_945859915.1). Taxonomy (NCBI): domain Eukaryota; kingdom Viridiplantae; phylum Streptophyta; class Magnoliopsida; order Solanales; family Convolvulaceae; genus Cuscuta; species Cuscuta epithymum. The sequence continues at coordinate 7,509,457 of CAMAPF010000011.1, read as the reverse complement.
TTAATAATCCAACCTTTTAACAGTCTTCTTATAGTAGTTGATTATTCATGAATAATCCAACCTTTGCACTACATCTTCATTCACTGGTCCCTGACCGGTTCATGACCTGTTGTTCCAAGTTATTTTCTTATCTTTGCAAAATATTATCTTTGTGAAAGGTGAGATTTATGGTATAATGGTTTGCAAAGATAAGAAAATAACTTGGAATAACAGGTCATGAACCGGTCAGGGATCAGTGAATGAAGATGATGTGCAAAGGTTGGATTATTCATGTATAATCAAAAGGTGGGACTATTGTAAGAAGATCGCTAAAAGGTTGGATTATTAGTTTCTATTTTCCCTATGAATAAATTAATCGGAATCAATGTCCAGTAAATTTTCTTGCATAGGAAAGGGATAAAATCTCTAGATCTTTATGACCTCTACAAATCCCCCGTCCTACCGTCATATAGATCAACAATAACAAGGGATCGATTTGAAGGTAGCAAGGAAATCCGAAGATTATCACCAGTTTTTAGGCCACAATATAGTGAAGAGAAAATTCCCAATAGGACTAAAAACGCTTGAGAGTTTCAAAATATGACTAACATCTATGTTTTTCCCTAAATAGGAATAATTATGGTTGAATTTGAAAAATACTTCCATGTTTAAAGAGTGGTACGGCCAAAATTAGTCATATTTTTAAAGAATAAAAACTAGGACTGGGCAAATCGGTTTACGGTTCGGTTTTTATCAGGTTCGGTTCGATTTCAAGTTGTTCGGTTTGGCGAAAAATGTATTTCGGTTTGGTTTCGATTCGGTTCGAGAAATTTTCGGTTCGGTTCGGTTTGATGTTCAGTTTATAAAGTTAAAAAAATAATGTATAATTTCAACATTTACTAATTTGAAATGTTTTATTTTAGTTTAAATCCAAACCAAATAAACTAAAACAAAGCAATAAAATCAAAATAGAATTTTTTGTGTTGGGTGTAAAATAGCAATGGTGTACAAGCAATGTGCCAACATAAATAAAATATAAGTAGTGATTTACATGTGTGCAATGAACAAAAATAATAATGATTTAAATGGTTAATAGAAGTGAGTGAGGGCTTAGGAGTTTGGGCAGCTATGTTTCACTCCAAATCACCAAGTCACCAAACCTACAACCTCCCTAATGTATACATATAATGGACAAACACATTGTCGTATTTCACTGATACAATAAAACTTACAATCTCCATACTGCACACATATAAGAGGCAAACATTCGGTTTGAGCAAATGTTTTACCAAACAGTTTACTGAAGTAAACCCCAACCAAACCAAATCAAAACACCAATTTTCATGATATATGAAAGTTTTTTTGAGTTTCTTTAGTTTGGTTTGGTTTCTTTAGTTCGGTTCGGTTTTGAGTTTTATCGGTTTCGGTCCGGTTTAATATGGTTTGAAAGAAATAGTATCAAACTCAAACCAAATTGCATACGGTTCGATTTCGATTCGGTTTAGTTCGGTTTGGTACGGTTCGGTTTAGTTAAACCAAACCGTTATGCCCACCCCTAATAAAAATATAGTAGCCATATTTTGGAATGGATCGACAAATATATCTACTCTTGTTTAGGGCAATTTTCTTATAGTTAAATATAATTCATGTATACCTGGAGAAAGCCCAACCCTTCATCTCAATTTCGTGAAGCATTCAAGGGAACTCGACCTCAATTAAACAGAGATTTGAAAAAACCAAAGCAAACTGATAAAGATGACCTGAATATACAAAGAATTAAAAAGATAAGTAGATAAAATTTGAGGTGATGTATAAAAAATCAGGGATTGAGTCAGATCTTAGACTGAACATGTAAAAAATCGTATGTAAATAAGTAAAGACCCATACAAACAGGCAAAGGAGAAGGGTTGAAAGAGAAATCGTTAGGTGACAGATAGAGAGTCAGCATAGATAGCTTCCAGCAGAGAAATAATGCAAGAAAACACGATTTATGCTCACTCTCTTCTGTCACCTACCTTAATTACCCCCTTCGATCTGGCGGCGAGCTCTTCATCATTCTGGGCTTCTCTTGTATATAATTATCGAAGCAAGGGAAATAATCAGCAGGGCAAAACGTGCCATAGCAAGGGCATTTCTAGGAAAATGAGATCTACATCTGAAATTATGAACCCTAGAAAAGATAAGACTATAAGAGGAATATAATGGATAAAGGGGGAGACGGTAAGAGTACGGTGTACTATTCCCATTGGGAAGTGGAAAATTAGTACTCAAAACAGTGTCAAACAGTGCAGGGGCGGATCCAGGATTCTGAGATGCTCTGGGCTGAATAGGAATTATACTAGGGTCAAATATCAGCGAGGTGGGCTGATTGTGAAAAATGAAAAAAATTACACTAAAAAAATTGAAAAATTTCTAAGTTGCCCTGAGCTTCAGCCTATCATAGCCTGTACATAGATCCTCCCTTGAAACAGTGTCTCAACAGTGTTTCTACAGTGCGAAACAGTGTCAAACAGTGCCTCAACAGTGTACTATACAGTAAAATCAAATTTCTTTCCTTATTTTGTGTGAAGTCAAAGTGTGAAAATTAAATAAAACCGGTGAGAGTATTGTTTTAAGTGGTTGTGATATCGGGCTCGAAGGAAATGAATAAGGATAACGATGTTCCCTGACTTTGGTGTAAAACTTGCATATAAGTTTAATACTCCAAACTTTAAAAACACATTATTTTCACACTATTGCCATTTATTATTTCTTTCAAAATTGTACATTTATGTGGTTAATTACATAATTTAAAATATCAAATTAAAATTCTTGCAATTATATAAATTGAGGGTAACATTATTTATTTCGCAATGGAAGTTTAAAATGTTAATTGTGTCTACATGAATTCTAAAATATTTTAAATTGTGCAATAACATCATAAGCTTGCATTTTTTAAAATAAATAATACATGAAAATGGTGCAAAAATAATTTTTTATATGAAGTTTGGGGTATATAAATTTCATATGCAAGTTTAGAGTGTTTACCTCACCCCCTCAAAGTTAAAGATATTTTTATTATTTTCCCCTTCTGAGAATGATAATCTTACACCTTTTCCTTTTTTACCCATTTAATAAGTTTGATGATCAATTTTTTGTGATCATTAACACATTAACTATTGATGTTAACCGTTAGATTTAGAGGTCCTTTGGTAATATCCAAATTGATTGTATAGCCTGATTCCGTTGAAACTTTGATTAGAGGCTGAATTAGCTGATTCTGTTGATTTGCGTAAAAAGTACATTTAAAATATATTCAAAAAAAATAAAGAAAAAATATATGAAAAACAGTTAAAATGAACATCTACAGTAACTCTAGTCAATATAATCAGAAAAGTAATTTCAACCTAGCGAAATCAAAAGTTATGTGTTTAGTGAAAATGTTAGTTGATAAATCTGATAAACTGAAAAACAACGTCACCAAATGGGCTAATTTTTTTTTTAACAAATAGACACTCCAAAGTCACTTTTTGTCTTTCAATAACAATCAATGGTTATCATTAATTCATTAATTACTTCAACCTAAAATATGAATTTTCACCATCTTTATACGTGATCAGTGTGTTAATCACCGCAAACTCATCGGATTGTTGTCCTCCTTTTCGCCGTTTTCATCTTCAATAATCACTTCCTCCTCCTCCAGCTCTATTCTCATCTCTTGATTTTCGTATGATTGACTCTATGCCCCATTCGCCAGTGGTCAAAAACAGAAACTTCGTGGGCAAACCGTCTCTAAAGAGTTTCATCTGGCACCACACAACCAAATCCTTCTCCATACCAAAGCTTTGACTGCACGTAACTCTCAATCGAATCAAAGAGCCACACGATCGGCGCAAGAAGTAAAACCCTATCGAGACTCCGAGAGGGTAACGACCGCATATTTTGCATTTTATTTATTAAAAATTGAAAATGATTTTAGTGTTTGGTTAATAATTGTAACTATAATTGAACTTTTGTGGTTTCGTTTGATCTAATCCAAAGAAAGAGGAAAAAACAAATGTCACGTGGACCCCCACACATGATCTTAATGGGAAAGACACTTATTTACCTGCTAAATCGTTCAATTGAGCGTTCTTTCAAGAGTCCAATGATTCAATTGAGTGTTTATAAACTATGAGGGATTGAGGGCTTGATTGACAATTTCGGTATAGTATGAGGTCTATGTGACATTTTTCTCTATATTCTATGTGTCGGTAACTTTGAATGTGTTTGACAAGACCAAATTTATATATACTCAAGAAGTATTCACGAGAGGCAACAGGAAATGAACATCCATTTAGATCGAATTTAGTAAGAGCATTAACAAAATTATATAATTCCTTCGTCCAATCCCTTCAAATTTTGTCAAATATTTTTTGGTTGTCCCATTAACTTTGTCATTTTTTCATTAATGCATTTATTGTTTCTATTAGTTTTCTCTGACCGGCACAAACCTCAACTATAAAAGTTTTACTTTATTATTTATCGTGTCGGTGAAACTTAATCAAGTTTTAAGGCACATAGGGTGTGGTGTATATGGAATCACTTTCTCCCTGCAAATTCCATTCCTCAAGATCAGATGCCAATATGAAAGCCTCTTTGAAATTCTTTTCATGCCTATTTACAAACATTAATAATTATATACAGTCAAGGTGTGTGATATTAAGAGGCTGTTTCGCAACATTCTTTTTAGGCTTATCAGGCTTATCAACCAACTTTTTCATCAAACACGCAAATTTTGCTTTCGCGCGCTGATTTGTATAATAAGCAGAAAAAGTAAGTTTGGAATTACTTTTCTGGCTGTATTGACTGAAGTTACTGTAGATGACCATTTTAGCTATTTTTACATATAACTTTTTCTTCATTTTATTAATAAAATATATTTTAAATTTTTTTTTTCTTAAATCAGCAGAATCAGCCAATGCAGCCACTTTAGTCAGAACTTCATAAATTTCAGCAGAATCAGTCAAATCAACCGATTTTCGTGCTACCAAACGGGCTCTAAATAAACTCGTATTCCTTAGCGTGTGCTTTTAAAAGTATGAAGTTCAATCTGTAAGGCCCTAATGTAATATCTAATTGGTGATTTATTTCTCATATAATCCTTTTCACACACACACACATATATATATATATGGAATTATGGAGTGCAGTTTTGTTAAAATGTATTGTTTTCATGCAAATTGTGACACATTGACCGTCATATACGATGCACTATTGCCTTTAAATGATGCATTTTTTGAAATGAAAGATTTTGTTACTTAGGGGTGTTTGTATCTGATTCTTAGGATGTTTTCTTTTGGACTGAAATTTGCTGGTCTGGTCTGGTCTGTTCTGATCTGGTCTGGTCTGATCTGGTCTGGTCTGGTCTGGACTGTTCTGGTCTGGACTGGTCTGGTCTGGTCTGGTCTGGTCTGGTAAACGTCTGGTATCTGTGTATTTTATAACTACAGAAGTCTGGTCTGGTCTGGTCTGGTCTGGTTTGGTTTGGTTTGGTTTGGTTTGGTCTGGTCTGGTTTGGTTTGGTCTGGTCTGGGACTGAAAACAGTCCAAAAGAAAACAGTTTCTGCTCTTTCAGCGAGCAAAAACAAAAGATGGAGTGTTTGGGTGAAAGTGCAGAAGTGATTCTGGTGCTTTAATTTTCTCCTAGAATTGATTTTTTAGAAGTTGGGGGTGACCAGCTTCTGAAAACTTATTCTGCTTCTTCTTTGAAAAAGAAGCAGAAGCAAAATTAGTTCCAAACACCCCTTAATTACAAATATTTCATCACGTGTTTTCTCAAATTTATTGCATTCTTGGCGTATTTGGAACCCTTAGATCAATGCACTTAATATATCCTCACTTACTCCGTAGTATTTTTCATGGAACGAGACATTTACCACGCTTGATGTCTCGGAGTATGGCTCCTTGTTGGAAAACTGCCGAGCTATGGTGATTTCTAACAATGATTTCCGAGTTGTTTGTACTAGGCGACAAGCTAATAGTAGTGCTCTTATTCTCGATAGAGCATCTACTTGTTATGCTTCTTGCAAGATTTTTGAATTTATTCCTCACTGTATTCTGAACATTATTAATGCAAAAATGAATTAAGTTTTTTCATTAAAAAAATGGAACGAAACATTTTATTTGAACTAAAACAGACACACATATAGGTTTTGGTCTTTTGGATTAAGTAAAAAGAGGTCGAAAAATGAGAATCACTTTTATGAATTAAATTTGACATTTGATGACACAAAATAAGTTAATAATACACTACTAATCAAAATCGCGGTGACAATTTGATAAATAAACAAAACTTTTCTGTTTGCACAAAAAAGTTCAACAAAAATGTCTTAGACAAATAGTTTTTTGTGAATGAGAAATAGTTAAAGTGTACATGTTTCCACTTTTCACAGGAAGAGCTCTTTTATTGAAACTGCACTATATGTCTTAGACAATTAAGTAATAACATTATGATTTAGTTAATCTCTTATATATATATATATATATATATATATATATATATATATATATAGGGAGCGGTTCCGGTGAGATATGGGTCTTGGGAGAGGAAAAAAGAATAAAATCTAACCATCCAATGTATGAAATCAAAGACCAAGATCGGTTGTCATTAGTGATGGTTGCTTGGTAATTAATACAAACTTTGAATGGCAATTCTAACATCAATTGGAACGGTCAAAGTATAAAGGACAAAACTGTAAAAACTCTAGTGAATTAATCACGTTAGTTAATGCATCACCACTCAAATTTCCATATATTTCGGTCAACTAAGTGCATAAATCCTAAAATTTTGGGCTACGTATTGTTTTCCATTAATTGATGATTTGTTTGGATTTCCATAGTATTTTCCACTATTAAAATATTTGAAATATTAACTTAAATTAGTTTCCTTTAAAAAAAACTTAAAGTAGTTAATTTTGAAAGTGCGCTTTTACTCGAATCAAGTTGTATTCTGAAGTCATGAAGGTTACACTTGATCTCAATTTAAAAATACAAAAAATAGTAACGTGCACTTGGAAATAATGCACATTTTTATAGAATCTTTGCAATAACATATATGTGTCTTCGAGTGCTTTAAAAATTTATTAATTGTGCAGATTCTTTTTACTAATTGTGCACAATTCAATAAGTATATTTGCATTATCATCAGGGCCGGCCCTGGGCATGTCTGCCAAGTGCGACCGCACAGGGCCCGGATTTTTGAAGGGCCCAAAAAAAAATTTTAATATTATACCCCAGCCCAAAATCCCCTGTGTAAATCTAAATATGCTTGAAGAATATCTCTTTTTAAATAAATTGTAAGTTATTAATGACTATTTTTATTATTATGTTTATTCGTAAGTTGTATTTTAAGACAATTTGCTTGCATTGCAACTTGAAAAAAGGCCCAAATTTTATTCCCGCACAGGGTCTACATTTCTTTGGGACCGGCCCTGATTATCATAAAGAGCATAGCAATTAATCTAAGTTCATTTAAATATTTATTTACACATGTTTGATTTAGAGAAGTGCATTTATGATAATCTAATGTGCATTTTGTTCATCTTCCTAGAAATAGTACTTCATCCATCTAATTTTGTATATTTGCACTTTGACATTGAATAAATGCAATTTTATTCGGAATATAATGCAACATCAATTTAGTTAAGTATTTGGATATTTTTCAATCTCAGAAGAAATGAGATGTTCATTGAGTTAATATGCATCGATATAATTGAGATTGCATGTTTTTGATTTGGACTATTTAATCTACACTCTACACATGTTGTGCACATCCATACATGTTTTAAAAATGAATATAAATATTCAGGCGTATATTTTAGACATACACAAAAATGCATTATTATATTACGCTTCATGAATAACTATATTGTCACTCTTTTACAAAATAAAATGCACTTTTATCATGTGCATACCAAATATATAAAAATTTCACTACTATATATTACAATTTCTAAACTTCCATATCCGTACTTTTATCATTATGAACTGCACTTTTCTTCCAAAAGCATCATACTTGTTCCATATTATATGATGTTGCCTTCCGATTTCACCTGTATTTGCCAAAAATAAAAGTAAAATTAAAAACTAATTAATGAAAAGTGCAAGAACAAAGTAAGCTAGTGCATCAAAAATTTAATTGAAAATTTACTTTTATTATTTAAAAATTGGTGGCTATCATGTATGTATTTCATAATACACATGTAAAATGCATTACATGACAATTTAGATGCACTAATTATTGGTGCAAATCCACAAATAAGAAAATTAGATTAGTGGAAACTACAAACTTAAACATTGTGCAACAACAATAAGTAAAAGTGCAACAAGAAACGTTTATTATTGCATGACAATGACATGTGCACTCATCGTTAGTGCAAATCTACAAATCTAAAAATTATATTAGTCCAAATTTAGAAATCTAAAAATTGTGCAACGAAAATATATAGAAGTGCAAGAACAAACAGTTGTTATTGCATCCAATTCAACAACTAGCATTTCAGTATCTATTGAATTATAAAATGCAGAACTAGATAAACATAAACTTAGAATGATAGTTGTGCACCGTTATCAATCATTAAAACATGTGATAAGCAAATAAATCATCAATAAATAAGAATTAACCATAAAACAAAGTGGATTTAAAAGCACTTGATTCATTGGGAGAAAATGTATATTTTTAACAGAGCAGCAGACCGAATACAACTTCAAACTCCATAAGGACAAATGATGCCGGAGAGAAAATAGCCGGAGAGAAAACGCCAGAGAGAAAATAGCCGGATGATTAAAGAATCTTTGGAAAACGCCGGAGAGAAAACGAAGGAAGAATAACAGAGCAACGAAGGAGGAATAACACAGGAAAAACGCCGGAGAGAAAAACGCCGGATAAAGGCTGAAAATATCTTTGGAAAGAATTTTGGAGAAACGGTTATGGAAGGTTTAGGCGTGCGTTTAGGAAGTGTACGAACTTAGCTATTCAAATTGACTTCAATACCCTTTGGGAAGGTTTAGGTGCACGTATGATTAAAACTTAATCCAATGGTTGATATCTATTCTTTTTTACTCTCCTAAGATTAAGTTCTCACATGAACCTAAATCTATATATATATATATAAGAGATTAACTAAATCATAATGTTATTACTTAATTTTTAACACATAGTTACTATTGATGTGAATTCGCGTGATCACTTTCTCTCTCTAGCAGGGCTTATAGTCGCTATAGCGTTTTTTCTGCTATCGACGTAAGTCGAGGAACAGTTTTGTTTCTTTTGCCGCAACGACGGGACGGTAAAATACATGGTACAGCCGGCTGTACCGTGCACACGGTACAACCGGACTTTATTGGGCCTGTGCTTCTTCAATCTGAACTTCGCACCAGGTTTCTACGCTTCGGCATCGCACAAAGCTTCGCCTCATACTCATTCTGTATGTTATGTATACTCATTTGGTATTAGTGCAGTACTCATTTTAAAATGTCCTATTCATACATATTTCAAAATGAGTTTTATGTTAAACTCAAATGAATATAACGCCAAAAAAGAATGAACACAAACAATTGAGTTTTTTTTTAATATTTTGATACTCATTTTGTAATTATGTATGCTCATTTGGTACTGTTTTATACTCATTTTAAAAGGCTGCACATGTTAAACATATCATAATTCATTAGATTCACATATTGAAATTAAATGAAATTGATTATAGACATAATTTAAGACTTTAATAAGCGAAAAAATAATAAACGGAATGTGATATATGAGGATTATTGAAGGGGTTTTTTATAAGAATATTACTAAAATAAAAGTTATTTACATAAATATGACTATTCATTACTACAACATAGTGTTGTAGTAACTAAAGTTCAAAATTTGAATATGAATTACTATGATTTCATTACTACTCTAGTAACTAATCATATTTTTGTAAATCATCTTTATTTTGGTCATATTTATGTAATTATTTCTTATTGAAGCAGATATCACTAATGCCCACTTTTAGGCTCCTAATACTCAAAAGAACAAGCTTGATACTCATCAAAATTGATTCAATGCTCATTTAGGAAAATCCTTAATTTTCACCAAAATTACAAATTTGCCACCAGCTGTACGGATGGCACCGTACAGCCGGTTGTACTATATACGATTCCACGAAGGGACGAGGCCGGACTGACGGTAGCGAAAGACTTAGGGCAACTTGGAGAAGCTAATACTGGATTCGAAAGTGATAGAGTATTTTTATTTTAAATATGAGGACACAACTTGGAGAATACACTTTGATTAAACAATTAACCTTACCCGTTCGGGAACGACAGATGAGCATATCTTTCAACATGGCCTTTTCGTAGTGGAAAATGGATGGGCGGGGTTTGTATGCTTATCAGTTATCACATACTCACATGGTTGTAGCCTACAAATCTACCATATCATGTTCTGGTTCCCAGCTGTATACGAATCCAATATATTAAAGCGGAATGACATCTTCGAATTTAGGCCACGCATGGTTTTTGTGGTGAATGTTGTAGTACGTTAAGGACTTAAGGTACTCCTGAAATAAAGTTTATTGTAGTGATGGGCCGGGAATAAAAAATTTAAAATCGAACTGAACCGTTTGATAAATAATCTCTGAGTAAAGGGTCAGTTTAGTCTTTGAAGTTGCAAAAAAGGGGTCAAATAAGTCCTGATATAGAAGATTCTGTCCGGACGTGCCATTTGAGGTGGCTCCCGGTGGAATTTTTTGATAATTTTTTTTGAGCATCTTATTCATTAAGTCTAGTTTACTCATACCAAATTTCAGCTAAAAATTCAATCGGGAAGACATTCAAATGAATTCTTGAAGATAACTGCGCTTTTAACGGCACAATTATCTTGAAGAATTCATTTGAATGTCTTCCCGATTGATTTTTTATCTGAAATTTGGTATGAGTGAACTAGACTTAATGAATAAGATGCTCAAAAAATTTTATCAAAAATTCCATCGGGAACCGCCCTAAATGGTGACGGCTAGATAGAATTTCCTATATAAGGACTTATTTGACCCCTTTTATGCAACTTCGAGGACCAAATTGACCCTTTACTCAATAATCTCTCAACAATTATATAGTCAAGTGTGTATATTCATGCAATCTCAAAATAGCTAAGTGTGTGTTTATATAAATATTCCTATTTTTCCTTTTACATAATTTATGTTATATTTGGTATATATTGAAAGAATGCTAAAATTTTAAAAATCATTAATGACTATTAATTTCTAGTAATTTAGTGTATCATATGTGTGTTTTACAATATTCATCTTAGAACAAAAAAGAAGAACATTAAGTTTTTTATTATGTTCAACAATTGGAAGATCTTTTTTATGTTTTCACATGAATATAATAAAGATGATATTTATTTGATGTATCGTCATTTTGCTATATTTTTCTTTAATTGGGTTGCACTATTTGATTATTTGTAAATTTAAATAAAAAAATTTAGCCTCTTGAACCTTTCCTTGTATTTAGTATGCATTTTGTTATATTTTTATTAACATTTCATGTGAATTGGATAGTGTGATATCTACTAATTGTAAGATTTGTCCAAATTTTTTAGCATGCATTTGACATTGTACCAAACCGTTTTGTACCGTTCCGAAATGAAACAGTACCGAATGATTCCGTCCCTAGAATCGGACCATACCAAACCTTTAGAAATCTCACGGGTACATTACGGGTTTTGCTAATTTATAGAACCGTTCTAGACCGCGCCCACCCCTACTTTATTGCATCTTCGTTGGTTTCCTATCAAAATGAGGCTTTCTTTCCATTAATAAAACTAGTAACTCACTAGCTTGTGCGTTGCACGGGATGTAATATGCTTATTTTCTACTCCCTCCGTCCTTAAATAAACTTCCATTTCGCTTTTCGAGGGTCAACTTAAATCACACTTAAACTCTTACTTTATGTATCAAAATTTTATAAAAAGTGAATTTTTTTTTGCAGGTTTTGTAGCGGGTTTGATTTAGTTTCTGAATATGTAAATTTTATTTTCTAAAAATAATCCGAGTTTTCACAGGGATAATTTAACTTTATCGCTGGTCAAACTTTGTAACCCGCAATTTGAAGTTTAATATGGGACAGAGGTAGTATATGTTATGGAGTAAATATAACTAAAGATTATACTCCATAGAGGACTGCTCAGGTCCAGCCGGAGGGACGGGAGCAGCCGTCCGAACTTCACTGTTTGGGGCGGTTCCCGGTGGAACTTTTCGATGAAATTTTTTGAGCATGTTCCTCATCAAGTCTAGTTTGTCCATACCAAATTTCAGCTCAAAATTCGACCGGGAAGGCAGTCAAATAAATTCTTGAAACTTACTGCACTTTATATATGCGCAGAATGTGCAGTAAGCTTCAAGAATTTATTTGACTGCCTTCCCGGTCGAATTTTGAGCTGAAATTTGGTATGGACAAACTAGACTTGATGAGGAACATGCTCAAAAAATTTCATCGAAAAGTTCCACCGGGAACTGCCCCAAACAGTAAAGTTCGGACGGCACCTCCCGTCCCTCCGGATGGACGTGAGCATTCCTAATACTCCATATTGGCGCATATATCGCCATACACATCACAGATTATTGCAAACCTTCTTTTATACAACGTTTCTACACTAATCTCTTCAATTATAATAACATGTTGTGATCTTATATTTTCACCTATGTATGTCTTCACGTGCATGTTCATTCTAATCGGTTAACATTCCTTGAATATATAAGTCTTTTATTTCATTTCAAACACTTGAATTAGAATTTATCTTGCACCAAAATAAAAAAGAAAAGAAAAAGATTTTTGTTGAACATTACAAATTAGTAAGCACCTTTGAATTACTCAAATACTTAATTTATACGGAGTATTACTTTACGAAAGCATATTTTCAAAAATCACCAACATTATTATTTTGTGGAAGTCGTCTAGCTCATCTGGTCGCCAACTCAATCTCTCTTATGAAAGATCTCAGGTTCAATACTCAATGAAGTGAGTTTAATCCCAATTTATCTCAGGCCACGACCCCAAGGGTTAAAAGTAGTATCTGAAATAAAATACTTTTCAAAGTAGAAGCAAATACAATTATACAAGGGTTTTTTACAAGAGTAATATTAAAATAAAACTTATTTACATAAATATGACTATTCATTACTACAACGTAATGTTATGGTAACTTAAGTTCAAAACTTGAACATGAATTACTATGATTTCATTACCACTATAGTAACTAGTCATATTTTTGTAAAATATCTTTATTTTGCTCATATTTATGTAATTATTTCATTATACAAACACTCCTTATTAAACATTTATAATACATTTAGACAAAGATGAAATTAATTATAGTTAAATGAAAAATACTTTTTAAACGCATTTTCCTACTTGTTTTTATGAACATTCATAATGTACACCATTCAACTAATTTTTATACTCCAAATAATAAAGCATTTAAATTATTTTTCAGTTTACCTCACCAGCATTACGATTGTAAGTCTCATCCTTTTTTATAAAAGGATTTAAGTATACAGGAATGTAAAATTTTGAAAATGAGATGTGGAATCAACATTATGAGTTATAGCACTCTTATGACAAAAGAAATAAATACGAGATAATTAGAATATATTAAGCTTGATAGTATCATAATAAAAGGAAGTTTAAAAAAAAAACAAAAAAAAGGAAGTTTTAATTCAAATGTAGTTTGATCCCAATTTACCCCATGCCCCTAGGCCTCGACCATCCGGGGTAAAACAATCGAAATAAATCACTTTTCAAAGTAGAAGCAAATACAATTATCAAACACCCCTTTAACTCCTTTATAATAATAGACAATGATGAAATTATAATTAAATGAAAAATACTTTTGTGACACATTTTCGTTCTTGTTTTTATAAACATTCATAATGTACACCATTCACCTAATTTTACTCTAAATTATAGTGCATTTAAATTATTTTTCAGTTTACAATTGTCGGTCTCATCCTTTTTTATATAAGGACTTAAGTATACAGGAATGTAAGGGCATGTTTACTAACATAGATATTTTCCTGTTTTCTACTTCTGTTTTTCGTTCTCCAATTTTCTGTTTCTATTTTTTAGTTTTCCATTTTCAAATCTGAAAACATGTTCATCAATTTTTTCACCCAGTTCTCCAATTCCACACCCTTGACCCCTACCACTACGCTTACCACGATCTTACACTCTACCCATACTCCCCCACAACCCTTCATACCCACCCATACCTACTCGTAGGGGTCGGGGTAGGGTAGTTATGGGTGGGGTGGGGTATGGTCGGGGTGGGGTGGTAAGGTCTAGGGGGTTGGGTGGGGGTAGTGGGTGGGTTAGGGTCGTGGTTAGGGGTAAGGGTGGGGTAGTGGGTGAGTGGGGTCGGGTAGTGGTAGGGTGGGGATGGGGTTAGGTAGGTAGGGTAGTGGTAGGGTGGGGGTTGAGGCGGGGTATGGGGTAGGGTCAGGGTAGGGTAGGGGTAGGGTGGGGTCGGATATGATAGGGCTAGGGTGGGGTCGGGTAGGCGGGTAAGGGGTGGGGTGGGTAGGGGTAGGTAGGGTAGGGGTAGGTGTGGTCGGGTAGGTAGGGTAACGGTGGGGTCGGGTGGTTAGGGTAGTGGTAGGGTGGGGTAAGGTAGGGGTAGGGTAGGGAATTGGGATAGGATGGCGGTAGGGTGGGGTCGCCAGGGTGGGGCCGAGGGTGGGGGGGTAGGTAGGATGGCGGTGGGGGGTAGGATGGCGGTAAGGGTGGTGGTAGTGGGCAAGGTTGGGGTAAGGTAGGGGCATAGTAGGGAATTGGGATAGGATGGCAGTAGGGTGGGCACGGCGTCCGGGTGGGGCCGAGGTCGGGTAAGGGTGGGGGGGTAGGATGGTGGTGGGGGGTAGGAGGGCAGAAGAGTGGGGGTAGGATGGTGGTGGGGTAGGGCCGAGGTAGGGGGTATGTGGTAAGGGGTAAGGTAGGGGTAAGGGGTAATATACGTGGGGTGGGGGTAGGGTAGGGTGGGTCGGGGTGGGGTCGAGGTGGTAGGGGGGTGGCGGTATGGTAGGATGGATTGGGGTGGGGTAGGGTCATTATAGGGAAAAATGGGTACGCAGGGTGGGGGTAGGGTAAGGGTAAGGGGTAAGGGGTAAGGTACGAGGATGGTAATAGCTGATATATTTTAGGAAGATTGTGTATTTTGGAAACTTATATTTTATTATAAATATACCTGCCTGGGCTCCTAACCCCTTTCCCATTATTTCACATGGTATCACGAGCCTGACCTATTTTTCTCTCTCTTTTTTCGGCCGCCTCCCTCGTTTCTAGATGTCTACGGCCGCAGCAGTGGTTTCAACCACCATGGGTTCCGTCGCAGCCGATGTTACAACGGCGCCGGAAATTACTATTCCCATCACAAACATGATGACGCAACACCCTTCCTCCTCTACAATCTCTGCAAGTTTTTCCAGCGGCATCATCAATTCTCCGGTGTTGAGGCCATCGTCGTCCACGCTATTCTCAAGCTTTCCGCCGCCGCCAATGTTCTCTATGGCCGAGCCTTACACCTTGTTCCAGTCTGTGCCGCCACCTGCTTCGGGTCATGCTTTCTCTTCCCCGACAGCAACTGTGGGTCGTTTCACCGTCCCTGCAGTCTCTTCTCCGCCACCGGCCTCATCGTTCTTTGGTTCTACCTTTTCTGGGACTCCAGGTATTATTCGACCATCTGAGCCGACGGGTTTTGGCTCTCCTATGTCGGCCCTCGCTCAGTCCGTCTCGAGTATTACCTCGGTATCTCAAATTGTTACCATCAAGTTGAAGGCTGTAGAAGATTATCTTACTTGGCGCACTCAGTTCGAATCTTGCTTGGTTTCTCAAGGTTTATTTGGTGTTGTGGATGGCTCCATTGAGGTACCCTCCATGTATATGGTTGATTTTGCTAACCGTCAAGTTCCCAATCCCGAGTATTATTATTGGCTTCGTGTAGACCAAACAATTCGTTGTTGGTTATTTGCTACCTTGACTCGGGATGTTTTAGTTGATGTTCATGACTTAAAACACTCTGCTGCAATCTGGGCTAGACTTCAGACTCGCTTTATGTCTGCCAGTTTACCTCGATGCATGGAACTTAAACGGTTATTGTCCACCATTAAAAAGAAAGAAACTCAAACTATGGAAATTTATTTACGAGAAATCAAGAATTTAGTGGATTCCCTTGCTGCAATTAATTCCCCTGTCTCGGAAAAAGAGCTTCTTGAATCTATTTTGGCTGGTTTGGGACCCGAGTATCGGTCCCTTGTCACCACTGTTTCTTTATTTCCCCAGAATTTTCCATTTGATATTTTACAACCCTGTCTTCTGGAAGAGGAGCAACGTTTCTTTCTGAGCGTCATCAGCAAACTTTGGTTGGTCACCAAGCTTTTGCAGCTCCTGCAGCGGTTGGCCAGCAGCCCCCTGGACAGTTTATGCGCGGCAGAGGGGGTCGCGGCAGAGGGGGGCGCGGCAGTGGTGCGGGTCGCGGTCGAGGAGGACCACCGCCATACGGCGGCCAGGCAGCTTACGGCCAGCAGCCTTTTTATGGGGGTCCACAGTACAGCAGTATTTTGGAGGCATGCAGCAGCCTCAGCCCGGTCCACAACCTCATGGCGGGCAGTTCCTTGGGGGACAGCAGCCGGGTCCTTCCGGTCCGGTCTTCGGCAGGCCATCGGTTCAGCTTCAGGGGGTGCAATCGTCTTCATCGGGCACTACAGGTTCTGATAGTAATTCGGTCTTGTCAATTTTAAATGCTAATCCCTTTTATATTTGTGATACTCATACTAGCTTTGTAGGCTTTCCATCGGGTGAGGGAATTCTTGGGTCTATTCCACCACCTGTTGTCTGTCAACTATGTTTCAATGCAGGTCATTCTGCTCTTCAGTGTCCTTCCCGATTCAGTCAGCCCTCTGCACCAGCCCTGCTTACTAATAATGGTGAGTCAAATGCTGCTTTATGGTATCCCGACTCGGGTGCGTCTGCTCACATGACTCCTACAGAAGGTATTTTAGTTAATAAATTACCTTATACTGGACCACTTTCTGTTAATAAATTACCTTAATCTCTCCTCTAATTCCTTAATGATTCTATCCTTATCATGCGGGGAATGAATTTAGCAAGTTCCTGAACAGAGAGATTTAGAAAACTTATATCATCATTAGAGCCTTCACTTTCTTATTCGGGGATTGCAACATCGCCCTTTTCATCTTCCTTTTCAACAATCGCCATCAACGCCAAGTTCTCTTCAATTTCTTCATCTGAGGAATCATTCATCTAATTCCAATGATCTTTCTAGACCAGCAGTGCAACATTTTTATCATCTTACATAGCCATGAACATTTTCTGCTTGTTCAGGAACATATTTTGCTTGTAATAGTTAAAGTCCCTCCTCCTTGGTAAGAGACAATCTATGATAAGATGTTCTGCTTTGCTTTAATTGAATAGTTAAGAGGTTCTTAAGCTGCAACTGCCTTCCCCGAGGCATTCTGATAATTGTTCTTCTGGTTGTAATTGGATGAAGAAGTTCTCAGCTTATTTGGTGAATTGTTCTTCTTGATAAACTTCTCATTTAATTGGATGAATTGTTCTTCTTGATAAACTTCTTATTGAATTGTTCTCAGCTGAGCCATCTTCTTCTGAAGTTCTTCTTCTGAAGTTCTTCTTCTCCTTCTCCTTCTCCTTCTCCTTCTCCTTCTCCTTCTCCTTCTCCTTCTCCTTCTCCTTCTCCTCCTTCTCCTTCTCCTTCTCCTTCTCCTTCTTCTCCTTCTGCTTCTCCTTCTGCTTCTCCTTCTTCTTCTCCTTCTTCTTCTTCTCCTCCTCCTCCTCCTCCTCCTCCTCCTCCTCCTCCTCCTCCTCCTCCTCCTCCTCCTCCTCCTCCTCCTCCTCCTCCTCCTCCTCCTCCTCCTCCTCCTCCTCCTCCTCCTCCTCCTCCTCCTCCTCCTCCTCCTTCGTCTTCTTCTTCTTCTTCGTCTTCGTCTTCTTCGTCTTCGTCTTCTTCGTCTTCTTCTTCTTCTTCGTCTTCTTCTTCTTCGTCTTCTTCTTCGTCTTCTTCTTCAATTCATCTTCTTCTTCTTCTTCTTCTTCTTCTTCTTCTTAATTTTTGATTTTTTTTATTTTTTTTCCTTTTTTATATTATATAACGTTTTGTTCATTCACGTAGGAGATGAATAGTTTGTGATTATCAACATATTTTCTCCGAAATACCCGGATTTGGGGGGTTTACAATGAGAGGAAGTGGAGGATTTGAGAAGTCTTCCACTTTCCTCCCCTTCCCCCCTATTTCCTTCAACCTCACACACACACAAATCCTCCACTTCCCTTCCCTCCCTTCCCCTCCAAAACCCTCCAATCAAACAGGCTCTTAGTGAAACACTATTTTCAAGTAAAAAATGTTAAACTTTGACTGATTATATATATTGATACACGTTAATATCGATAATACAAAAATATATGAAAATGTTTCTTGTTAAACATGTTATCACAAAAGTATAAATTTATGAAATTTAACGATAAGAAAGTATAAATTTATTAAATTTTACATAAATATATTAGTTAAAACTTAAAATAATGAATTAAAGTTTATCAACTTGGACTAGCTAGAAAGGTCAAAATTGGCTAAATAAAAAGGGAGGGAAGTATATATCGTACGAATTATTTCGGCAATACACTTTTAACTATCAAAGAAGGGTTAGGAAAAATTAAGCCGAAGTAAACTAAAAATTACAGTTTATCCATTAGCAAATGTAAATATTCAATAAATAAAGAGAGCATACTGAAAAAAATGAGCCAAACAAAATTGCATAACATTGGTCGCAGAATATTTTCTGCTAATGCAGATCAGATATAAACTACTCAAATTCAAATAAAGTCTCGTTTGCTTCAACAATTTTAATCTTAAAGTAAGAACAAGTGTACAAATGTACTTTACAAACAACTTTTTTTCTACAAGGTTATGATTTATAATAAAAATAAGGGAAAATTTCCAAAATAATGCCAACCTTTTATTCACTGGATATGAGTAATTATTGTCAAATTTGAAAAATGTCGGTGATGTTTGAAAATGACGATCGATAAAAAAATGACGGTTTAACCCCCTATAGCGTTTTCAATAAGTGTAAATGTTGTTTGGTACTACGTAAATAACTATTCAGCTTTAATGTTTTTGGGCGAAACCACTGAAATAAAAATGCTGCAAATAGGAGAAGTTTGGGTTAAAGCTTTGGAATATGACGTTTTCTACTAATTTTTATAGCCAAACAACTAAATTAACAATTATCTTCTAGCAACCCACCAACTTATTTCGTTATTCAAACCTGTTTGCTGAATTCGTTATTAACAATATATGTTAACATAACTGTTCACTGAATTCATTATTAACAATATGTTAACATAACTCGCTATCTGCTAACTGCTAACCGCTAATTGCGAAGCATGCCATGCCCACTATCATGTTAGAATATTAGTAATGCCAAAATATGACATTGATTATTTTTATTTAGAGAATAAAAATGTGATAATATTATATTGAAATTTATAACCACTTCTACTTTTTTTAGGACAATTTTCGATACTAATAATAAGGGGCAAAAAAACCCTTGTTATTCATCTTCTCAAGGGACGCGTTAAAAGAAGGTTTGGTAATTTAGTTGTTTGACCATAAAATTATACGGATAAAAAAGACAGCCTAATTAAAAACGATGGCACTGAACAAATTACTTGCCAAGCATCCATCATTCTCACTATTGAGAATAATAATGAGAACATAAAAGCCTTTCCTACCAATGGCCGTAGCTCAACTGATAGCGAGGTAGTGCCACAAGGGTTAGGTCCCGAGTTCGACTCCCGACAACTGTGATGAGAGATTACTCAACATAAGACCTCTGCAAGTTTCGTAGACGGGACCCTATTTTCTATCTGTCAGATTGTAATTATAGTCTAATTTCCATCCTTCCATTGGGCCATCCGATCGATGTTGGGGGCCTCGGGAAGGGGTGTCATCCTTTTTTTATAAAAGCCTTTGCTATTCAAGTTCTCAAAGAACACGCTAATAGAAATTCTCGCAGCCGACTTTCCCAAAGGGGAATGGGTACAGGGTGGGTACGTATCTTTTGATCCGATATAAACAAAACAAAATTGTACTCGTTCTTTTCAATACACGTAGCCACCTAGGTTTTCCACCGAGCATAAATTGATATGGACACTACAAATTGACGAACGAAATACGGGGTATTTTCACATTGGGGTGACCAAAAATACCTAACTGGTATGATACCGATCGGTATGGTACCGAACCGATAAACGAGATTTGAAACGGATCTCAAAATTTTTTGTCCCGAATCAGACCGAACCGGTTTCAAACAATGCCATGATCGGTTCTCATAAAATGAGAACCGGTACTGGACCGAACCAGACCGAAGTATGGTTTATTAAATTTGTACTACTATAATTTATCTGAAATGTATTAATTACCTCATCCGTTTGAAATTGATTTGCAAAACCAACATTTTTTTGTCAAAGTTATTGTTAAGTCCTCCCTAATGATAATTAATACAATTTTTAATAATTAAAATTTACATATTTAGAAATCACATTAAAATCGCTCTAAAGTTGCAAAATCCAAATTAGAATATACGAAGTACGGAGTACTTTTTTTGAAAGGCCAAATTGGAATATAATTAAAAAGTGAAATCCTATTTCATAAGTGAATAAAAAGAAATTGTTTGACCAAAAAAAGATTGACTTTGCAAATCAATTTGGAACGAAGGTAGTATGGAATATGAACATTGATAAATTGTGTGGATTTTTGGAGGATGGCTAAATTTTATTTATTTCTTAAACAGCTAGAAAAAGTGGTGGCATTGTTTGGTATTGGTATGACATAGTACTTTTCCGTTTGAAAATGGACAGTACTGAACGGGTTTGGGTCTAAGACCGAACCGTACCGAACTGTACCGAACCGTTTCAATAGTAACGGTACGGGTACGGGTCCGGCCAAATATTGGACCGGACCGGACCGTTCCCACCCCTATTTTCAAAAGTAAAGAAGGTAAATGGGAAATATAAGGAAAAGGTAAGATTTCTGAAGAAGGTAGATGGAAAATACTAACTCGGTCCCCTTCCCGGTTTGACCTACACATATTTCGGAAATAAACTTATGAGGGGAGAAATTTTACCGTTTTGACACTGTTTCGACTTTGTTTGACACTGTTTTGCACTGTTTGGCTCTGTTTTGATGCTGATAACTTGACATTTAAGAAAATGGAAGTTAAATTAGGGACAGAAATTGTTTGAGGGAGAGACGGAGTATATAAGAAAAAGGTGCAATTGAATATCAAATTGTTAACTTAATATTGGTGCGGTACTCTAAAACCCTGTTACGACATTACAGATACTCGTGCGATTATCATGAATTCATGAGCGAGCAATCCAGAAGAGGAGCGTTTCAGCCTCGATTTGGGGAGTTTCTTTAGTATTTTATTCAGCTTTGTCTAAATTATTAAGTTAATGAAACAATTATATTTATCTCAATTTAATAGCGATAAAACTTACTTCCTCCACAACGTTTATTTTCACGTTTGTCAAACGAGTGAAAATTAAAACATTCATATTTTTAAAACATAAAATGAGAGGAATTTAAAAGTATTTTTTGAGATTTAATTTCTAATATACTCTGTTCTCTAATAGATAGGAGTGTAGAGTTTGACACAAGTTTTAAGGGGAAAATAATAGGGGTATAGTAAAACGTGTAGTGAGTTGTGCTTGAATGAAAAAGTAGGAAAAAGAATGAGGGTATATAGGTATATTTATTGAAAAACTTTCCAAACATGGAAAAGGAGACAAATATTAAAGAACACCCCAAAATAGAAAGTGAGACATATATTAGAGAACAGGGGAATATTAAATAATATTACGGAGTATATAAGTATTTAGTCGATCGGCTGCCACTACCTTCCACCTGCAGCCGACCGCCAAAGCCTTCGTCGATTGCTAAATCTCCTCCATTGTCGCCGCCTATCTCCACATAATTGCATCGCCATCATACTGCGGACACAATGATCTAGCGTCACCAAACATTGATTATGCAAGGGAACATGAGTCAATTAAATCTATTAATTAAGACTGCCTCCGTCCAAAAAATAGCTCTCATATTGACTTGGATCAGAGTAAAATGGGAATAAATTAAGAATGTATTATTGTGATTGAATTAAAAGGGGTACATGGATGGTAGCCACACAAAACTTTCCACAAAGATAGATGATTTTTTTAGAACAACCAAAAAAGAAAGTGAGAAGTATTTTTTAGGACAGGGAATAACTAATT
This sequence comes from Cuscuta epithymum, assembly GCA_945859915.1. Lineage (NCBI taxonomy): Eukaryota > Viridiplantae > Streptophyta > Magnoliopsida > Solanales > Convolvulaceae > Cuscuta > Cuscuta epithymum. The sequence goes on along the minus strand of CAMAPF010000011.1, from coordinate 7,487,113 downwards.
ATACGGATAGAAAAGTACTGTTTAGAAAACATCGAACTAATGTACATTTATGTTTAAGTTTACTAATGTGGTTCCTCTGGCTATATAGGAAGTTACAATGTTAAAAACCATGGTACAGATGTTTAATGACAGTAGATTGACATGTAGATTTTTTTCAAAATAATCTCATACCTTCAAAATTATATCATTCACCATCTCAAAATGACTAGATCTTTTGTGGATCTTGTACTCAATAATTAATAATACCTTCACAATAATCTTGAGATAATCTGGATTCATATTTCAATCCCAAATTATTTTTTCAATAATCTCACCAAATAATCTTCATCACTAAATCATGATACCAAAATGATCCGCCCCAAATCATTTTCATTTTTCAAACTTTTATCCAAATCAAACCAAGAATAATTTGAAGGGACGGATGGAGTAAAATTATAGTGCGAATACCAAACAGCAGAAGGAATTTAAAAAAAGAACCATGGACTTCTTTCCGTGCACGTATCTAACATTCTAAGCTCCAACAAAGGATTTTTAGAAGGGAATTAGTTAGAGTAAATTAGGGTAAGGTTTAGGGGCAGTGTTGATATTTAATCGACTGTTACTCATCCTTCCACTATATAAGGCCAACCCCGTTCTTTATTTCCTACCACATCAACTCAAACAACAAACACTAGTAACCTTCTCCGCCCCTTTCCCAAATGAAGCATTACTTGCCACAATTACTGGCTCTTCATCGATCTAGGGTTCACATGAAGTTTTCATTTTTCTAAAAGAAAAACCATTCCCGTTCATACATATATTTATTCAGTTGTTATTTCTTCTTCCGATTATATCCTTGTTCTGTAAATATATGGATCAGAAGTCAAGCATGATTGAAGAATTGGCCAGCAGATCTAAGGGGTAAAGTTGGAGGTGACAGAAGAGAGTGAGCACAAATGGTGTTTTCTTGCATGATTCCCATGCTTGAAGCTATGTGTGCTTACTCTCTTCCTGTCACCCCTTTCTCTCTCTATATATACATGTATACATATTTATCAGAATCCCTTTCCCTTTCTTGATTGTGCTTTGCTTTGTTTTATTTTGTTCTTTCTGCTGATTTGTCACACCTTATCACAAAGTCTTTCATTATGTTCCAAATTCATTTTATTATGAGATGAATCTATGATCTTACACAGTACCCATTTATATATCATGAGTCTATGATCTTACATACACAACCCCCCATGTTATGCAATTTTGTTCATTAGCTAATTTTTTTACAGTGGATCTCTCTCATTCTTGCATATTCACATTTACTGATCAGATGGATATTGCCATATTGGAGGATTTGTATTTGTGATTTTACTTCGGTTTTTCCTAACCCTTCTTTATTAGTTGAAATTGAATGGCCAAGATGGTTCGTAGTTTCGTACAATGATTTGGAAGATCAATCAGGTGTGAAGATGGATTAGGGCTTCTTTCATTGTGCAATTGGGACATAAGAAACTGGGCACGACCTTTTGATTTCTTGCTTCCAAGTCGACGATCTTGATTTGTGCGCTACATATAGAAAGAGCTTCCGGTGAAAGGCTGTTTGGAATTTGTATTTTCAAAGATTCTTATTCGTTCATTATTATGTAAAAATCATCCCAATAAATATAATTTGAGGTATATTTTCCGGTCTTTGTTAGGACAGTTTTATTTGGATCATAAATTTATTAGTCTTTTTAAGTTTAATATAATTCCTTTCGAAAAAAAGTTTAATATTGTTTGGTATAATATAGTCTCGTCAGATAGTTTAGTTTAGTCTATGTGTATTTTAGTTTGGTCTACTAAATATGGCATTTGGTTTAATCAAATTTGCTCTGATTTATTCCAAGATTGAAATAAGTTAAAGCAAAAAATCGGTTAAACACTTGGAATCTCAAGATTGAGATGAAATTAATAATCTAATATTCAAGATTTCGACCACATGCTTTGTGCAGTTGTTTTACTGAGTTTGATGTATTACCTTATAATTAATGTGATTTATTGTTGTGTTTGCTCTTGCCTTTGGGTGTTGGTATTAACCTTGTCCTGTTTTTTAAGTTTAGTCCAGGTAATTTCCAGGATAGTTCTAAACATATTTTCTAAATGGTGTTTTTGTATTGTCATGCTCCATGTCAATACAATGGTTACCTCACATATTTCATATCATTGATTAGTTCTTACATATCATCAAAATTAGGCGCTTAAAAATATTCGAAAGCATAGAACTTGTGACCAAGCGTGCACAAAGGAGCATCCAAGCTTAACTCATATTACGCGCTTCTTCAAAAAATATAATGCATCTTCCTCAAATAATTACTCCCTCTGGTTTTTAATGAACTTCAGACTTTCCTTTTTGGGACGGTCTAAAATAAACTTCCCACTTACTTATTTCCTTTTTTGGCAAAGAAATCTACATCCAAACAGTGTCTCAACAGTGCCAAACAGTGTCTCTACAGTGCCAAACAGTGTCAAACAGTGCTTCAACAGTGTACTCTACAGTAAAGTCAAATTTCTTTCCTTATTTTGTGTGAAGTCAAACTGTGAAAATTAAAAAAAACCGGAGGTAATATAAAATATACTACACTGTCCCATTTTATGTGTCTTAGTTTGACTTGGCACGGTTATTAATGAAGTGGTTGAAAAAGTAAAAGTTGTGATTGAGATTTGAGTATAATAAAGTGAAATGGTGTAGACCACGTATTTCTTTCCAAAACCGAAAAGTAGACATTTATTTTGGGACAGCCCAAAAAGGAAAGTAAGACAGATAAAATGGGACGGATCGAGTAATAAACACATAATTTTAGATATTCATTTAAAATAAATTCCTACTTAAAAATATACTAAGGCTATGTTTGTCAAGCCATTTCAGCTGATAATGGGCTGAAAAGTCAATAATTATATACAAAGTTTTTAGTAGTGTTTGGATGAAAGGCTACGAAAAAAGATCTGAAGTAAAATGTTTGAGAAGATAGCGTTTGGGTTTAGTCCAATGTATACTACACTCTCTTTCCAGAATTATCCTTCCCGTTTACACCGTCATTCATTTCTGGTTTGTCCCTTTCTCAGGTAAAAGGAGAACTAATTGAAATTTTCCAACCTCTGTAATGCTACTGATGTAGGTTTTACTCCATGACTCTAGCGGTCAAAAATCTAATTCTTCAACAATGGGTTATTCATGGTTCGTATGCATTCATAAAGTTAATTTATTACGGAGTATAACAAATATTATATACACACGCACAATATAGTATCTTAAATAGTAGTATATACTCCTTATATACTAAATTTTTAAAAGGGCCGAAAATATAAAAATCATTTTAACCAATATTTTAAAATCATATGCCCGTTAATGTAATTTTATGCTCCGTATTACTTAGGCACTTTTTCAGTTCTTTTTGTCAAACAGTTATATTCAATTCGATTAGTAATTCAGATTCAGCACTCCAAAGTTCAGCTCTAGACAATAGTCCCTAATTCAGACAACAGTCTCTAATTCAGACATTAGCCTCCAGCTCCAGCTCGTTGTGCCAAACATTGGCTAAACATAATTTCATATATGAAACTAAAAAAAAAATCATCACTAAATAAAATAAAAATAAATAAATGTCATACTCCCTAACTCACGGCAAGCTTCTTAAGATAAATTTTAACCATAACTAAACAAAACCAAGCCTTCTCTATCTTATAGAGTAGAAGGTACATGAAGTTATAGTCCACAGTTTCCAAAAAGATACGTATGGGGAAGTTTTTCTTATCCAGGGAGAGGAAAAGAGGGGGTAAAATAGTAGAATGGATTTTATAAAAGGTGCGCAAAAGCCAAAAGCGTACATGTTTTTGTATATGCCTTATTATTGTGTTTATGGTGAAAGTCGTTCTTTTGGTAGTCCACAAGTCCGATCCTATCCTGAAACAAACTTTACTACATCTTTGTTGGGTTCCAGTCTAATAAAATGAGGCTTTCTTTCTTTTAAATGGGGTTGTAATTATTATTTTATCTTAGAGTTAGTCAAATTGTTTTTACTAATTGAAATCAACACTTACACCAAGGTTCGATTTGAAGTAACTGTTCATCACTGAGTAGTTTTTAATTGTTAGAAAGTAATATAATTTTACTTGAAGTGATTTCAGTCCAAATCAAACTAGATCATATATGAATTAATAAAATCATCAAACTTAAACAGATTAATCAAACTAAATCGGACTTAAATAAGAAAGAGTAGATCATAGTTCTATAGTTGTAAATTACATATAGGCCATACATGTAGTAATGATGTTTAAAAGGATTAACAATACGTACTACTCATTAGGGGTGGACAAACGGGTACCGGAACCGCGCGTCGGGCCGGATAATACAGATTCGAGGCGGGTTAGGGTCGGGTTCTATTTTAGAAAATACAAACGGTTCGGGGCGGGGCGGGTCCTGAAAAACTTAGGAACCGAATGAGTCTTAAACTTTGAAGAAACAGGTACCCGGACCGAACCGTTTTAAAATTTTATTTTATTAATCTCTATTATATTTTATACTAGTATAATATAATACTCTAACAACACATGAAAGCTCTTTACGTTCTTGTGTCTAGCCAGAGAAAGACTTTCAATTAAATAAACTTATCAATCTATTAAAACTAGTTTTGAAGTCCATATAATTAAACTCCTAAATTATTTTCTTCTATTCCCTATTTCAAATGCATCAAACTTTTGTTCTTTAATATTTTTTATAAACAAAGACTCTTACTCAATGAAGTGTGACATATTCATTTAATTATTTTAATTTACTTGTACTTGGAGATTTAATAAGTTTTAAATTGTTTTCATAGACAAATATGTATAGTAACTTGTTTAATTTCTTGTGAATTTATGGCCCTATCTTTTTAATTGGTTTATGAATGATGATTAACATTTTAATCAAAGTGCTTGTGTGTTGTTTAATTTATAGATTTGTGGTTTGATATTTTGTTAATTACTTTAAAATGTTGTCTTATACTTTTATTTTGAATTTTTACTATATTATGGTTACCTTAACCCGTAATTAATTTGAAAATTTTATAACTTACTAGAAACTTTGCTTACATAGTCGTATTTTTTTACAAAAAAGAATCGAGGACTCAGATCGAACCAGCCCGTTTCAAACGGGGCGGATAAGGTTCGGCTCCTATTTCAAAACTTGGTATACCCGGAGTGAACCTACCCGCTAAATGGATATGACGATTCCTGAAAATTTATTAATTGACGTCCGAACCGATCCGAAGCGTGCTCACCCCTCCTACTCATACCAATAAAGGTCCACAACTTTTTTTAAGAAAGTCTTCTAAATATTCCAAGTTAAGTATGCATTGTACGGGAGTAATCTTACTAGGTCTGTAGAATGACCTTAGACCTTACGAAACATCTATTTGACCAAATCAATTCATACCAGATTAGACCAAACATGATCATACAAGACTAGAAAATTTCAATCCAATTTAAAACATGTGAAACATAAATATTTTTCAGCTGATTCTTTTGAGTGATGGAAATAGGATCAACTCACGGAACGTTAAATTTCAATCCATTTAGAGCCCGTTTGGTAACACCAAAATTAGCTGTATAGGCTGATTCTGCTGAAATTTATGAAGTTTTGGCTAAAGTGGTTGTATTAGCTGATTCTGCTGATTAATGAAAAAAATATTTAAAATATTTTTTAGTAATAAATAAAATAAAAAATTATATGAAAAATAGTTAAAATGATCCTCTAAAGTAATGTCAGCCAATACATCCAGAAAAGTAACTTCATCCTTACTTTTTCTGGTTATTACACAATTCAGCATGCAAAATAAAAAAATACGTGTTTGATGAAAAAGTTGACTGATAAACCGAAAAAGGTGGTCACCAAACGGGCTCTTAGTGGTTGCATTGGATTTGTCATTTTCAAACTCGTCTAATTAATGGGTGTGTTATGAACAGCTCACACGGATTATTGGTTATGTGGGTTAATTCACGCGGGTCGCGAGGTTACCCACATTCCAAAATATTTGAAGATGTAATTTTGACTTTCTTTAACTTCAATATCAATTTTTTGTGTTATATTCACATTATTTTCAATTCCAAGCATTGCTAAATAAATGTTTCTATTTTAATTATTCAAATAAATTGTCCGAATAGATTTTGTGTTATAATCAAGCATTCCAGCCCAGCTGGTTGTGAGGTCACCGTACCTAGTGGGATGTTTCAAGTTCGAAATCCGCTAGAGTCATAAGGGTTCAATATTTAATGGAGTGAGTTTCAGCCATGATTACTCTATACTCTCAGTCCCCCTCCCCCAGAACCCCTGGAGTAAAAAAATAAAAAAATAAATAAAAAAAAAATTGGTGTTATATACTCCTGATAATTTATTTTCAAAGTATTTTATCACATGTTAGGTGAGTTGGATAAGAATTGATAAATGATGGCGCTTCATTGAACGGATTAGATTGACAGAGTCTAAAAACCTACAGAATCATCATTTTTACGATTAATCTGGAAGTATTTTGAATGAAGTTGTGACTCATCAACATGTGTTGCTCTCTATTTCTCTACAATAATATCGACTGTATATGGCATCAGTAATTAGCCCTCCACCCAATTCGCAATCATCAAATATAGGGGCGGGGAGTTGGGGTTGGATCTATAGAAAAATGAGATATTTCAAAAATAAATACCAAACTAAATTATTTTTTTAAATAAACAAACTAAATTTTTAATTACTTTCATATTAAAAGTTAGTAATGTAGTTGAAACCAGATTTTGAATCACTTTGAACAGTAAATATATGAAAAGGTAGATTTTTGTAATAGTTGAGTGAGAATCTCATTGTAATTTTGAACGTTCTACTTAGAAGAAATTTCCAATTCTAAAATTTAAAAATACTTCTAGAAAGAATTGAGAATATGATTTTTTTTTGTTAAATCCCAATAATTAACCGTGAAGACATTTAAACAATAAGCAGTATGATACATTTGCGAATTCAATGACAATTATTGGAGTTAAAATAAACAGTTTTTTTATGGTCGATGATTAATTTCAATGGAAAACGAACAATGCATTAGAACAAATTTTTTTTACGCTAGGGGGTGTTTGGGGGAGGAGTCATGTGTGGAATGGAGTAAACTGGTCTGAAACTCACTTCATTGAGTTTCGAACGCGAGACCTCGCATAAAAGAGAGTGAGTCAGCGACCAGCTGAGCTGGTCCGCTTTCTCACAAAAAGATCAATCAAACATGTTCCAACCGGAATTGTACACCACATTCTATATATGGAATTAACGCCAAGTTCATCAGTCGGACTTCATATACTCACCAAATTCTCAAAACTTGAGATTAAAGTCCACGAATTTTAAAAGTTTGGGTGTATTCAATAAAAACTTTTAAAAGATTAGAAAAGTCTAGATGTATTCATTCAATGTACACTTTTAAAATTCTATAAAAGTTTACGTGTATTCAAACTTCCGTTTATTTTTAATGACTTTTAAAATTATGGATTCTTGTGAATTTTTAACTTATACGATAATATGTTTTTCTCATCTCCAAAGGTTTACGTGGACTTTTCAATTGTCTTTTATTCGTCACAAGTATGCATATATTTGATTGAAAATAACACTAGATTCGACTAATTATTTACCAGGGATCAAAAACCAGCAAACCGGTCTTGGATTAGCACTGGCCAGGTACGGAGGTGAGTACGTACTAGGATGACTTTGAAAATTAAATTCTGATTTTTTTATCATTTTACAATGAAAATGTTGGTTAAGAAGATTTTACGTTAATAGTTTGATATTGGTACGTATACACGAGATAAACTTAAAAGAAGTGATTTTTTATATATCCTCTTAGGAATAAAAATGTAGGTGGTGAAATGGGTACAAGTCTTGAAATAAAATTAAGAATTATTTCAAGAACAGCTAATCTAATATTCATTCGGTTCTAGACGTTTTTAAAAATTTTTAAAAAAACGCATATACGAATCGATAATATTATATAATTTTACGATAGAAGTATTATACAAAGTATTTTTTTAGAGTGAAAGAAGTATTATATTAATTATTATTGTGTTTCATCGTTAAACCGCTAACTCATAAAATATAAATTCGTATACATTCGTATTCACATTCGTATTCTTACGAATTGAGTTGTGTAGTATAACAAAGGAATACTCCGTATTATTCATGTTATTAGGACAAAAAATTAATATTATTCCCTATTCTTACGAATTGAGTTGTGTAGTATAACAAAGGAATACTCCGTATTATTCATGTTATTAGGACAAAAAATTAATATTATTCCCATATATTTGATTTTCTGTAAACATGACTTCAAATTACATTTCTACCCTCAAATTAGTTGGGAAAACATTCTAATAAAGACCTGAAACTATAATTGAATTTATATTTATTGCCTTATTGGCATTATACTCCGTATCTTTACATATGGAACGAATAAGAATCCTGGAAAATACAAATTCCAAAAAGCTGAGACGGTCTTTCTGTAGACCACAAATCGTCGACTTGGACACGGGAATCCAAAGGTCGTGCCCAGTTTCTTATGCCTTAATTTCATAGTTAAAGAAGCCCTAGTCCATAGCCATGCTTTCATGATTCAACATCTTCACACCTGATTGATCTTCTTAACCCTGTCGTACGAACTATTTCGGCAATTCACTTTCAACTAACAAAGAAGGGTTAGGAAGAAACGAAGTAAACACACAAAAACAAATTATCCAAAAGTAAATGTCAATTTTCAATAAATAAAGAGATTCATAGAAAAATTGGGTATTGTGTAAACAAATCAGCCTGTGAACAAAATTGCAGTACATTGGGGGTTGTGTAAGACCTTGGATTTATCATATTATTCATATAAAAAATTGAATATGGAACATAAGAAACATTTAGGGACAGTGTGTGATAGATCGAGAAATAACACATACCAAGTATTTACAGGGGAACACCACCCTCATTACCCCTTTGGAAATCGGCTTTGATCTAGAAAAGGATTCTTTTACCTTTCACTCACGAACCAAGTAAATGATGATAGAACAGATGGCAAAACAAAATAAAACAAAGCAAAAGGAAATGAAATAAAACAAGAGGTTTCTTATATACTTCTTCGTATATATATAGAGATAGAGAGAAAGGGGTGACAGAAAGAGAGTAAGCACACATAGCTTCAAGCATGGAAATCATACAAGAAAACACCATTTGTGCTCACTCTCTTCTGTCACCTCCCAACTTTACCCCTTTGATCTGTCGGCCAATGCTTGAATCATTCTAGACTTCTCATCCATATATTTACAGATCAAGGATATTATCGGAAGAAGAAATAACAGCAGAATGGATATAAAGCATTAAAGCTTAGGGTTTTCAGTTTTCTTATAGAAAAATGACAACTTCGTGTGAACCCTAGATCCATAAAGAGGAAGACAAGAGACAGTGCTTGTGGCAAGTACTGCTTCATTTGAGAAAGGAGAAGGTTACTAGGGGGTTTTTTGATTTGATGTTGTAGAAAATGAAGAACGGGGTTGGCCTTATATAGGGGATGGATGAGTAAGAGTCAATTAAATATCAACATTGCCCCCAACCCATACCCTAATTTACATTACCTTTTAAAAATCCTTTATTTGCAGTCCAGGCAGGACCTACCCACTATTTGACAGCACTATCTAGTTTAATTTGGAGGATTGAAACGTACGGTCGTACACGGAAAGAAGTCTATGTTTTTGTAATCCCTTTTGTGATTTTTTCTAGGGAAAACTGTCAAATAGATCCTCGAACTTTCATACAAAGGTCAATTAAGTCCTTCTATAGGAGCTTCTGTCCGGCCGTCACGATTTGGGGCAGTTCCCGGTGGAATTTTTTGATGAATTTTTTTGAACATCTTATTAACCAAGTCTAGTTTACTTATACCAAATTTCAGCTAAAATTTCAATCGGGAACACATTCAAATTAATTCTTGAAGATAACTGCGCATTTTTACGTTCTCGAATTAATTTGAATGCGCTCCCAATTAAGTTTTTAGTTGAAATTTGGTATGAGTAAACTAGGCTTGATGAATAAGATGCTCAAAAATTTTCATCAAAAAATTCCACCGGGAACCGCCCCAAATCGCGACGACCGGACGAAGTCTTCTATATAAGGACTTAATTGACTTTTTTATGAAAGTTCGAGGACCTATTTGACAGTTTTCCCTTTTTTCTATATTAAAATCAATAAATCCAATCGCACAATAAATTCAAGATCATACCCACTTCAGACATAAGATTAATTATCTGACTTTATACTTTATAATATTTTCTTTTGGACTGTTTTCAGTCTCAGACCAGACCAGACCAGACCAGACTTTCATAGTTATAAAATACGCAGAGACCAGACGTTTACCAGACCAGACCAGTTCAGACCACACCAGACCTGACCAGCAAATTTCAGTCCAAAAGAAATTTTAATACTTGTCCTTAGTATGGTTGACTTGATTGGACTCAAAAAATGAAGTATTCAGGCTCCGTTTAAGAAAAAGAACATCGGTAAGATATCGACGATTTTCAATTGTATCACAACTGATTCATATCCTAATTCTGCTACTCACGAGTCACATATATCTCTAATTTAATCACATAATAGACAGATTAAAACTTAACATCATCATGTAAGTATTGATGTTTCTGTCAGGATTCGAAACACTTATAACTCTATCAAAAGCAAAATAAAAAAATGAAAAGTAATGCAAAATACTGAAATAGGCGAAATTACAAAAAAAAACTAACACAATGAAATAATAAAGCAACAAGTCATCAAGTTTCCAATTATGCCGCATCGTAGCCTGATCTCATTGTACTTGCAGATCGGACTCAAGTTTCTGAAAGTCAATGGTATTTATTCTAGCCTTGTAGTGAATATGTCGACAAAATTCTTGTACTAATCTTTCCTTTTGTGGCGGTGGTTCTATAAAAGGATGGATCAATGTTCTAAAAGGCGCTAAGCGGGCGCCAGCCCAGCGCCTAGCGCCTAGGCGACTAGGCGGGCGCCTAGTCGGGGACTAGTCGAAGAAATAGAACTTGCATTTTTATCTTTATTTTTACATAAATATAATAAGTAATATTGTATTCTTGTGTGTATAAAATACATATATACACATACATTAATAAACATGAATTACTGAATTATCACACTTAATTGTACGTAACATATGATAACTAATCACTTAACATTATTATGTTATAAATATAAATAATAATAATACTTAGGTATACATACAAACATATATTGTCTTTAACTTAATTTACACAACTTCATTTCTTTATATCTGTGGCTAAAGTTAAAGTACTTATATCGCCAAGGAAATTAAAATTATAAAGTAAAGTAATGTTCGACCAATCTAGATGACCTAGGTGGCCAGATTAGGCGCTCTAGGCGGGCAACTATGTGCCATAGGCGGCTCACTAATTCACCTAGATGACAAACCAATTAGTCGGAGCGCCTAGATGAAAATTGGGGCGCCCGACCACTGCCTAGCACCTAGGCGGGGACTAGTCGGACGCCTAGAACAATTTTTAACAAAGGGATGGATCGATTGTTTCTTATTTTTCTCATAAGATGATGTTCTTATTTGAACCAAACTCTATAGTTATACACACACCCACATTAATCATTCTTGTTTGATCTCATATGGGACATTCCTGTGATTATATATGAGATATGAAACGATAGGTAAAGTAAATGAAAATCGAAAGAAATATAAGATCGACTAATAGACAAAATATATAATTTTATCGTTCAAGGGGAAGTAGCAATTTATTAAGTATTAATTATAAATCATCAGTAATAAGTTTCTATATCTATTTTTTAAATATGTGTGCTTTTCCAGAGTGGGAGAGTCTTACGACTTCTTGTGTAATATAAAACTTACTAATCAAAATAAACTCATGTTTTAGTACTCTTCTGTTGAGTCAAACACAAGCCATTGTATTCATGAAATATTGAATTTTGATTTTGACTATTAGGGTGATTTGGTGAATTGTACATTGCAAAATAAAATGCAGAATTTGTAATTTTCAACAACACGATAAAAGATGAATAGCATTCCAATCCATGAGAGAAACTACTAAAAAACTAATCTTTATTTATAATTTTTTTAGGAAAGTGTGTGTTTTTGCGATAAATTACTCAATCTATGTATACTATATCAACTAAAATGGAAAAAATGGATATAGTAAATTGTTTCAATTCAGGAAAACGTCTACCTATTTTCGTAGTTGACCATAAGCAGCTATATATAATTTAACTAATAAATCAATTAATAAATTGATTTGGAGCACAAGCCAAAAATAGAAACAACCAAGAAAACATCAATCCGTATTTGATTAAGCAATTAAAGTATCTGCTTAATCACTTAGAAACTGAACATTTTTAGAAAATATCTTAATCTTAAAGGTTGAGTACTCACCAGGTGAGACTAGGGGGTGTAATTAATATGGATTGTGGTGGACTTTTTTTAATCCATACACTTTTTAAAAAATCAATGAACTTTTAAATCCATAGACTTTTGGGAATGAACTCTATTGACTTTGAAATATATGAATAAGAGCATCTCCAATGCTACAATGTGCACGGTGCACATGTGGTATGAGAGAGATAGACACAAAAAATTCAATTTATGACATTTCTCTCTCATTCTTTCCCCGATTTTATGTGTTTTGGTAAGTTTTCCTCTGCAATGTCAAACACAATGTCTATATCTAGACATTGTGCTTGATATTGTGAAGAATAACCTACCAAAATTATACAAGATCCTTCAAATAAAGAAAGAGATATTCTATTTATTATTTTTTAATTGGCTACCTCTCATGCCACGTATGCACCACCGTTCACGTTTTAGCATCGGAGATGCTCTAAGTTTACTGACTTTCAAAAATTCCAAAGACTTTTAAATGCGAGCCGCCATTCGTGGTCGTCAGAATTTTGACCTAGATCGCCGCTACCATTCAGCTTGTCCGCCTCCATCACCAGAGTTCCTTGTCGTCGTCATCGGACTGATTCGCCACCAACAAAATGGCTTTGGTTATGCAAGGGAACTAGGGACAATTAATTATATTAATTAATTAATTAAATTAGGAGTGAATATGTAATATTTACTCATATTTAAAGAAAATCAAACATATGATCATACCTTAAGAAACAATTAAATTAGAAACATAAATAAATAAAACAAATGCAATTCATATAGCAACATAGAGTTCTACAAGAATAAATGAAGCATAAGAATCCATATTTGTTTTATTAAAAAGAAAACTCAAAGTTTCAAGAATGATCAAGAATTTTGGTATCTTTATTAACGAGTAAGACCATTAATCGTTTACAAACGTTACACTCATCGCTACATGTGGTACAAGCATAGGTGCAATCGAGTTTTTCTTCGTAATAATTGTTTTCTTTTCATTTTTATCTTGTAAAATTTTGTATACTTATTTACGGTATATATTTATTAATTTGAAATTATATTTTTATGTGTTAGCGATTTAACGATGAAAGAAAATAATAGTTAAAATATTTATTTTCTTAATGGGTAACTGACGATTTACCAAAATCTCACAAATGTAATACTATCAATTCTTATACTGGGTTCTTCTAAAAAATTATAGAATTGAACCGAATCAATATGAGATTAGTTAATTGGGGGGAATGGGGTGGGGGTGGGGCAAGCTGAAGAACGGAAGGAGAGGGGTGGGGCGAATCAGACTGAAGAAGAAGTAGAAAGATCGAAGGGGAGGTGGCGGCAGCTGGACTAAAGAAGAAGCAAGAGAGTCAGGGGAGGTGAGGTGAGGGGAGGGGCTGGGCGGGATGAAGAACCGATATAAGAAAAGTACAGGGAAATCTTTAGTAAGGAGAAGAGACAATTGCAGAGAATTAATGCACTAAGAATGAGTTAGAAGTCCACGAGAATCCATGTTTTTAGAAGTCTATAAGAATGAACGAAACCTAGACTTTTAGAGACTTTTAAAAGTCCACATTGAATACACCTAGACTTTTGTAAACTTTTAAAAGTCCATATTCAATACACCTAAACTTTTAAAATCCATGGACTTTTAAAATTTTGCCACTAAATCCTAATACAATACACCCCTAGAAGATTCATGCATATTTGTGGGCTGGAGTATGATTCAATCCATTTCTCGCCTTTGAATATTTCATTTATCTTATTTTTCAACTTTAAGATTTGAGAATTAGATTATTTTTGTTTGACTTCAATTAGGTGACGTAATTTTTTAAAACTACAACAACAACAAAGGTTCACCACTCCACCTTAGTTAGAATTTAAGAAACACAATGTTTGAGCATTTAAGCTTACAATACCACCAACACATTTTTATGTCCACAATACCCTAACTCTCATTCAGACTTATTAGATTGTAGAGATATGGATATGCATTTACATGTGTACACGTCTATGTATGTATAGCTCGTTATCATTTGTTAAGATTGTTATATCTTTCATTTTCAATTTGTCTCATTAAGATGGTGTCATATCAGATTTGGTAAAGTTTGTGTGATTCTAAATTATGGTCACTCTGTCCTTATTTTATCATTTCAATATCAACCACATAAATCAATTTTTCATCATAATTATATGACCTCCTTATGTCTCAATATTAGCTAGTGAGATGAAAGTAGTAATACGATGCATGTGAGTTCGTATGTGTCCCCACTACCCCTTTCTATACGCTATTCTCTTTAAATACACCTCTCTCGTCATTAAATACTTTATCCATCCCATTAAACTTTGTCATCTATCTTTATTTTTTGCCTAAACAAATTGCAACCTTTCTTTTTAAAGTAATTGATTTGTGATTTTCTTTATTTCTTTCTCCTCCGCATCAATGCCAACCATAACTTTTACTCTTCTTATCTCACACCTAAATCAAACTAGACAATCGTCAATAGAATGGAGGGAGCATGTTATTTGTCAAATAACATTGAAAACAATAACGGCATTTATATTTACTGTCCATTTTTAGTTTTTTTAACTAATACAAAGTTACATTTACTTTTCTCATCTCACACCCGCTTGGTGGTTAGCAATTCACATTGTTCTTTCATAGGTGATGTTCTCAGAGTCTAGCCGTAGGGTTGATTGCGATAGTTGGTTAGGGATAATTTTTGCCAGGTGATATTCGTGTAATTTCCGATTGTATGTTTGTATTTTTAACAAGTTTTTATTAGTTGTAGTTGTGGAAATTACACACTTTTGGTGTAATATTTTATTTTCATTTTTAGTTGTAATTTGTTTAGATTAAGATTATTCTGAGCTAAACAAGTCAAAGATCATCGAAGGGATCAAGATTGGACCTTAAAAGATCAAGGAAAGTGCAAGGAGACAAGAAAGATTTCGATTTGGAAAAAATACTCATGTACCCGGTCGGGTATTGCCTATACCCGATCGGGTATTCACTTGATTCGATTGTCCAAATCAAATCCGGGAACAAATGATCGTGGGAGCAAATTTTTGTGAAGATTTGTCACATACCCGATCGGGTATGCCGACATACCCGATCGGTTATGCCCAGAAAAGTGACTTTCTGGGCAATTTCCTAAGATACCCGATCGGGTATCCTATATACCCGATCGGGTATCAGACCCTGCAGCTCCCAAAAGCCTATAAATACACCCCTTTCCTTCACAATAAAAGCACCAATTCACATATACTTCTTAGCTCAGTTTAGACAAGTTCTTTCTTTATATTTTTCATCATGTTTAGTCTCCAAATGAGGAGCTAAACTCTTCCATCTTGGTTTTGCTACTTTGAAGCTTAATGAATTTGTAAGTTGTGAGTTATTCTCTTTAATCTTCTTCCTTGAATATTAATTCTTCCTTTAAATACTATTTCTATATCAATGTTGGGGAGTGTTACTAAGATGACAATTAGTTAACATCTTGACATTAGTTATAGTAATAATCATTTCTTCCTCTACGTTAATATTGGGGAGTGTTACTAAGATGACAATTAGTTAACATCTTGATATTAACTATAGTAGGATTCATCTTCTTTAATATTCTTTCTTGAGTATTAATTAATTCCTATTCATATTTCATATTAATATTTTGAACATTACTTAAAGGATCAACTAGTTTTGTTTCATATATTAATTAATACTAGAATCGGTCGATTAATACGCTTGTTATTAATTCGGTCCTTTCATGGTAGTAAACTTGGATTATTAATGCATGCATCTCATGGTTAATAATCTAAGGGGAATTAATTATATTGATTAAACCAATAAACCGCTTGTGTTGAGGTTATCAACCTCAATCGTTTTCATCTTAAGTTTATTGCTACTATCAAGTTAATATACGGCGCTTGTTCTATATTGACTCGATAGTAAGTTTTATTAATGAACGCTTCTCGTTATTAATAACTACCCTCGATGAACTGGATATACTCCTCGATTGAGTATTCGAGAGGAAGATAGTTAAAGATATAACATGGATCGACGAACATTTCATTAAGTGGATAAAAGCAAAACCAAGTATTCTTCTCATTAATTAAATCACATAACTCGTTCATCTTCGTGTTTAATTTTAATTAAATCACTCAAACCTAAACCCCCCTTTGTTACTAGTTTATAAAGAGAGAAGTATTCCTTTCCCTGTGGATACGAACCTTACTACACTATACTACGTATTAGTGTCGTATTGTATTATTATTTTGAGTGCACACCATGACAAAGTGCACGTCACCAGGATTGGTCTTTTGGAGTCTGTTGTAACGATCCGCTTCAATTCCTAATAGTTTGATATAAGAGTGTGATTTGATGATAAAAAAAACTAATACAAAGTTATATATCTCTTTAATAGTTTGTGGAAAAATACGCAGGTTTGAGAGTCGGCCGACTCTAAACCCTAGGAGGCGACCCTACTTCTCTCCAACCAATGACCGTAGAGCGATGAATGGCAATCACCATTAACATTTTTAACATCTTTCCTTGGAGAATAAAGTAAGGGGTTCTACTATGCTTTTAGTTATATTTGAATTCTAACTTGGTGAATTATGGTTTTGGTTTGACTTCTTCTTTAGTCGAGATTTTTGTCTGCTTCAAGTAAGTGTGAAATGTGTCCCTGCCTGATAGTATAGAATTGTTATGGTTTATATTTGTAATTTTAACTAGTTTTATTTATTGTTGTTTGAGAAATTACACACTTTTAGGGTAATACTTTATTTTTCCTAGTTTATTGTAATTTATTAGTTTTAGAAGATCTTAAACTTGAATAAATTAGTCTACAACAAAGGAGCATGGAAGATATCTTATAAGATCAAAAGAAGTTGCAAGGGAGCAAGAAATCATGCAAAAAATGTGATTTAGTGACTTACCCGGTCGGGTATGGCATATACTCGGTCGGGTATGAGGTGAAAAACAAAGCTTCTGAGAAGTTTTATCAAATACCCGGTCGGGTATTCCATTTACCAGGTCGGGTAAGAAGTGACTTGCCACAAAAAGACATGCTGCAGAACACAAGAACGTGCAAAAAGATATGATTTGATAAATACCCGGTCGGGTATCTCAAATATCCGGCGCAGCACCTTCAAAACACCTATAAGTAGCCCCATTTTCCTTCACTTTTAATCACTCCTTCTTCCATACTCTTAAGCTCAACTTAGAATAGTATTTCTTTTATATTTTATAGCATGTTTAGTCTCCAAATGAGGAGCTAAACTTCCATTTCTTGGTGTTGCTCTTGAAGCTTGTTGATTATTAAAGTTGTGAGTTATTTTCTTAACTTCTTCCCTTGAATATTAATTCTTCTTTTAATCTATCTATATATTAATGCTGGGGAATGTTGCTGATATGCACTAATTAGTAGTGCATAAGTGTATGTTTTTATGTTTAATTTGTGTGGATTGTTTACCGTTTTATTTAGTTTATAAACATTTGTGTGATTTTAGTTTTAATTGTATTTTAATCTTCATTTATAAGTTGTAAAGTAGAATTAGGAATTACGGTGTTGAAAAGGAGGATTTTGAAGTGAAGAAAAAGGAGATTGGACTGTCCAGGAGCTGAAACCCGATCGGGTATAACACTTCACCCGGTCGGGTAAGATTTAACAGACGAAGGTGGCTGAAAATTTTGCATGTTTAGTCTCCAAATGAGGAGCTAAACTTCCCTTTCTTAGTGTTGCTATTGAAGCTTGTTGATTATTAAAGTTGTGAGTTATTTTCTTAACTTCTTCCCTTGAATATTAATTATTCTCTTAATCTATTTATATATTAATGTTGAGGAGTGTTGCTAAGATGACAATTAGTTAACATCTCAACATTAGTTACAGTAGTATTTATTTTCGTCCTCTATATATTAATGTTGGGGAGTGTTACTAAGATGACAATTAGATAACATTTTGACATTAGTTATAGTAGGATTATTCATATTTAATCTTCTTCCTTGAATATTAATTCTTCCCTTAATCTATCTCTATGTTAATGTTGGGGAGTGTTGCTAAGATGACAATTAGTTAACATCTCAACATTAATTAGTACTAGAAACGTTCAACGAACCGATGGTTAATCGTTGATGGTTTCACAAGTAAGTAACTTCAGTTTATTAATGCACGGTCGTGGTTAATAAACTTAAGAGAGATTAATTTTGTTGGTTAAACCGAAACCGTTGTGTTGAGGTTATCAATCTCAATTGATTTCATCAAGGAGTTAAGAGATTAAATGCTACTATCAAGTCGGTATATAGCGGTGTTCTATACATGACTAATAGTAAGGGTTATTAATGAACGGTCGTTGTTAATAACTACCCTCGATGAATTGGATATACTCCTCGATTGAGTATTCGAGAGGGGATAAATTATAGATATAACAATGATCGACTAAAATATATCAACAAGTGGAAAGTAGCAATGCCAAATCCTTTTTATCTTTGAATTAAATCTCATATAAGTCCTTCATCTTAGTATTTAATTAAATTAATTACAACAATACCAAAACCCCCCTTTTATTTACTAGTTCATAAAAAGAGAATTATTCCTTTCCATGTGGATACGAACTCTACTTCACATATACTACATATAAGTGTTAGTATTGAATTTTATTTTGACGCACCGTGACAAAGTGCACGTCAAATTTGGCGCCGTTGCCGGGGAAAGGCAATTATTTTTGTTTTTATTTTATCTCATAAAAATCAAAAACAAAATAAAATAAAAATAAAAATAAAAAATCTTACTCTTCTATTTTATGAGCTTACATGAGTTATGAGTATATGGACACCAACACATCATCCTTAGAGAGTCAAATTTCCTTCTTGACTTCTCTAATAAAGGAATTTATCTTAAGCTCGGAAGCTCAAGATGCCAAGACATGCAACATTTGCATGTCTCACAGGCATTTTACGGATTTCTGCCCAAAGCTCCAAGATGAATACCTTGAACAAACTGATGATGTTGGTTACGAAAGAGATGTACCTCACATGAGGTATGATCCGTTCTCCAACTCTAACATGTCTACGGAGGATATGGTCCAGGCTATTGCTGACCAACATGACCAATTGACTACAACATGAAGAAAAAGATAACACCCAATTAGATCTTCTTTTCGATAACTGGTCAAATT